>OX375877.1:39318150-39788150 GCA_947359465.1 Metellina segmentata | reverse complement strand
CAGACCTGATCGATTATTTCTAGAACTACTCTACCGATTTTAATGAAATTTGATATGTACACACATTGATACAATACAAAACAAATAACCATTCAATAATTGTAATACACACGCATGATCGTGCGTAACACTTGTTGGAGTCGGAAGGTATGAAACAGCGGTTGCAGAATAAACAAAAAAAAATGGGTTAATAGGGGGTACGGTCCCCTCTTACAGATATACAGGTCTCGCAGCGTGATTTCATACTTGAAATAAGGCAGTTTATCATTTCCTGTGACAATTGGTCTCATGTATTCAGAACCGCTGTTTTAATTCCCTGGATGGTTCTCGGAGGGGGGTTGCGAGTTGCAATTGCCCTCCCCAGACCGTCCCAGACGTGCTCTATAGGGTTAAGGTCTGGAGATCTGGCTGGGCAATCCATCCGGCGAATATCCTCACTCTTTAGAAATTCGTCGACCAAAAGAACTCTATGTGGCCTCGCGTTATCGTCCATTAAAATGAACTCAAGGCCAACTGCACCCCTGAAAAGGCGATCATAGGGCTCCAAGACCTCATTCCTATACCTCACACCAGTCACACTGCCTCTTTCAAAGACATGGAGAGATGTGCGGCCATCCAACATGATGCCTGCCCAGACCATTAAACCCTCTTCACCATAATGGTCGATTTCGCGGACATTGGAGGGTAGGTAGCGGGTCTCTGGTTCTCTTCATATGAACGTACGGCGAGTATCGGTGTTTAGGCTGAACCGGGACTCATCAGTGAAGAGAACGATCGCCCATTGATCCATAATCCAATCTCTATGCTCTCTGCGCCATGATAAACGAATTCTCCTGTTCGTAGAAGTGAGAGGGACGCAAACAGCAGGTCTTCTTGCGAACAACCCTCTCTCATGAAGTCTTTTGGAAACAGTAACCCTTGATACACGGGTTCCTGTGGCTGCATACAAGTCACGAAAGAGCTGAGAAGCTGTAGTAGCACTCCTGTTACGCCTCGCTATAATCGACAAATGGCGATCTTCTCTGGCCGTCGTGGCTCTTGGACGACCTTGCCCAGGCTTTCTCTCGATGGATCAGGTATTCTGGAACTGTTTCCAACAGTTAAACACGACGCTGGGCGTTAAATTGAACTCTCTACAAATTTGGACTTGAGATTGGCCTTCTTCTAGCCTCCCACAAAATTCGCCACCTCATTCCATCATCTAAACGTTGGTGGTTACTCATTTTTACTGTTACAATTTGAAATCAACCGATTGCTGGAAAATAACACCAAGAAATTCGCCGAGGTGTGTTAGCGAACTAAATGCGTCTTAACCCTTCTTTGCATAGTGGTGGAAATTTCCATCATAATATTGAATGCCCAAAAATTACATAAAAGAACAAGTTCACTTTAAGTTGATCGTGTCTGGATACCTTTTTAATGTCCATTGCATAAAAAAAACATAGCTGTCAAAAATAGGCAAATGTCACTATCAGTAAAACGAGCTTGAAGTTGTCATTCCGCTGTTTGTTGTAGTTGCAATAAACGTATGATTTCGTTTTTAATTTTGTTTTATTATATTTGAGTTTCTATTGCTAAAAAAGTGAAAATGAGTGGAAGGAAGGTTTGTAACATGTGTTTCTGTTATTTTTAGAGCAATTTCTGAAAAAGTTTGCGTTTAATTTAAAAAATACCACATGATACCATCATATTGTTTTTTGCTAAATTTATACTATAAATATATACTAAGATTTTTTAAACCAATTTTCCTTTAATTTTGAACATGAATTATATCACCTTGATTTATTTCACCAATAAAGAAAAAATCATGCAAATAATGGTTAACTTACGCGCGCTTATAAAGCCTGTTTCTCAACTGGCTACGTCTACACACACGTGTACTAGGGTGGTCCAAAATTTTGAAGTTTTCAATTTTCACGTTCTCACCTACCAAATTTGTTCCACTATATCTAAAAGTAATTACGGCAAAATTTTACCGCTAACAAACAATATTTAGAGGTAGCTCAAATTTCATAATTTGTGGTCATTTTGTCGTTTTTTGCTATTTTTCTTAGAAAAATATCTCTTATCTCTGTATAAAAATTATTTAACTGTATTTAAAAGTCGTTTATATATATTATATAAAAAATGAGATCATTTGTAAATGCATAGTTTGTTTAAAAGTAATTTCAGCAGTGTAAAGTTGGTATGAGTTAAAAGCTACAGTGCAAGAAGCATCTAAGGACACAATAGCAGAGAGATAGCAAAATTTTGGGTGAAAGCCGGAATTCCCATGCGGGATTCCTAGCACTGTCAGAAAAAATTAGAGAAATTATTTGAAGAATGGAGATTTTTAAAAAATAACGAAGGACATAAAACATCTAATCAAAAGACCAAAGAGAGCGCATTGTCTTAAAAATTAGATAATTTATTTGATATTGCCTATGCTAATGCATTTGACATAATAAAAATAGCTCAGGATAGAGATTTCTTGCTAGCTCAGCGAGAAGATGGAAGACAAGGATCAATGATTAGTGTTGACAGAAATTGTTTTTTCAGAAAAATATGCTTGCTGATTAAAAAAAAAAAGAATCTCCTGAAGAAAAGATTACAGAACATGAAAGATTCGAAAGAAGCAGCATTGGATTTGATAACTAACTCGGATGAAGTTGAAGATGAAAATGATACTGAAAAGGCAATAGAATTGTTTGAAGATGAAAGAGCAACACTAGGTCCTGGCCCGTCAAAACCTAATAAAGGACTTACAACAACATAACGCCAGAATTAACAGCAGCTCTAGATAGGACAAAAGTATCTGACAGAAAAACTATGTCTGTGGTTGCAGAAACTGCCAAGAGAATGGACATCGACATGAGAGACATCAGCCTGAGCAGAAGGTCACTTCGTCGACAGATAATCAGAAATAGAATTGAACAATCCGACAAAATAAAAGCACAGCTAAATACAAATGCTCCCCTGATTGTTCACTGGGATGGTAAACTGTTACCAGAATTAATTTTAACCACCAAAGAGAAAATAGACAGACTACCAGTTCTAGTGTCTGGAAACGGGGTTTCTCGGTTGCAAAACTTCCTTCTGCAACAAGCGAAGCACAAGTCCATGCAGTTTACGAAGCTCTGAAAGAATGGGATATTGCTGATAAAAAAATTTTGGTATGAGCTTTGATACAACATCTTTCAAATAGTGGAAAGAATAAAGGTACTTGTGCTCTTTTAGAAAGAAAATTGTGGAGGAAACTTTTTTTTGCCTTCCAATCATGATAAAATGGAGCTTGTCATTGGTAAATTATTTCATATGTGTTTAGGAACTTCTTCATGTCCAGAAGTACCTTTATTTAAACGTTTCCAAGAATATTGGGAATTCTTAGATAGATACAAATTTGAAGCAGGTGTGAACGATAATAATATTTTATCCCTTGTGCAAGATGTAAAACATGATATTTTAAAGTTTGCTGTTAGACAAGAATTATTAACTATAACAAGATATGAGTATCGAGAATTTCTCGAACTTGTTATTTTCTTTGAGGGACACCTGCAGAGGAACTCGTTTTAAGCATCCAGAAGCAATAGCAATGCACCATGCTCGTTGGATGTCTAAGGTGATGCATTCTTTGAAGATATATATCTTTAAATTCCAATTCAAGCTAACAAAAAAGGAAGAAAATGGTCTTTGCGATGTCTGTGTTGCCATAGTCAGTGTATTGAAAAGCTTGGACGACTGCTTCAATTTCAGAAACCACACCCTATAATGATTTTCAATTGATGAATAATTTGTTATGATAGACTATTCAAAGATACATCAAGCTATTTCAAAAGCTGCATTGGAGAAATTCGCAAAACATCTGGTATTTGTCAGAAGATCTTTCTGCACAGTTCCTTTTCGATAGTCACATACCTATTTTAACAAAAAAAAAATGGTGGTTGAAGCCTTAAAAAATCAAAAAGGCATGAAGAGTCCCGATAACCTTTTCTTTGACTCCCTTGAACTTTTCATGAAAAGAAGTTTGAAGAATTTGTTACCAATCTTTCGAGCTGTTCAAAGAAAGCAATGTACCACATGGATTCCTCTATATGTAGACCCTGAACACTAGAAAACTAATTCTGATTACTGTAATGCCTTGAAAAGTGTGCAGGCTATAAATGTAGTAAATGTTCATGCCGAGAGAAATATCGTTTTGGTAAAAGAAAGTGTCTTGAACTGCTTACTCAAAGTGAACCTCAGTTTCAGGTTTTGATGAATGTTGTGGAGGACAATCGAAAAGCCTATCCTGATATATAGTAGGAAGGACTTAACAAATTGAATTAAAAACTATATTAAAATTAAAATTAGTATTTAACTTTATATATGTATAGATGTATGCCTTTGTATTAAATAAAATTTAATTGATCAATTTAATATTAAAATTCTATCATTTTGGTATCATTGAGTCACGAGTCAGTATTAACACAATTTAGCGTGCAATCGTAAAATTTCAATAGCAATGAGCTACCTTTAAATATTTTTTTCCCCATTCAAACTTTTCCAACTTTGTTTTGTACTGTAAAGGAACAAATTTAGAGGGTAAGACTGAAGAAAATAAAAAAAAAGTTAAAATCGGCATTTTTTGGACCACCCTAACGTGTACGCTTACGTATTTGACGTACAAGATTTGCATTTTTGTCTAGAAGCAATGGTTTTACATTCAGTTAAGTTCTTTTCATGAAATTGATAAAATATGCAAATTCTCTTAATTTATTTCAACAGTGTATAAATAGGTTTATTGTCACTTACATTACAGATCGCACTATTATTTACAGTAATGGCAACATTCAAATTGAACGGCAGATCATGAAGATATGTCCACAGGTTTTGGTACTTGCTCCGACCCTGTGGAACATTTACTTCAATAAAATTATTTATCTAAATGATGATTCAACCTTTATCCAGGCTTTCGCGGACAACATGGCGCTAATCACGTCGGATCGGACGCGAAGCATTCCGGAAATAAATGCTAATACTGCTCTCTTATATCTAACTGATCTGAAATTGACTCTGTCCATAAGCAAGTGCCAGACCGTCATCTTCACCAAAACTAAAAAATAAAAGAGAAATCCTACTTTCAACTCAATAACGTTAGCTTGAAAATGTGTAACAGTGTAAGGAATCTTGGAATTATTATAGATGGCGGAGTCACGCGTGGGGAGATCATATCTCCTCAATACTCTCAAAGTGTTTCCAAATCTGAAGTTCCATTTCTAAAGTCAAAGGGGATGGTTGGTTTGTCAGTGACCGGCTCCAGAAGTAGTGGTATTTGACCGTCACGGAGAAAACAATTACCTATGGATCAGACATTTGGGTAGGCAATTTTACTCTTAAACAGATGGCAAAACTTCACTCGATTCAAAGACCTTTTCTTCTCAATATATGTGGAGCCTACAAGACCTCCCCTACTGTATCCCTCAACTACCTCTGCGGCATTCCTCCTCTCCACGTGACTCTCAAGTCTCTCAGCCTAAGGTTTAATATTGTCAAAAGGCTACTGCTCGCGCTCGAGTTTGGACTTTCGCTGCTTAATTTAGATTACAATAGTACAACAATAAATATTCCCACGTCAACTCTTATTCTAAATTTTCCTCGAACTATTCCAAATCCTGACCATGAGGTGTTCACCGATGGCTCCTGTATTAATGGAAATATTGGGGCTGCATTTTTTCTGGACAAACTTTGATCGAAGCCCATCAGTTTAAACTTAATAATAACAATAGCGCTTTTCAGGCTGTAATAACAGCCATACATCAATCAATATTATGGGCGATCAAAAACAATAACATAATTAATATTTACAACGACGTTCTAAGCTCAATTCAGGCACTTAAATCTCATACTAACAAATCGTCTTATTTATTACCAGTTAAAAAAATCAATATATCATTATTGTACTTCGGCCTGAGTTGGGTGCGTGCACACGTGGGAACAACGGGTAATAAGCTCGCCGACGGCTTCGCTAAGCTGGCCTCGTCTTGCGGACGGATTGTTGATGTGCCTTCCTTTAATAACAGTAGAAACAATAATTACTTTTGTGTGATGATATATTTGTCATAAAAACGCATAATAGGACAATTTTAGATATAGACTATTAATAACACTAATAAGGGGGATAAAAACCCAAACATGAAATACAAGTTGTCCTTTGCCCAGAACTAAAATCACTTTGAAAAAAGGTTTTGCACTAGAGACTGGACATTATAATGCAGTTTTCAAAGCGTCGATATAACACCAGAAGTGTTAAAACTGGGGACAATTTATTTAAAATTTAAATAAATATTTAAGAACGTTGAATGAAATAGTCTGCCATTAAGACGTACGCAAAAGATTCAACTTTAGCAAATATTAAACACAGTCTTTCATTTGGAAAACTATCAAATTATCCCGCATATTTCATCAAAACAGAAACGTTTCAACTTTTGGAAAATGAGAACATTCAGCTGATACCGGTGAGTACACGTTTCTATTGCTCTGTCCAAAAACAATTGTCTGCTGACTTCGCAAATATCTATTTCAGGAGAAGTTATTTGTCTACTATGGGAAAATGTAACAATGGCGCTTACAAATTCTACATTGCATTATGATAATTCTTTAGTATAAATAAACCAGAAAGAGGTAAGGATTCACAGCGATTTGCTATTGCTTTCAATTCAACCATGAGATTTATGGTAAGTACTATTTTTTAGAATTATTGAAAACTCATCTAACAAAATGCTTTTGATGAAATATATAGTTAAAATGAGTTTTTCCCGTAGTGAATAATAAATAGTTTATGGGTATACTTTATGCTAGAAAATTTAATAGTTCTATAATTGAGGAATAAAATACATATGTAGTCTTTATTTGACCGAGTAAATAAGTGTATAATTTACTATTACACATATTTATAAATCATCAACAGTTATTATTAATGCACACTTAATAATATATTGCAAGAAGATCGCTTCTTTTAGTTATAATTATTACATATCACTCTAGATGTGTTTCATAAACTTAAGCCAGGCCTCGAAATACATTTTTTTAATACAGGTGCACCTTGTGCACCTAAGTTTTTAAATTAGGTGCACAAGTGTGCCTAGCTGGAAAAAATTAGGTGCACAATTTTATTTTCATGTGCACAGTGCACCTGTGCACCCGGGTATTTCGAGCCCTGACTTAAGCAGCAGAGAAATCGATAATATTTGTACATTGTTGAATGGCAACAAGCGAATATAAACTCAATCGGTAC
The DNA here is from genome assembly GCA_947359465.1 of Metellina segmentata. NCBI lineage: Eukaryota > Metazoa > Arthropoda > Arachnida > Araneae > Tetragnathidae > Metellina > Metellina segmentata. Next base: position 39,780,898 of record OX375877.1, on the reverse strand, counting down.
GATTTGTTTTGGTATATTTTCCTGCTTAGTTTAGTTATTATTTAATCTGTTTAGCAAAATAATACTTCGAAAACTACACTGACGAGTTTTAATGAAAACTTTATGCAGTCTGATTACAAGAGACAACAAGAAATCTGAAAGATAGAAACCAGAGCTCTAAGGAAGGGAATGAATTCAAAAATAGGTTTTAACGTCAAAATAAATTCCTAATAGCCTTTGAAACAGTGGAAAGGATGCAATAGAAACGCCTGTTCTGAAGCTAATTGTGGTAACATGATTCGAAGAAACAAACCCGGTGTTGATCTCAGGTTGAACCATTGATCCCGACCCAAAACTTGACAGTATTTTAATCACGAGATATCTCGTCAATAGCAAAATTGGTCGGATCTTGATGGACTAGATATATTGTCAAAATCACTTGGAAAGTTAGAATTAAAATATGACAGCGATATTTCCCTGTGGTAACTCATACACAAACACTGTAGAACGAGTTTCCTTGTCCACGTCCATTTATTGCAAGAAAAAAAAACCTTTCGATATTTTAATGGGACTTCGAGGGGCCAATTTTCATTGTAACAGAATGGCATTAGCCAATATTCAAGGCTACAGAATGGTCTGAAGGCAGGAAAGAAATAACCTTTGTGGATTAGTCAAACGGTGTATATTTGTATAGCGAATACATACACACATCCTTTTTTACATAGATAGAGATATTAATGTTGTTTTATTTGGATACATATGCTAATAATCGATGCTTTATTTAAAACAAATGGATTTAGTTGAAGTATAAAATGTGAACGTTTGCACTGCCATATCTTAATAGATATAAACAATTAAAAAAATTTAGCTTAGATATTATGCGTAAGTCGAAAACTATCCCAACTTACACAACACGCCAACATGAGAACATTTGAGGCCATTATAGAATTAAAGTGCATCATCCTCCGCGTACACGGTCTTTGGTTGACAGTTTAGAATTCGAAACCTTCCGGTTGCCAATTCCTTACTCTTCCAAATAGCTTCCATCTTTTACATTTAAAGATAGAATGTTTTGTCATTCTTAAAATATTAAGATTTTCTCTAACCATATTTCTAGATCTTCGTTTTCCTGACTGTGCTGGCTGTGGCCTATGCCCAGAACCAGCAGTACAAGACATTCCCCCAGTCCCCTGATGACGAGTATGCAGCTTCCTTAGCTGGGGCACCCTTAGGGCTGTACGAGAAGAGGCAGGGCTCTGGTGGCGACAACCGACGGGGCTGGTACTGGGGCGGATCCGAAGCACAGGGACTGTCCTTGGGCAATGCCAAGGTTGGCCTGTATGGAAAGGCACTGAGGGAGAACTACAACCCCAACAGGAGGGGTTAAGCTGAAGTGAGTATCTTGCGATAGATTTAAACACGCAAAAATTTTAAATTTCGTGAATATTAAATACTATTAGACCCACATGTAACCATCCGGGCTTTAGTTTCACATCCCTTCAAGTGCTTTGGACGAGATATCTCGTCTATCAAGATCAGGACCAATTTCACTCTACAAAAGGCACTGAGTGAGAACAACAATCCCAACTGGCCTCGCATCGTAAGAAATCGTAGTATTTCATGGCAGTGTTTGAATTCGATCTTCAACAATTTGAATCATTAAGTTCATGAATAATATTGAATATTTTAGTTGCCATTTACCCTTATTCCACTATCCGTTTTCGCGCTGTGTTATCGAAGTTTGGAATTCCATCCCACCAATACTGGAGAGTACCGCCATTAAACGTTTTGGAGTTCCTTGTCTTGAGATCAAATATCTAAAGAAATCATTAGAGTGAAAATTATGGAATGTGTAGCTTACCACGGAAGCAGTCACGTGGGGCACGTACCATCTAGTTCTAGTTTCGTATTATATTTATCATGGAAAAATCACGAGTTGTTTTTACTAGCCAAGCTATTTGCTAAGGTCATTGCATTCTGGATCTCAAGTGTTAGTATCATCTTGACCCAAAACTGTAATATTCAATTACCTGCTTTTGGTTTGAGGTAGACATTGTTCAAAGACAGAAAGTTTAACACAAAATTAATCATTATTGATGTTTGCATAAATAAATAATAGGAGCATAAGTTTGACGATTTAGCCTAACAATCAGATCTTCGTCAGTTTGTTTGTTCATTTTTTCCCCTCACATGTTTACAGAACTAAGGGATTATTCAGCAACAAGCTCAATTTTATCCCATAACCAATGATCGCCTTTATTCAAATTTATAAAACCCTAATATGCCAATAGAATAATAAAAAGTTGAGGTTTGCTTTAAAAATATACTGTGGAGTGTATTTATACGTTGAGTATATGAGAATGCTAAAACCAAATCATATTTCACCATCTAAAGTCCTATGAATTCGAATAAAAAAATTTATATGCTATTTAAGCGGAAAATTTAACCTTTTGACTACTGGATATACCTGCTGCGATTCTTTCTTGGAGCGATCCATATTACTATCATAGCAAAACTGCTGTACCAGAGACGTAATATAAATTCTTTCTTGGCGCGATCAAGGTAGAACTGCTGTACCGGCCGCAGTCTAAAAAGATAATATATTTTCAGAAAAGTATAATTTTAAAATTGTTTCTGTGCTAGGGTCATTAACATAACCAGCTCGTTGGTTTATCTTAGCGTCTATAAATGCTCTGTAGTGTCCAGCCTCTGATGAAAATACTTAGCCCGAAGTGTCATCAGTTCTGGAACAATTCGTATTTCCACCTTGGATCTTAATTTCCTTGTGGTAATAATGCACTTTTGTCTCGACGTGGTAATTCGTCATTAGAAAACTGACCAGTTAATTGTCAATAAACAACACATCTGGCTATCAGAGAGCTGGATCTTGGCCGAGTTCTCTCATGGAAACCACTTCGAGGGTTAAGGTAAACATCGACTCGTGTTATTTGGAACTCTATTGATATTTTGCTTTTTGCTTTCTAGTTGCTGACTGCGGATCATTAAAAAAGACTGAGAATGCTGGAAACGATTGATTACGGAATGATTTTATGGAACTGTGAAACGATTTTAATTAAACAATTCAATAAAACGATTTAACCTTACATGTATTTTTCCTTCACATTCACGTTTCTTGTATCATAGTTTGTTCACTTCAGGTAAAAAACTCCAAATGGAAATCCTAGGTCAATAATTATTATTATCTAGATAAAACAAGAATAAATGAATGACCCAAAACAAAAGAATCTAATAAAATTGGATAGCACACATTAAAATTAAATACTCCCAGAACATATTTTGGTATATTTTAAGCATGAAATAGGAGAAAAAAGAAATAATAATTTTTCAGGTGGGGTGCAAAGGGGTTATCAGAAAATGACTACTTCTCAGAATCTAAATTTGAATACTTATTTTTCTTACAAAAAATCAATAAATAAAAAAAGCATACCATTATACAAATAACTGTAATTTAGATTCCTAGATTATTTAATTTTGATGTTAAGTATGTATTATTATTTAAACTAATGTAATGCACTTGATTCCTTTGTACCCATCAAATATCACTTTACCATTTTTTCTCTGACACGATAGAATGATTTCAAACAAATTAATTATATTTTACTTACTTAAAAAATGAATAATTATACGTAAGTTCTATTCAATTTTATTACAAGAATTCGGAGCCATTAGCTTCGATTTCACAGTTTCTGCTTCATAATCTAAAAGCAATGGTCATCAAGCAAAAGCTTGAAAAACTCAGTAATAATCGAGTGAGAGATACACAATCTAAAAATGTTTAACCGAAATAATAGTAAATTATCAAAAGTCCTATATGGTACAGAACAGTAAGATAAGTTACAATGCCTCGTCCGTAGTTTAAGTCCATTTTCACAACAATCTCTTCGCACAACTTTACAGGAGCGATGGCGAACTATTCTTTTCCAGACTTATAAAGAACTAAATAGAAAATACTAACTAGAAAATACTAAATAGTAAAATACTAAATAGTAAAATACTAAAAAGTAAAATACTAAAAAATAAAATACTAAATAGCAAAATACTAAATAATAAAATACTAAATAATAAAATACTAAATAGTAAAATACTAAATAGTACAATACTAAATAGTAAATATACTAAATAGTAAATAATAAATAGTAAAATACTAAATAGTAATATAAAGCACTTTTTTTGAACAAAATGTCGCGTCAAAATACTTTTGTCCATATAGTGAACATGAAATAAAGTTATACTACGATTCCTTTCAAAATGAGTTTTGATATTGTTATATGTGAAATATTAAAAAAATAGAATATTCCATTTTCTGTTTAATTATATATCAAAAATAATCAACGCCTGCTGCGATTTAATGGATTTGTGTTCTTCGATAGCAACCTGAGAGGAGTTGCAGGAGGTGTAGATTCGATTTCTGCAATTTAACCTGAGTGCATTCTATGTCAGTAAAACTTTCTGTGAGTGTGTATGTGTGTTTATATAACGTTGTCTGTATTCTATTTTGCGAAGTTTAAACATATATAGTTCTTTTACCACGAACCCAATGACGATGAAATTACCATCTCAAACTCATCATTATGTGGGGGTATCAAACCCATTTGTTTATATGTCGTGTAGTTCTGGCAATGGATAAAATAAAATTAGATCGTCTTTCAGTCGTTCTGGCTGCTGATTAAAATATCCTTAAAGTGCAGCGATCAATTAAAATTTCGGTATTAGAAATAATGTTAAGCTTCTTCTCATTTTGAGACACTACGCTGGTTAACCAACCAGCTCATTATGCTTATTTCGTTTTTGTAGATCAACTAGGGGGCTCCGCCCCCTGCTCGCTTACGCTCGCCAACCCCCGGGGATTGCTACGCAATCCCATTTGGTTTGCTTCGCAAACCAACACTCCTTTTACATATGGCATTTGGTTTGCTTCGCAAACCAACATTCCTTTCGCAGATTGAAACTATCTAAATAATTTGTATTATCCTGATTTCACTTTACGGTAAATGACGTCACAGCGAGGGCTTCGCCCCCTGCTTGCTTGCGCTCTCCGACCCCCTGGGATTGCTACGCAATCCCGTTTGGTTTGCTTCGCAAACCAATACCTCTTACGCAAGTGATTTCACTCTTTTTTACTTTAACACTTAATGCACCCCAAACTAATAGCCGCATGAGTAAAAAATCTTCTGCATCTTGTTCCCTGTACAATTTTAAGTAAACCCTGTTAATCTCCAAACTTTAACGATGTGTACTTTGTACTTTCTCGGTAAACCGTCTGAGAACAGAGGGGAAAAAGCGAACCTTTTTCCTCGCCATATAAAAAGAAATCGTTTTTATGGCAATTGTTGCTACGATAAATTTGATATCTGGCAAACCCGATAGTCAACAATACAACCCTCCGCGAATACAATGCTCCGCGAAATAAAAAATACGAAATTTGTGTCACCAACTTTTGATTGCATCGAATTTATTTATGAACCAATTTAAAAAATAATGGTACCGTAAGAAAGAGTATAGTCTGAGGTATACTGCGCTATTTTCAAAATAAAAAACTAATAGTAATACGATATAGATATGACAGTTTTAGAGTTAACGGTTGTAACAAAAAGTAGCGAAAATATCCAAAGATTCCGAATTTTGTATGACCAACTTTTGATTGCATCCAATTTAATTATTAACCGATTTCCAAAATAATAGTACCGTAAGAAAAAGTACATTCTGAAGTATACTGCGATACTTTAAAAATTAAAAACTAATAGTAATAAAATATAGATACGGCAGTTTTAAAAAAAAGTAACAAAAATGTCCTGATTTTTCCCGAATTTCAAAAAAATACTATCAAGAACCAAATTGAAATTTCAAAAAACACTCGACGAGGCACAAAAATTTACGTTCAGAGGTACTCTTTAAAAAAAACTCACGGCTGACGACTGAAAATTTGTATGTGTTTTGCTCACTCGCGGAAGAAATTTCGCTTCTTCAATTTTGACACTTAATAAACCCTAAACTAATAGCCGCATCGGAAAAAAAATCTTAATAATTGTCCAGGGAATACGATTAAGAACAAATCATGTTAATTTCGTTTTTTTCCGATGAGTACTTTCTCGGGAAATCGTTTAAGAATCGAGCTAAACAACACCGTTTTCTATCCTGCGGCGGCGGTAACTTTTTTTTAATATAGAGAGATACACGTAGCATTGAATCAACACAACGGGCTATTGGCAATGATCCGGTCAATAATCAAATATTGGGGAACAACTCTTAATTTTGAACCAAGGGCACATGACAAGAACCACATTGAGCTGGAACCTCACTCTGCAAATTTTCACACCACACCAGTGTGATTATATTGGAGGTCTCGATAGATTTAGACTCCACGTACACGATAACGGGAATAACGATTATTGGTTGGATCAAGTTTCGAATTTGCAACCTTCTTGTTGCTAATTGACAACTCTTCCAACCTGCCACGGTGACCTTATCGAGTTTAATTAAATTAATAATATTTGTTATATTTAGTTTTATTAATTTGCCTTGTTATTCATTGAATTAGTCGACATCTTCATACGACAATGAGATAATACCCACTCACCCGATCGCAATTGCCCAATTTACATCGCAGAACAAAACGGAAGGTAGCTATCGATAGAGATGAATGTTTTCTACAAAAATCAATATTTAAAATTTGTCTAAGTGGCCGTTTTCATATAAAATTGGGTGATTGCTTCGAAAATTTCAATACGTATCCCCATCTTTCATCACAAATTTAGATTTTTCACACAATTTCAGGCGGAAATAAATTAAAAGTTCATCAATTTTATTCCATTTTTCACCGATTTGTAAGTATTTGAAAATTTTATCTACTAATGTTAAATTGGTGTTTCACATTTTTTTTTTATATTTGTTGAAAACATAAATTTTCCTTGGAAATCGTTTTTACATCCTTTGCTACCCAAAAACCCAAACACAATCTATAAACATTTTAATTATCAAATTAAATTTTACTATTTTTTATTAATTATCAAATTAATATTCATAAAAATTATGAATAGAAACCTTGGCAAAGTTTGACTCCATGCGATTCAACTGTTACTGAAACAACGGAATTCCAAATTTCAGCTCATGATGTGCAGAATCAGGAGCGCAGTGAGACTAATTGCAAAATTCGATGATTATTGTCGTTATTGGGGATTCTTCACAAAGTGGAAACAGAAATTTCTGCCAACAAATCCTGGGATTCAATCAAAATGGATTCTGACTTTGTCGCCATCTTAATGGTGTCCATACCAATGTGCCTGCAACAGGTCATTGACTGCGACGGCCACTACATATCTTTATTAATAATATATATATATACAGGGTGTTTCAGTGAACCGTTTCAGAACTTCTTAGAGGGGTAGGGTACATCCTGACGAACCAAAATCATATACCAATGGGCAGTCAGAAATGCTTTCCTGACGCGGTAGATGGCGTTGTGCGAAAATCCCGAGCTTTCGTGTAGGGAATCTTCATTTCGCACAAGAACGCCAAGTTAGTAGGATGGATGATTACACGATCGCAGAGTTAGCCGATATGCATTTGGCGTACGGGGGTGCAAATTGTAGTGGGCCAGCCGCACAGCGTTTGTACGCGGAACGATATTCGACAAGGCGTATTCCCAGTCATAATTTCTTTGCAAGACTGCACCACAGGTTAGCTGAGACAGGTTCATTAGAAAGAGCTGACAGTGACAGGGTAAGAACAGCACGGACTGCAGACGTCGAACAGAATGTGCTGCAGCATGTACAGGGGAATCCAAGAACGAGTACACGAAGTGTAGCAAACGCAGTCGGGGTTTCCCATTGCAGCGTCTGGAGGATTCTCCGAGAAGAAGACATGCATCCGTTTCACGTGCAGCGTGTCCAGACACAGCAACCGGAGGATTATGCACCTCGTATTGCTTTCGCACAGTGGTACCTTGGAAAATGTGCTACAAATCCCCTTTTTCCTGCTGAAGTGTTGTTTTCCGATGAGGCATCCTTCACAAGGGAAGGAATTTTCAACACGCATAACGACCATATCTGGGCGGTCGAGAACCCGCATGCAATACGACGTCGTGCAGCACAGATTCGATTTTCGGTCAGTGTATGGGCCGGTATTATGGGAGATCACCTCATCGGACCTTACCTGTTACCGTCTCGTCTAACCGGACCTAACTACTTGCTCTTTCTGCAGCAAGTATTGTCACAACTTTTGAGAGATGAACAGATTTCTGCATCGACGCAACAGACAATGTGGTTCCAACACGATGGAGCCCCTGCCCATTATAGCGGAGATGTTCGTAACTACCTGGATGTCACATTTGGTCAGCAGTGGATCGGACGTGGTGGTCCCGTGCGTTGGCCTGCTCGGTCACCCGACCTATCATGTCTTGATTTTTATTTCTGGGGTCATCTGAAATCGCTAGTTTATGACACCCCTGTTGACAATGTTGAGGAGCTGGTTGCAAGAATTGCAGTAGCTGCCGGAGAAATTCGATATATGCCTGGAGTATACCAGAATGTTCGGATGTCCATGTGTCGAGATATGAGGCGTGCATTGTAGCCCGTGGAAGAAACTTCGAGCACTTACTTTAATCCATGTACCTTTTGCTTCTTTTCATGTATTATTAAAACGATTTTTCACTTACGGTCCCTTTTCTTTACGGTGCTTCTGTGTACAACACCGCTTCAGGAAAGCATTTCCGACCTCACATTGCTATATGATTTCGAGTTGTCAGGATGTACCCTACCCCTTTTAGAAGTTCTGAAACGGTTCACTGAAACACCCTGTATATATATATATATATATATATATACAGGGTGGTCCCGAATTCATGGTACAAACTTTAATGGTAGGTACAGGACATTGTAACAATGATTTATTGTATAGGAATGTATAGTCGAAAGTGACGCGGTGAGGCGTAAACAGGGGAAATAAAAGGAAAGAGAAATGGAGTGATCGGTTGGTATCATTGCCGGTAGAGGGCAGTAGATGTCTAGCCGCTGTTGAACATGATGCATCGCAGTAGGGAAAAGCGCCATTCACAATTGCGCTGCCGTAGACGATGGGTGACTTTACGTATGCAGAAAAAGCAGACATGCATTACATGTACGGCCGTGCAAATGGTAACGGCAGAGCTGCGTTACGAATGTATCGCGCGGAGTATCCTGATCGACGAATGCCGGATCATAGAATTTTTCAACGGTTACATCGTCAACTTTGTGCAACAGGTGCGTTCGACGTCAACAGACATGGCGCTGGTCGAGTAAGAGCTGTACGCACTCCAAGGCTGGAAGAAAGCATCTTGAACATTGTGGCTGATAGACCCGAGTCAAGCACAAGAACTGTTGCGCGTGACGTAGGTGTGAGTCATCAGACTGTATGCAGAGTGTTAAACGAAAATCGCTTACACCCCTTCCATTTTCAGAAAGTACAAGCATTGAATCCGGCAGATTATCCTCGCCGCGTGAACTTCTGCCTGTGGGTGATGCAGCAATGTGCGTTGCAGCCGGATTTCGTAGATTATGTGCTATTTACAGATGAAGCGACATTTTCACGCGAGGGTGTCTTTAATGCGCACAATTCCCATGTGTGGGCAACCGATAATCCACATGCAACGCGTCGACATGCGTTTCAACAACGTTTCAGTATTAATGTGTGGGCTGGTATTGTGAACGACTTTTTGATTGGCCCATACTTACTACCCACGCGGCTCACTGGCGGAAGCTATCTTATTTTTCTGAAAGAAGTGTTACCACAACTGCTGCATGATGTTCCGATCGCCATTCGTAACCGCATGTGGTTTCAGCACGATGGGGCGCCAGCACACTTCAGCATTGATGTACGGAATTACCTGAATGCCACGTTTGGTACTCGATGGATTGGGCGTGGTGGACCAGTCCCTTGGCCACCCCGATCTCCCGATTTATCGAGCCTCGATTACTTTTTATGGGGACATCTAAAGCATCTTGTTTATGAGACTCCAGTTGACTCAGATGAGGATCTCGTCGCTCGCTTATCTGTAGCTGCTGCAGGTGTGCGTGAAATACCAGGCATCTTTGAACGTGTACGCCAATCGCTCCACCGACGCTGTCAAGCATGTATCGATACTGGTGGACGCAATTTTGAACAATTACTGTAAACATGACACTTGTCAACAACGCTTTCAATAAAATCTTTGTTTTTCCTTTCGGCCGTTATTTCCCCTGTTTTCGCCTCACCGCGTCACTTGCGACTATACATTCCTATACAATAAATCATTGTTACAATGTCCTGTACCTACCATTAAAGTTTGTACCATGAATTCGGGACCACCCTGTATATATATATATATATATATATATATATATAGGAATGTTTTCTACAAATACCAAGAGAGACTAATTGTATAATTTTGTGTAAACGTATTCATCTTCATGTTAATTTAATAAATCGTTTTTTATGAAATCGAGAGTTCCGTTATTGCAGAATTGTTTAGTTTTCAAAATGTCAACTGTCCTATCACTGGTACAATTTGGACTCGACGTAGTATCTAGTCATTAGCAAAAGTGACCATATTTATATGCACGAGATACCTCGTGGAGACACTTGGAAGGTTTAAGAAAAGAATGCATCACATGACATATTAGTTCATATTTAGAAACAAAATGGGAGATGTTTACAAGAGGTCAAATTAATAGGGCTTCTGAATTTCGTATCGTATTGGTTTTGTATAAAATAATATGTAATGCATTTTCATTTTTTAACTCCCCAAGTGTTTCGACGAGGTATATCGTCCATCTAGGTCTGGTCAGTTTTGTTAATGACGAGATACGATCTCCAGACAAAACTGTTCGATTAGTAAAAGGACAGTTTTGTCTCGAAGAAGAACTAAGGAAACGCTTTCAATATGACTTTTTGTAAATTTCACCCTATTTGTTTCTAAATATGAGCTATGAGGATACCGTTGAGTGAACATGAATCGTCATATACCCCACCCTCATTAGCAATAGGAGAGATTTAGTGATATAATTCGAAGTGAACAAAAATCCTTATAGGGAAATCTATCGTCCCGCTACTAATAGGACAGTTTTGACTCGAAGTGGTGTATTGTCATTAGCAAGATTAACGAGACCTAGATGGAATATATACGCCATCAAAACCCTTGAGTGTTAAAATGAAATTGCATCCCATTTTATTTTTATAGAGCACCAATACGATGAGAACAAAAGAACAGGTTGTTTTTGACTTTTGTAAACTGCATCAATTTTGTACCTAAATATGAACTACGAGGATTTGTTTTTGTGTGATGATATATTTCTTATGAAAACTCATTAGTAATAGAACAGTTTTAGAAATAGACTATAAATAACAAACTCCATGGTGGATAAAAACCCATGTAGGAAAAACAAGTTGACCTTTGTCCGGAATTGATGTCAGTTTGGACCAAATTTTTGCACTTGAGGCTGGACACAATAAGTCAGTTTTCTACACGTCGTTAAAACACCCAAAGGGTTAAACCAGGAGATAATTTATTTAAAATTTAAATTAATATTTAAGAACGTTTATTGCAATAGTATGCCATTTGAGTCGTACTGAAAGGATTCAACTCTAACAACGACTAAACCCAGCTTTCATTTGGAAACTATTAAACTATCTCGCATATTTCATCAAAACAGCAACGATTCAACTTTTGGAAACTGAGAACATTCACCAGATACTGATGAGGACACGTTTCTATTGCTATATGTGCCACAGACAGTTTTCTGCTGACTTCACAAATGTCTACTTCAGGAGAAGATATTTGTTTACTATGTGATAATGCAACAATGGGGCCGAAAAATTCTGCAATGTATTATGATAACGCTTTAGTATAAATAAGCCCGCCAGAGAAAAGGATTCACAACGATTTACGAATCGAACAAAACTTTCAAATCAACCATGAGATTTATGGTAAGTACATTTTTTATTACCATTAAAAACTAATGTAATAAAATGCTCTTTATAAAATATTATTAAAAATGAGTTTAACCAAGAGTGAATAATAAATGATTTAAGGATATGCTTGATGTTAGAAAATTTTGGAGTTTTTAAATCGAGGAATAAAAACCATTAATAGTCCTTATTTGATTAATTAAATAAGATAGAAACTAGAGCTGTGAAGAAGGGAATGAATACAAAAATAGGTTTTAACGTCAAAATAAATTCCTAATAGACTTTGCAGCAGTGGAAAGGATGCAATTCAAACGGCTGTTCTGCATCTAATTGTGGTAACATGATTCGAAGAAGACAGACCCGATGTTGATCTCAGGTTAATCCATTAAACGCGACCTAAAACTTGACAATATTTTGATGACGAGATATCTTGTCAATAGCAACATTAGTCAGATCTTGATAAACTAGATATTTCGTCAAATTCACTTCGAAACATGATTAATACTTTATATAAGTGACTATCTGAATAACACAGTGTTGCACGGGTTTCAAGTATCACTGTAACAGTTAAAATATGACTCCCACATTTCCCTGTGTTAACTCAAGAACACAAACACTGTTCAAAGTGTGTCCTACCGTGAAAAAAAAATATGACAGCGATATTTCCCTGTGTTAACTCAAATACACAAACCCTGTAGAACATGTTTCCTTATACATGTCCACTTATTGCTGGAAAACCAACTTTAGATTTAAAATTGGGGCTTCGAGGGGCACTTTTAAGACTGTGTGCCAATTTGAATGGCTACAGATTGGTCTGAAGACAGCAAAGAATTCCGCAGTGTTCCAAACTTTTTAAGTGTATCAAATGTGGTGGGGATTGGTCAAATGGTGTAGATTTGTATAGAGAATATATACACACATCCTTTTTTACATAGGAAGATATATTACTGTTATTTTATTAGAATATATATGCTCTTAATCGATGATTTATTTGAAACAAATGAATTTAATTGAAGGATAAAATGTGAACAATGATATTGCCATCTCTCAATAGATATAAACAATTAAAAAAATTTAGCTTAGATACTATATGTCAGTCAGAAACTATTCAAACTTCTACAACACGCCAACATCAGGACATTTGAGGCCACTATAGAATTAAAGTGAATCGTCCTCCGCGTACACGGTCTTTGGTCGACAGTTTAGAATTCGAAACCTTCCGGTTGCCAATTCCTTACTCTTCCAAATAGCCTCCATCTTTTACATTTAAAGATAGAATATTTTGTCATTCTTAAAATGTTAAGATTTTCTCTAACCATATTTCTAGATCTTCGTTTTCCTGACTGTGCTGGCCGTGGCCTATGCCCAGAACCAGCAGTACAAGACATTCCCCCAGTCCCCCGATGACGAGTATGCAGCTTCCTTAGCTGGGGCACCCTTAGGGCTGTACGAGAAGAGGCAGGGCTCTGGTGGCGACAACCGACGGGGCTGGTACTGGGGTGGATCCGAGGCACAGGGACTGTCCTTGGGTAATGCCAAGGTTGGACTCTACGGAAAGGAACTGAGAGGCAACTACAACCCCCGAGTTAGAGGTTAAGCTTAAGTGAGTATCCTGCGATTGATTTAAACACGCAAACATTTAAAGTTCATGAATATTAAATACTATCAGACCCGCGTGTAATAACCGGTCTTTAGTTTCTCATTCCTCCAAGTGGTTTCGACGAGATATCTCGTCTACTAAGAACAGGACTAATATCTCTCTACGGTAGGGCACTGATGGAGAACTCCAACTCCAACTGGCCTTGCCTCGAATGAAATTGAAGTGTTTCTTGGCCGTGTTTCAATTTGATCTTCAAAAATTTGAAATATTGAGTTCTTGAATAATATTGAATATTTTAGTAGCCAAGCAAGTACAACTGAGTCTAAAAAAAACTGATTGTAGTGATGTATTTGTTAAAAGAGCGAATGTAAGTTGGACCCCTTAACTTTTCTTTGGAAAGGAATTAGAAAGTGACAGACCAGAATCAGTTTACCGCATAGATATAGAAGCCCGCAAACCAGATATGGCTTCCTGGACTCATATTTCTGCCTCCCGTTAGATACATTCTTCCGAATTGATTTATCCGGAAAACAGAGGAGATGGACACCAGATATTCCTAGATGATATTCATTCATAGAACTACTTTTTAAATGCATAAATAGTAGCAACTCGGATCCTAGTGCTCTTTCACAAAGAAATATAATGACATTTTACGCTAGCATATATTCTCGTTACTTTCTTTCGGCATTATGCCGACAATTGAACAGATTACCTTTATACCACTACCAAATCTGGCGCAGCGTCATTGGAGAGATTGGAATTCTACTCCAGCAAAACTGGGGAATACCTTCTTGAAAAGCTACTTGGCTCTTTTTCTTAGCGTCAAATATCTTAAAGAAATAATCACTAGATTAAAATTTATGGCGTGTGTTGCTTACGGAAGCTGTCACGTGGGGTACTTCCCACCTAGTTCTTGTTTCGGATTAAATTTATCATTGAAAAATTTCGTGCACAAATTTTCTTGCCAAACTACTCGCTAAGGTCATTGCATTCTGGATATCCAGTGGCAGTATCATCTTGACCTAAAACTGTAATCGTCAATTACCTGCTTTTGGTTTGAGGTAGACATAGCTCAAAACAGAAAGTTCAACACAAAATCAATCGTTATTGATGTTTGCAGTTTTCATAAATAAATAATAGGAGCATCGGTTTGACGATTTCGCCAAACAATCCGATATTAGTCATTTAAAAAAAATATTTTTACCCTTACAATTTTACAGAACTACGGGATTATTCACCAACAAACTTCAATTGCAAGCTTGATTTCATCCCACAACCAGTGATAGACTTCATTCAAATTTCAGAGATCTAATATTTCATTAGATTAGTAAAAAATTCGATATGACTTTAAAATATATATTGTAGAAACCTATTAAGCAAACCCTATTTCACCATAAAAAGTAATATGAATTCGAACAAAGAAAAATTCATATGCTATTTTAAGGGAGAGTTTAATATTGTATATTTCAGAAAAGTATAATTTTGAAATTTCTTTTTGCTATGGTCATTCTCATAACCCTTTTGATGATTTATATTAGCATTCAAAATTGCTCTGTAGTATTCAGCCTCGGATGAAAATACTGAGCCCGAACTGTCAACAGTTCTGGGACAATTTGTTTTTTCCACCTGGGGTGTTAATTTCCTTATAGTAATACTTGGTATTTCGTAATTAGAAAAACTGACCAGTTACTTGTCAATAAACAACATATCCTGCTATTAGATAGCTGGATATTGGCCGAGATCTCTCACTGAAACGACTTGGAGTTTTAAGGTAAACATCGACTCATGTCATTTGGAACTCCATTGATATTTGGCTTTTTTGCTTTGTAGATGCTGACTTTGGACCATTGAAAAAGACTGAAAATGCTGTAATCGATTGATTACGGAATTATTCAACTGTACTGTGAAACGTTTTTGATGAAACAGTCCAATAAAACGATTTAACATTACATGTATTTTTCCTTCACATTCATGTTTATTGTATCATAGTTTGTTCACACACACTTTAGGTAAAAAACTATAAATGAAAATCCAAGACCAATAATTATTATTACCTAAATTAAAAAAGAATAACTAAATTTCTCTCCTAAAATAAAAGAATCTAAAAATACTGGATAGCACAGATCAAAATTAAAACTCCTTGAATATATTTTGGGATATTTTAAGCATGAAATAGGAGAAAAAGGAGAAAAGAGAAATAATAATTCTTCCAGTGGAAGGCAAAATGGGTTAAATCAAAATGGCTATTTCTAAGACTCTTAATTTGAATATTTATTTTTCTTACAAACATTCAGTTAATAAAAGAAGCATGCCATGATACAAATAACTGTAATTTAGATTCCTAGATTCATTAAATTTTGAGGTTAAGCAAATATTATTTTTAAAAATTAATGCAATGCATTTGACCCAACAAATGTCACTTTACAATTTTCGACCTTACACGACAGAATGATTTCAACCAAATTAATTATGCTTTACTCTTAAAAAATGAATTATTTATACGTAACTATAATACAACTTTATTACATGCGTTCGGAGCCATTAGCTTCGATTTCACAATGTCTTCTGTACAATCTAAAAGCAGTGGTCATCAAACAAAAGCTGGAAAAACTCAGTAATAATCGACTAAGAGATATACAATCTTAAACTTTTAAACAAAATAATATTATAATACCAAAAGTCCTAAATGGTATAGAACAATAAGGTAAGTTCCAATGCTTCCTCTTTAGTAAAAGAAAAAATAAGAATCCAAGTCCTCAAAATAAATTTTTGCAAATGTACTTAGAGCAGCAATGTCACTCAACCTGTTCTCCATACAAAATGGCAATTGGCATTATTATGCGCAAAAAATATGCTTATTATGCTTACAAAATATGTTTATTATCCTTACAAAGTATGTTTATTATGCGTAAAAATACTAATTACAATGCTCTGCAAAAACCTATTTTTTTCCGAGACATGACACCATTCCTGCTGATTCTTGTATATAATGACCTCCTGAATTCGAATATGACACCTGTTTCTCCCCATCAATCACCGTTTTCTGGGAACGCACCCCTATATGGTCATCACTTTTCGATACAATTTTATGGACATAAAGTTGACTTGGAGTGAGGAAAAGGATTTTTTTAACAATTAAATTTCTTCTGATGGGCTAGAGAGGTGAAAAGCTCTAAGGCATGAACATTTGTAGCAAGGAGAAAGATTTTGGAAGGATTTGTCAGTTTAAATTGTAAAAGAAATCTTTAAGAAAATCGTTTATTCTGGGTTGTTTTCGCAAATTTTACACTTTTTTTCTTCATATTCGAGCTGCCAGACTCCTCCCCCAAACACCCCAACAAATAAAAATATATAGCAACAATTTTGGCTAAAAGCGGGTGAAGGGTGTGTGTGTGTGTGGGGGGGGACTGAGCTATCGTGAATACGTCGTAAGAAAGTTTGGAAGATTCACTGCACGACAATGGCTCTCTCAATAACTCGAGCGCTTCGTGGTTTGCGCAAGACTTTTCATGCTTTGAGAAGTTTAAACTTTATCCAAAGTTTTGCTGCACTACTTGTCCCAGTAGCTTGACCAAATGGCTGAAAGGTACCAGTAAATCAATGCCATTTGCTGTGCCCATGGTTTGGCGCGAACCTCGCTTTTGTCTCACAGACTGTTACTTTAATACGACTTCCACCGTTTGGAACCCAATCCTTGTCCTGATTGTCATCTTGGCAATCAAAGTAAAATTGATAAGCAGTTTTAAGAAGCGGAGATAGGGGTTTTCGTTGCGTTTTTACAGTCAATTCACCACAAACATAGCAGAAGCTATCGGAATGATTTTTACACTCGTGTGGCATGATTAAACAATAAAGCAATGTTTGTTATTGATCACAACTTACACTGACGTACTGTAATTCACTTTGAAAATGCCGGATCAAAAAAATTTGGACCGTTTTACACAATCTAAACAACTTGGAAACACAGAATCTCCCCTTAGAATACCGAAAAAATGACTCCACGATTGAGAAAGATGTAATGAGAGAAGATAACGATTACAGTTCTCACATATAGTGATAAAAACAATGCAAGTTTAAACTTATCAAAGTATGAAAATTCCTGCACAAACCACGAAGCACGAGAGTTATTGAGAGCGCCAACGTCGTACAGTGAATCTACCAAACTTTCTTGCGAGGGATTCGGGACCTCTCCACCCTCACCCGCTTTCAGACAAAATTGTTGCTATATATTTGATTAGTTGGAGTGTTTGGAGGAGGAAAAGGGAGAGGCTGGAAGCTGGAATATGTAGAGAATAATAGAAAAAATTACAATGTAAAACCCAGAAAAAATTATCATTTTTGATGATTTTTTTTTTTGCAATTTAAGGGGACGAATCCTCCCAAAATCTTCCTCCTTGCTACAATTGTTTCCATGTTTTGGGATATTTTAAGCATGAAATAGGAGAAAAGGGAAATAATAATTATTCCGGTGGCAGTGTAAAGGGGTTAATTCATAACATGATTACTTCTCAGAATCTTAATTTGAATATTTATTTTTCTTACAAAAATTTAGTAAATAAAAAAGTATGCCATTATACAAATAACTGTAATTTAGATTCCTAGATTTATTTATTTTTGATGCTAAGTATATATTATTTAAATTAATGTAATACACTTGATTTCTTTGAACCATCAAATATCACTTTATCATTTTTTCTCTGACACGAAGGAATGATTTGAACCCAATTAATTATAATTTACTTACTTAAAAAAGAATAATTATACATAAATTCTATTCAATTAAATGACAAGAATTAGCTTCGATTTCACAGTGTATGCTACATAATCTAAAAGCAATGGTCCTAAAGCAAAAGCTTGAAAAACTCTGTAATAATCGCGAGTGAGATATACACAATCTAAAAAACCTTTAACCAAAATAATATTAAAATACCAAAAATTATATATGATACAGAACAATAAGATAAGTTCCAATGCCTCCTCCTTAATCAAAGTCCATCTTCACAACAATCTCTTCTCATAAGTTTGCAAGAGGGCATGGCGAACTATTCCTTTCCAGACTTACAAATAACTAAATAAAAAATATTTGCTAGAAAATACTAAATAATAAAATAAAGCACTTTATTTGAAAAACATGTCGTGTCCAAAAACTTTTGTCTATATAGTAAACATGAAGTAAAGTTATACTACGATTCCTTTCAAAATGAGTTATGATATTGTTATATGGGAAATATTAAAAAAATAGAATATACCATTTTGCTGTTTTATTATACACAGTCCAGTCACATTAATGTGACCACGACCTACTTTCGACGTCAACGTGAAATAACCAATCACAAAAGGCAGGTGGCAGCACATTGCAGTGCAGTGTATATAAAGGATGTCCTAGGACATCGGAAATATTTAAATCGTTGGCGTAATGCAGAAACGTAATGATTTATCCTACGTCCAAAAGGGCATGATTATTGGCTTTCGGGCCAAGGGTGGAAGCATTTCGGAAACGGCTAATTTTGTGAACTGTTCGCCTGCCGCCGTGGTAAAAGTATACCGTGCATGGCAGAATGGCACTATCCAAAATCAGCGGCGTGGCAAATGTGGTGCACCACGGGCTATATATGACAGAGGCGAACGAAGGCTACGGAGATGCGTTCGGGCGAATTTACGTGCAACTGTTGAGCACCTGACCGCCCAGATGAACCAAGGGGTACCAGGAGTGTATCCTCAACAACGGTTCAGCGAACGTTGCTGTGCATGGGCCTCCGCAGCAGACGCCTGGTTCATGCGCCTATGCTGACTGCTGTTCATCGGCGACGAAGGCAGGAATTTGCACGCCAGTACCGCAACTGGAAGTCCACAGAGTGGCGATAGGTGTCTTTTTCCGATGAATCACGTTTTATGCTCCATTGGACAGATGGACGTTGGCATACACGGCGTGAAACGTCTGAAAGCAAACACCCTGTAACAATTGCCGGAAGAATCCTTTCTGGAGGAGAGAGCATTTTGGTTTGGAGAATGTTTTCCTGGCATTTACTGGGTGCACTCATCATCAGAAACCTAATTGACTCTCTTCCTGCACGTCTCGCAGCGGTCCACTCTGCCAAAGGTGGTTATTCTGGCTTTTGACTGGTGGTCACATTAATGTGACTGGACTATGTATATCCGAAATAGTCAACGCCTGCTGCGATTTAAGGGCACTGGGAAGTCACAATTCTTCAAAAAATCGAATTTTTGATTTCAATTGCATTTAATAGAGGGCACCAATACGAATCGATTGATGTGTCACTTATTACGTAAAATGCATTTTAAGTTACTAAAATTTATTTTTGAAATTTTCCTTTTTGGTGTCGGTTTCAGGTTTGAAATTTCGATTTTGCCGACAATCTATATATATAATTCTCTTACGTGGCACGCAAAAAAGACGTTATTTGTTATCGCGTTTTGGCAACACTACGCGATTGTTTGCTTACACGATTGTTTGCCTCGAGCCTCAATTGAATTTATAGCGTTATCGGATATTTTTTTTTTTTAATTTTGCGATATTTTTCGGGTTTATTCGTTTTGTGATTGGTACTAGCGAGTCACGTGATAGCGAGTCTTGCGGTTCAACGAGCTTATGAATTTGGCCAATTCGCAGACGATAAACACAGTTATATTTTTTAATTCATTCATTCATAAGATTTGAGACCACGCGCTAGAGAGTTTGCAATGTTTTCAGAAGAACTGGCACATTCGGTCGCCGTTTCCATAGCAACAGTCGAATATGAATATATTAAGAAGTACTATTACAACAAACACGGAGAAGCTAAAACATTTAAAAAGATGATGAGATTTCCTCTGAATTTTAACAATATGCTATGCTAAAATATTTACTTTTTATGTGTAAATGAAATGTTTTGTTCTTGACATTTTTAAAACATTTTGTTTTTATTTACACTATATTTTCATGTATGAGCCGATAATTTTTGGAACGTTTTCTAAAGCTAAAGTACTGGGGTCGACTGATATACGGATCCGCTAATCTTGCAAAAAAAAGTAGGCAATTTCCCGTTACTCGGAAGGGAAGGGAACCTTTAATTAATGTCGTACTAGAGGTCCGGGATCATTCCAGCCGCGATCCATATGGGGATGGATTGTGAAGCAATCCCCTCCCCCTCATTGTTGAAAAGTATAGTTCGTAAAGTGAACTAAATATGATTGCGTAGCAACCATCTGGGGTTGACGAACGAAAGCGAGCAGGGGGCGGAGCCCCCTAGTTAATTATATTTTTTTAAATGTTTTATATTTTTAATATATTTTTGTATAAAAATACATTTTAATCGATTGGTAACAGGTTTAACTGCAACTGTTATTATATTTAACCGCAAATTTTGTTTACTTGTGCTTTAGAAAGTTCTTATCGATAAGGTAAGGAGATGCTATTTTGTAGTTTTTTGTCGTTTTCTCAAAATGATAAATTTTTATCTTCAGGTGCGTTCTGTGAAAAAACTATTAAAGCTATCAGTCTGAAATTTTGCATACACGTGTATTTATATTAGGCAATTATGTTAAAATATAAACTATTGACGAAATATGAACATAATTTTTTTAATGGGTGATTAATAGGTATAAAATCACAAAATTTTCATAAACTGATTTAAATTGTGCCTAAAAAATATTGTTTCCTGGTTATTTTCAACAAAAAATACCTTTAATGAATTCAAAAAACATTTCTAATGATAGGGAAGAAAGTTGCAACTCAATATATATTAAAGTATTTTTACAGAGCGCACCCAAAGTGAACTCACTGTATTGAATTTTTTTTCACCGAGTTCTATATATATGCTCTATAAAATATTTTTACTTAAATTTTTTTTATTTTTTAGCTTGGATTAGTTTTAAAAGGCATTACAAACATGTGTACAAAAATGTATATTGGTACTTATAATAGCTTAAATTTTATATGCATTCGAATATTTGTCACATTTTCAAGATTTCTGGCCTTTGATGACTTCCCGGTGCTCTTAATGGATTTGTGTACTGCGATAGTAACCTCAGAAGAGTTGCAGGAGGTGTAGATTTGATATCTGCAACTTAAACTGAGAACATTCTATGTCAGTAAAACTGTCCGTGAGTGTGCATGTTTATTTATTTAACGTTGTCTGTATTCTATTTTGCGAAGTTTAAACATATAAAGTTCTTTTACCACGAACCCAATGACGATGAAATTACCATCTCAAACTCATCATTATGTGGGGGTATCAAACCCATTTGTTTATATGTCGTGTAGTTCTGGCAATGGATAAAATAAAATTAGATCGTCTTTCAGTCGTTCTGGCTGCGGATTAAAATACCCTTAAAATGCAGCGATCAATTAAAATTGCGGTATTGCGAATAATGTTAATTTTTTTCTCATTTTGAGACATTACGCTGGTTAAGCCAGCTCATTATGCTTATTTCGTTTTGTTAGTTCAATAGACCTCGCACTGAAGCAACACAACGGGCAATGGTCGGGTCAATAGTCAAATATTTGGGGACATCTCTAAATTTTGAACCAAGGGCACATGACAAGAACCACCTTGAGCTGGAACCTCACTCTCCAAATTTTCACACCACACCAGGGTGATGATATTCGAGGCCTCGATAGATTTAACTTGCATTAGACTCCACGTACATGATAACGGCAATCTCGATTGTAGGTTGGATAAAGGTTTCGAAGTCGCAACCTTACGGTTACAAATCGATAGCTCTTCCAACCTGCCTCCGTGGCCTTATCGAGGTCAATTAAATTTTTAATTAAATTTATTACATTTACTTTTTTATTTGCCTTGTTGCCTATTCATTGAATTAGTCGACATCTTCATATGACTATGAGATAAAACATCCACGTACCCATAATTACATACAATTATAAATATACTCGCCCGATCGCAATTGCACAATTTACATCGCAGAACAAAACGGAAGGTAGCAACCGATAAGGATGAATGTTTTCTACAAATATCAATATTTAAAATTCGTCTAATTGGCAGTCTTCATATAAAATTGGGCGCTTGCTTCGAAAATTTCAATACGAACCCCCATCTTTTATCACTAATTTGGATTCTTCACACAGCTTCAGGCGGTAATAAAAAAAATTCATACATTTTAATCAATTTTTCACCGATTTGTAAGAGTTTGAAAATTTGATCTCCGAATGTTAAATTGTAGTTTCACGTTTTTTCTTGAACTAGGATGCCCGCCCCCTGCTCGCTAACGCTCGCCAACCCCCAGAGGATTGCTTTGCAA
Source organism: Metellina segmentata (assembly GCA_947359465.1). Classification (NCBI taxonomy): domain Eukaryota; kingdom Metazoa; phylum Arthropoda; class Arachnida; order Araneae; family Tetragnathidae; genus Metellina; species Metellina segmentata. The sequence goes on along the minus strand of OX375877.1, from coordinate 39,758,118 downwards.
TCAACATTAGTTCGCTGCGCGAACCTATGCTCGCTTGGCTCGCATCCATGAAGACATGTGTCCTAGCAGAAGGGATAGTTTACAAAATATCATAATCCAAAAAGATATTTTTCAAATCTAAATTTGCTGTATTACATAATATATATATACTGTACCTCTGGAATCAGAATTCAAATGAAAGCTTTGAGCAAATTTTGACTCGTAATGTGAGCGCTGCTTTGGAAATTGAATACCCAGCATGTTAATTGTGTGCAAGCGTCTTGTTGAACTATAATGGTTGGCCTTGAAAAGGACTGTTTTTTAAATGGCCCTGAAAAGATCCTCCGCCTTCTTTGATTTCTAATTATAAACTGCAAAAGCTCGACTAAAATTCATTTTTTTCAATAAACTTTCATCCGATAACGCTATAAATTCAATTGAGGCGCGAGGCTACTTTTTAAACAAACAATAGTACAATGTTGCCAAAACGCGATAACAAATAACGTCTTTTTTGCGTGCCACGTAAGAGAATTATATATATAGATTTGCTGAAAACATTTATTTTCCTTGGAAATTGTTTTTCCTTCCTTTGCTACCCCAAAACCCAAACACAATCTATAAAAATTTTAATTATACAATTAAATTTAACTACTTTTTATTAATTATCAAATTAATATTCATAAAAATTATGTTAATAGAAACCTGGGCAAACTTTTACTCCATGCGATTCAACTGTTACTGACACATCTGAATTCCAAATATCAGCTCATCAAGTGCATAATTAGTAGCGCAATGCAAATATCGCAAATTGCAAAATTCGTTGATTAGTGTCGTTATTGGGGACTGTTCACAAAGTGGAAACAGAAATCTCTGCCAACAAATCCTGGGATTCAATCAAAATGGATTATGACTTTGTCGCCATCTTAATGGACTCCACACCAAGGCGCCTGCAACAGGTCATTGACTGCGACGGCTAATACACGGCTTAATTAATATTTATAATTTGATAGAACACCGAACATTTACACGCTCGATCAATGGTTTTTATGGATTTTCTCGGTCAATTTAAGACGTTTTTTATAATTGTTTCATGAAATCCGCCGAAATTGTGTGTAGAATCCAAATTTGTGATAAAAGATGTGGGTTCGTATTGAAAATATCGGAGTAAGCACTCAATTTAATATAAAGACGACCCCTTAGACAAATTTTAAATATTGATATTTGTAGAAAACATTCACCCCTATCGATTGCTACCTTCCGTTTTGTTCTGTGATGTAAATTGTGCAATTGCGATCAGGTAATTCTTTTCCTACAATAATTGACCGGTAGCAAGATGTGATATTATTAGGGAAATAATACATTCTTTAATATGGTGATGGTCCACAAGTGTTTCAATTACTCTAGCAACCCTTCTAGGCATACTTTCAACAAGGTTTTGATACACAGCTCTGTGTATTTGTACACCTCCCCCTAAAATGTTCAAAGCCGTGGCGTCAGCAGGGAAGGTGTTGATCACCGTCTTTTTCGACGTCCAAGGTCCCCTACTTGTTGAATTCCTCGAGCACAGATGAACCATTAACTCCGATGTGTATTGTGAGACACTCCGAAGCCTACTCAGGTCCATCAATTATAAAAGACCGGCACTGCTCACTGAGGGTGTGGTTCTGCTACATGATAACGAGCGTCCACACGTATCCAGGGTCACACACGCGGAACTGGCCAAGTTCAAGGGGGAGCAGCTTGACCATCCACCCTACAGTCCGAACATGTCGCCCTTTGATTTCCATGTGTTTGGTCCCCTGAAAATATATCTGAAAGGGAAGCTCTTCAACTCGGACGACGAACTCAAATACGCTGTGAAGGACTGGGTCTCGTCACGGCTACAGGATTGCTGGAAACAAAGAATCCTTCGGCTCGTTAATCAATGGGATAGTTGTGCTCAGGCTTTGTATATACTTTGAATGAAGTCTTCATTTATACGCACACCGTCGTTTCGCTTGTATATATATATATAATTTCAAGAACACAAGAATTTCTAAAAAAATGTAACAAAAGTCTTAAAAAATAATAAAAAATGAAGAAATGTTGGTGGATCAGGGCGTCATCAGGGAGGAGCCTGACCCAAACAACATAAAATGGTATTTTCTACATATGAGCAGCATTAGGCTGAAAAAATTGCTCATACACTCCCCCAAACACCACCAAAAATCAAGTAAAACAAAAACAGAACAAAATACCAAAACAGAGCAGGAACGGAACGAAATGAAACCCGAAGCCGCAGCTGGGATATCATCAACAACAAGCCTAAAAATTGCCACCAAATGCCATCAATTACACAGTCTAACTTATATGCTAACATCATACCTCCGATGCAACAAGTCCAAAAAATAATAATAATATGAAAATCCCCAGCCCCTTATCAAAAATATATTCATAAATAGTAAAAAAATAAAATTGAAAAGCAATTCCCATGGCTCTGGGTAAATTACGAAAAATAATTATTCATGTGTTGTGTAGGTGTTGATATTAATAAATCTTTCAAAAATATTTTTAAAGAATGAAAACGGGTATTTGTTATTGAGAAGTGTGTTTTTTAGATATTTACATTGTAATAAAAAGTTAGCATCAGAATTACAAATTTTTTTGAAACGTACCAATTGACCAGCTATCGTGTTGTAGTATATTCTTTTAGAGATATTGGAGTCCCAAAATATTAATTTAATGACTGTAAATTTAAAATCGCTGCGTTTATCATATACATTAATGTCAACTTTGCCGGATGAAACAGAAATTTTTATGTCTAGAAAATCAGTATTATTGTTATCCAGATTGGTTTTAATTAAAGAAAGTTCGTCTGGATAGATGGATTTCCAAATATTAGCAAAGTTGCTATTATTAAAAACAATTAAATCATCAATAAATCTAAAAGCAGTATTTATCTGAAGGCAAAAGTTTTTTTCAAAATAATGAAGAAATAAATTAGCAAGAATGGAAGAAAAATTAGAACCTTGGGGAATACCCTTAACTTGAGTGTAAATATGCTCACCATTAAATATAAAATTATTAAAAATACAATAATTAACCAAAAATTCCCATTCCTCAAAATCCAGATCAATTATGTTATTAAAATCATGATAGTAATAGTTCAAAACATCTCTCAATTTGCCCAGGGGTATGCTGGTAAAAAGGTCTTTAAAATCATAGGTCTGAATATCATTAATAATATTTTTATCCAAAAAATTCAAAACCTTGTTATTATCACATATAATCCAGGTAAAGCCTTCATCAAAAATGGCAGCAAGAATAATTTTTAAATATTTAAATAGTAGCAAGCCAGGTTTAATCATATAAGAGTTATTACCACAGGTGATGTAACGGAATTTAATAGGATTTTTGTGAAATTTAGGAAAAACGGTAATATAAGGTAAAATTATGTTAAAATAAGTCAAAGTTGACATTAATGTATATGATAAACGCAGCGATTTTAAATTTACAGTCATTAAATTAATATTTTGGGACTCCAATATCTCTAAAAGAATATACTACAACACGATAGCTGGTCAATTGGTACGTTTCAAAAAAATTTGTAATTCTGATGCTAACTTTTTATTACAATGTAAATATCTAAAAAACACACTTCTCAATAACAAATACCCGTTTTCATTCTTTAAAAATATTTTTGAAAGATTTATTAATATCAACACCTACACAACACATGAATAATTATTTTTCGTAATTTACCCAGAGCCATGGGAATTGCTTTTCAATTTTATTTTTTTACTATTTATGAATATATTTTTGATAAGGGGCTGGGGATTTTCATATTATTATTATTTTTTGGACTTGTTGCATCGGAGGTATGATGTTAGCATATAAGTTAGACTGTGTAATTGATGGCATTTGGTGGCAATTTTTAGGCTTGTTGTTGATGATATCCCAGCTGCGGCTTCGGGTTTCATTTCGTTCCGTTCCTGCTCTGTTTTGGTATTTTGTTCTGTTTTTGTTTTACTTGATTTTTGGTGGTGTTTGGGGGAGTGTATGAGCAATTTTTTCAGCCTAATGCTGCTCATATGTAGAAAATACCATTTTATGTTGTTTGGGTCAGGCTCCTCCCTGATGACGCCCTGATCCACCAACATTTCTTCATTTTTTATTATTTTTTAAGACTTTTGTTACAATTTTTTAGAAATTGTTGTGTTCTTGAAATTATATTGCTTACCATGCTATGTCTGTAGCTTCAGCGCGCTTGCATGGGTAGTTTCGAGTTTCGGTTTCTGGTTAATGCACCCCGGCTGTTTGGTTATTTTTTGTTATTTTGTGTGTGTTATGTTATTTTGTATATTTTATGTTGTTATTATATATATATATATATATATATATATATATATATATATATATATATATATATATATATATATATATATATATATTCAGGGTGTTTCAGTGAACCTTTTCAGAACTTCTAAGAGGGGTAGGGTACATCCTGACAACTCGAAATCATATAGCAATGTGGGGTCGGAAATGCTTTCCTTCCTGAAGCGGTGTTGTACACAGAAGCACCGTAAAGAAAAGAGACCGTAAGTGAGAAATCGTTTTAATAATACATGAAAAGAAGCAAAAGGTACATGGATTAAAGTAAGTGTTCGAAGTTTCTTCCACGGGCTACAATGCACGCCTCATATCTCCGACGCATGGACATCCGAACATTCTGGAATACTCCAGACATATCTCGAATTTCTCCGGCAGCTACTGCAATTCTTGCAACCAGCTCCTCAACATTGTCAACAGGGGTGTCATAAACTAACGATTTCAGATGACCCCAGAAATAAAAATCAAGACATGATAGGTCGGGTGACCGAGCAGGCCAACGCACGGAACCACCACGTCCGATCCACTGCTGACCAAATGTGACATCCAGGTAGTTATGAACATCTCCTCTATAATGGGCAGGGGCTCTATCGTGTTGGAACCACATTGTCTGTTGCGTCGATGCAGAAATCTGTTCATCTCTCAAAAGTTGTGGCAATACTTGCTGCAGAAAGAGCAAGTAGTTAGGTCCGGTTAGACGAGACGGTAACAGGTAAGGTCCGATGAGGTGATCTCCCATAATACCGGCCCATACATTGACCAAAAATCGAATCTGTGCTGCACGACGTCGTATTGCATGCGGGTTCTGGACCGCCCAGATATGGTCGTTATGCGTGTTGAAAATTCCTTCCCTTGTGAAGGATGCCTCATCGGAAAACAACACTTCAGCAGGAAAAGGGGATTTGTAGCACATTTTCCAAGGTAACACTGTGCGAAAGCAATACGAGGTGCATAATCCTCCGGTTGCTGTGTCTGGACACGCTGCACGTGAAACGGATGCATGTCTTCTTCTCGGAGAATCCTCCAGACGCTGCAATGGAAAACCCCGACTGCGTTTGCTACACGTCGTGTACTCGTTCTTGGATTCCCCTGTACATGCTACAGCACATTCTGTTCGACGTCTGCAGTCCGTGCTGTTCTTACCCTGTCCGTGTCAGCTCTTTCTAATGAACCTGTCTCAGCTAACCTCTGGTGCAGTCTTGCAAAGAAATTATGATTGGGGATACGCCTCGTCGGATATCGTTCCGCGTGCAAACGCTGTGCGGCTGGCCCACTACAATTTGCTGCCCCGTACGCCAAATGCATATCGGCTAACTCTGCGATCGTGTAATCATCCATCCTACTAACTTGGCGTTCTTGTGCGAAATGAAGTCTTCGACTACTTCGATTCCCTACACGAAAGCTCGGGTTTTTCGCACAACGCCATCTACCGCGTCAGGAAAGCATTTCTGACTGCCCATTGCTATATGATTTTGGTTCGTCAGGATGTACCCTACCCCTCTTAGAAGTTCTGAAACGGTTCACTGAAACACCCTGTATATATATATATATATATATATATGTGTGTAAGGGTAGGAAAATTACTAGTTAAAAATATACTATAATAGTTAAGTAAAAATAGTTAATTTGTAACTTAAAAGCAGTAAGGAACTCATCTCTATTTTAAATACTAAGCAGTGAGATGTTTTGTTCCATACGGGAGAAAAAGGTAGATGCACCATGTTTACAATAAAGTTCTTTAACCTGTCAGATGTCACGAGTGTTTCCCTCGAAGGGTGTCTGGTATCTGTCAAGTAACGTGTAAGATTCTGATTGATTCCGGAGTGTCACATGACCGTAATCCCCGTCTGGGTTTGGGGCTAGCAACAGAAGAAAAGCACACTTGTAATGATATAGTCTTCTGACATAACGTATGATTCTGTTCCTCTCGATTTGGGCGTTGGCTCGATCTGCATTGTACATATTCATCCCGATGATGTTTGAAATAGTGTTTATGTGTCTTATAGAATAAATTAATTTGTTAAAGAGAATGGAAATATTATTGTAACGACAGCCATAGCACCACACACACACACACACACACACACACACACACACACACACACACACACACACACACACACACACACACACACACACACACACACACACACACACACACACACACACACACACACACACACACACACACACACACACACACACACACTCACACACACACATATATATATGGAATAATGCTAGGCAAGACTGGCAGGAGCCAATCACATTCCGGTATTCAGTTACCTCCCCCCCCCCTCCCTCACCCGCTTTTAGCCAAAATTGTTGCTATATATTTTTATTAGTTGGGGGTGTTTGGGGGAGAAAAAGGGAAGTCTGGAAACTGGAATATAAAAAAAAAAGTGAAAAAAGTGCGCCAAAAAAAAAACCCCAGAAAAAACGTATATTTTTTAATGATTTTTTTTACAATTTAAGGGGACAAATCCTCTTAATATATACTTCTTGCTCAAAGAATCATGCTTTAGAGCTTTTCAATTGTCTAGACACTTAAGCTAAATTTAACGGTTAAAATAATCCTTTTCCCCACTCCAAATCAAATTTATGCCCACAAAATTATATCGAAAAGTGATGAACACAGACGGGTGTGTCCCCAGAAAACAGTGGATGATGGGGGAAACGGGGGTCATATTCGAATTCAGGAGGTCATTATCTATAAGAATCAGCAGGAATGGTGTCAGGGCTCGGAAAAAAAATAGTTTTTTTTCCAGAGCAGTGTAATTAGTATTTTTACGCATGATAAACATATTTTGTAAGCATAATTAACATATTTTTTGCTCATATTAATGCCAATTGCCATTTTGTATGGAGAACAGGTTGAGTGACATTGCTGCTCCAAGTACATTTGCACAAATTTCATCTTGAGGACTTGCATGTTTATTTTTTGTTCAACTAAAGAGGAGGCATTTTAACATACCTTATTGTTCTATACCATACAGGACTTTTGGTATTATACTATTATTTTAGTAAAATATTCTCAGATTGTGTATCTTTTAGTCGATTATTGCTGAGTTTTTCCAGCTTTTGCTTGATGACGACTGTTTTTAGATTGTACTGCAGACACTGTGAAATCGAAGCTAAAGGCTCCGAACGCATATAATAAAGTTGTATTATAGTTACGTCTAAATAATTAACTTTTTAATAGTAAAGCATAATTAACTTAGTTTAAATGATTCTACCGTGTAATGGCAAAAAAGGTAAAGCGACATTTGTTTGGTCAAATGCATTGCATTAATTTAAAAAAATAATCTATGCTTAAAGATCAAAATTAAATGAATATAGGAATCTAGAAGTTATTTGTATCATGGCATGCTTCTTTTATTAACTGAATATTTGTAAGAAAAATAGTTATGGTAGAAAAATTATTAACTTCTCTTTTCTCCTATTTCATGCTTAAAATATACCAAAATATGTTCTGGGAGTTATAATTTTAATTTGTGCTATCCAGTTTTATTAGATTCTTTAATTTTGAGAAATTTATTTATTCTTGTTTTATTTAGGTAATAATAATTATTGGTCTTGCATTTCCATTTATAGTTTTTTACCTAATGTGAACAAGCTATGATACAGGAAACATGAATGTGAAGGAAAAATACAGGTAAGGTTAAATCGTTTTATTGGATTGTTTGATCAAAAACGTTTCACAGTACAGTTGAATAATTCCGTAATCAATCGATTACAGCATTTTCAGTCATTTTTTAATGCTCCAAAGTCAGCAGCTGGAAAGCAAAAAAGCAAAATATCAATGGAGTTCCAAATGAAACGAGTCTATGTTTACCTTAACCCTCCAAGTGATTTCAATGAGAGATCTCGGCCAAGATCCAGCTATCTAATAGCCAGATACGTTGCTTATTGACAAGTAGCTGGTCAGTTTTTCTAATGACGAAATACCACGTAGAGACAAAGTGCATTATTACTGTAAGGAAATTAACATCCAAGGGGGGAAAACAAATTGTCCCAGAACTGTTGACAGTTCGGGCTAAGTATTTTCCGCCGAGGCTGGATACTACAGAGCAATTTTGAATGCTAATATAAACCACCGAGAGGGTTATGAGAATGACCCTAGCAGAAACAATTTCAAAATTATACTTTTCTGAAATATACAATATTAAACTCTCCCCTAAAACAGCATAATAATTTTTCTTCATTTGAATTGATATGACTTTAGATGGTAAAATATGGTTTGGTTTTCGCATTATCATATACTCAACGTATAAATACATTCTACAATATATTTTAAAGGCATATCTAATTTTTTATAAATCTATTGGCATTTTAGATCTTTGAAATTTGAATGAAGGCTATCATTGGTTGTGGGATAAAATTGAGCTTGCAATTGAAGTTTGTTTGTGAATAATACCGTAGTTCTGTAAATTTGTTAGTGGGAAAAATTTACAAAAAAACTGATGAACGTCCTATTGTTTGGCTAAATTGTCAAACTGATGCTCCTATTATTTATTTATGCAAACTGCAAACATCAATAATGATTGTATTTGTGTTGAACTTTCTATTTTGAGCTATGTCTACTTCAAACCAAAAGCAGGTAATTGACGATTACAGTTTTAGGTCAAGATGATACTACAACTGAAGATCCAGAATGCCTTAACAAGTAGCTTGGCTAGTGACTCGTGATTTTTCAATGATAAATTTAATAAGAAACAAGAACTAAGTAGGAATTACCTCACGTGACTGCTTCCGTGGTAAGCTACACACGGCATAAATTTAATTCCAGTGATTTCTTTAGATATTTGACATTAAGAAAAAGAACCGAGTAGCTTTTTAAGAAGGTACTCCCCAGTTTTGCTGGGGTAGAATTCCAAACTCTTAGGTGATGTAGCGCCAAATAGGATCCGACTTGCTACTATTTATGCATTTAAAAGTAGTTCTATGAATGAATATCATCTAGGAATATATCTGGTTTCCATCTCTACTTTCTGGATAAAACAATTCGGAAGGCTGTATCTGACGGGAGGCAGAAATACCAGTCCAGGAGGCTATATCTGGTTTGCGGGACTCTATATCTATGCGGTAAACTGATTCTGGTCTGCGGGATGTTCAAAATTTTGTTGGGCGTTATCTGATCTGCGAGCCTAATAAAAATGGTTGGTTGGCCATATCTGGTGTACGGGCCTCTAACACATACTTTTTGCAGACGACCAGCTTTAATTTGATACCGACTAGAACAACAGTTATTTCTCAAAATGCCAACTATTGTTTTATGTATTCCTTCAAACTTTGCCAGTTTTTCATCTGCATACAACCTTTAACCTCCACTATCTGAATCTGAAACTTCTTATCATCATAAAATCTGACTATAAATTTCACACACACATTCAGGGATTCTACTGTCATCAAGTTATGATAGCTTCGTATTACCATGATTACGTCCAATTTCTCACTTCTTTCGGAAGAAAAGTTAAGGGGTCCAACTTTCATTCTCTCTTTCAACAAATACATCACTACAATCAGTTTTTCTTAGAATCAGTTGTACTTGCTTGGGTACTAAAATATTCAATATTATTCACGAACACAATGGTTCAAATTTTTGAAGATCAAATTTAAACACGGCAATGAAACACTTCAATTCCAATCGAGGCGAGGCCAGTTGGAGTTGGAGTTCTCCATCAGTGCCTTTCCGTAGAGTGATATTGGTCCTGACCTTGATAGAAGAGATATCTCGTCGAAACCAGTTGGAGGGATGAGAAACTAAAGTCCTGATATTACACGCGTGTCTGATATTATTTAATATTCATAAACTTTAAATGTTTGCGTGTTTAAATCAACCACAGGATACTCACTTCAGCTTAACCTCTCCAGTTGGGGTTGTAGTTCTCCCTCAGCGCCTTTCCGTACAAGCCAACCTTGGCATTACCCAAGGACAGTCCCTGTGCCTCGGATCCACCCCAGTACCAGCCTCGTCGGTTGTCGCCACCAGAGCCCTGCCTCTTCTCGTACAGCCCTAAGGGTGCTCCGGCTAAGGAAGCTGCATACTCGTCATCAGGGGACTGGGGGAATGTTTTGTACTGCTGGTTCTGGGCATAAGCCACGGCCAGCACAGTCAGGAAAACAAAGATCTAGAAATATGGTTAGAGAAAATCTTAATATTTTATGAATGACAGAAGATTTTATCTTTAAATGTAAAAAATGGAGGCTATTTGGAAGAGTACGGAATTGGCAACCGGAAGGTTGCGAATTCTAAACTCAGTCCAACCAAAGACCGTGTATGCGGAGGATGATGCCCTTTAATGATGCACCCCCCGATAGTGGCCTCAAATGTCCTGATGTTGGCGTATTGTGGAAGTTTCGATAGTTTCTGACTGACGTATAGTATCTAAGCTAATTTTTTTAATTGTTTATATCTATTGATAGATGTGCATTGCCATTGTTCACATTTTATCCTTCAACTAAATTCATTTGTTTCAAAAAAAAGCATCGATTAAGAGGATATATATCCTAATAAAATAACAGTAATATATCTACCTATGTAAAAAAGGATGTGTTTATATATTCTTTATACAAATCTACACCGTTTGTACCAATCCACGCCACATTTGGTACACTTATAATTTAGAACACTGCGGAAAATCTGTAGCCATTCAAACTGGGACACAAATAGTCCTAAAAGAGCCACTAGAAGCCCCAATTTTAAAATCTAAAGTTGGTTTTTCTGCAATAAATGGACATGGATAAGGAAACACGTTCTACAGGGTTTGTGTATTTGAGTTAACACAGGGAAATGTCGCGGTCATATTTTAACTGTTACGGTGATACTTGAAACCCGTGCAACACCGGGTAATTCAGCTTGTCACTTATATAAAGTATTATTTTATATACTATTACCGATGCTAACCTTTGAAGTGATTTTGACGAAATATCTACTTCATCAAGGTATGACCAATTTTGCTATTGACGAGATATCGCGTCATCAAGATACTGTCACTATTTGGGTCGGGATCAATGGATTACCTTGAGATGCAAATCGGGTCTGATTTCGTCGAATGACAGTAAACGTTTTTTCTTTTGATGAGATATCTCGTCCATTAAAATCTGGATTATCACTAATACAGTGCAAGGAAAAGGTTTACACTTCAATCATGTTACAAAAATTAGTTTCAGAACACCTGTTTCTATCTTATAGACTGTTTTAAAGTCTATTAGGAAATGTTTATGTTGTTAAAATCTATTTTTGTATTCATTCCCTTTCTTATAGTTATGGTTTCTATCTTTCAGTTTTCTCTTTTTCTCCTATAATCAGACAGAAGAAAGTTTTCATTAAAGATCGCCAGTGTAGTTTTCGAAATATTATTTTACTAAACAGATTAAATAATAATTAAAATAAGCAGAAAATTATTGAATAAATTCCGTATAGGTTGAGTTTATATTCGTTTGTTGCTATTTAACAATATACGAATATTATGGAATTCTATGCTGCTTACGTTTATGAAACACATCGTGTGATATGTAATAATAATAGCTAAAATTGACCTTCTTCCAATGTATTATTAAGTGTGCATTAATAATAGCAATTGATAATTTTATAAATAGATAACAGTCAATTATACACTTATTTACTCAATTAAATAAGGACTATTAGTGGTTTTTATTCCTCGATTTAAAAACTCCAAAATTTTCTGACATCAAGCATATCTTTAAATAATTTATTATTCCCTCTTGGTTAAACTCATTTTTTAATAATATTTTATAAAGAGCATTTTGTTACATTAGTTTTTAATGATAATAAAAAATGTACTTACCATAAATCTCATGGTTGATTTGAAAGGTTTGTTCGATTCGTAAATCGTTGTGAATCCTTTTCTCTGGCGGGCTTATTTATACTAAAGCGTTAACATAATGCATTGCAGAATTTGTATGCCTCATTGTTACATTATCACATGGTAAACAAATATCTTCTCTTGAAGTAGACATTTGTGAAGTCAGCAGAAAATTGTCTGTGGCACATATAGCAATAGAAACGTGTCCTCATCAGTATCTGGTGAATGTTCTCAGTTTCCAAAAGTTGAATCGTTGCTGTTTTGATGAAATATGCGTAATGTAATTCACTTTGAAAAAGCCGGAGAAAAACATTTGAACCGTTTTACACAATATTAACAACTTGGAAATATAGAATACTGAAAAAATGACTCTACGATCGTGAAATATGTAATGAGGGAAGATAACGATTACAGTCCTCAACTATAGTAATAAAAGCAATGCAAGTTTAAACTTATCAAAGCATGAAGTCCTGCGCAAACCACGAAGCGCGTGAGTTAATGAGAGTGCCACCGTCGTACAGTGAATCTACCAAACTTTCTTTCGAGGGATTCGGGACTTCTCCCTCCTCACCCACTTTTAGCCAAAATTGTTGCTATATATTTTTATTAGTTGGAGTGTTTTGAGGAGGAAAAGGGGGAGGCTGGAAGCTGGAATATGTAGAGATTAAATGAAAAAATTGCGAAAAAACCCCAGAAAAAACTATTTTTTCAATGATTTTTTTTTACAATTTAGGGGGACGAATCCCCCCAAAATTTTCCTCCTTGTTAAAATTGCTTATGCTTAGAGCTTTTTACCTCTCTAGCCCCTCAGAAGAAATTTAATGGTTAAAATAATCCTTTTTTCACTCCAAATCAAATTTAAGTCCATAAGATTATATCGAAAACTGATAAACATACTTTCCACCCCTGAAAGCGGTGGGTGATGGGGGAAAACGGGGGTCTTATTCGAATTCAGGAGGTCATTTCACATAAGAATCAGCAGCAATTGTGTCGGGGCTAATTTTCATGCAGAGCAGTGTTAAAAATATTTATATTTCGAAAAAATATGTTTTGTTACAAATTTAATTAAAATCCTGTCTTCTAAATTTAAAAGAAGTTTGAATTGTAAATACCTTATTTTTAATTCCACATAAAAAAAAATTTCGTCTCTTTACTCGAAAAGGATTAAGATAAAATTAGACAAAAATGGAAAGTATTGACTATTTTAAATAAAATATTTCCTAAGATACTATTACTCATATTAATTTTTTACAATATAATTTAATAATTTAATTGAATGACCCAAACGATATTCTAATACTAGTTTGTACTCTATACGTTTAGTTTAATTTATGTTTAACCTACAATATTAATCCAAACGTTTTGTTTACATTAAATCTTAATTTCCCTTTCCCTTGCTAACTGTTTATCCGTGCTCACTTGCCTTTGTTATTCTGTTGCGTTGCTAAAATGAAAAGTAAATGCAGCTACCAACTTACTTACCTTGTTATATTGCAACTTGTAAGTTATAAGTGGCTCAGGACGACTCTTTATATTGGTCAGCGAGATCCCCAGATTTGTTTTCAATTGAGTACATATAGGATATACTGGGTCATCAATTCCATCACCAAGAATGCTTGGAACAATATGCCATACGCCAGTTTAGTAGCATAAGGGTTTTGTTTGATTCCATAATCCCATCATATATTGATATGTGACTTTAGAACTTATCAATTTCTGATACTTTTGTGGTAATTCTACAATAACTAAGGGTCCTATAGATTTGATAAAGGCAGATTCCTTTACATATTTATGTGCAGCCGTAAAAAAAAACCGACACACCCGATCCCAATTTACATTTACAATACATGCACAATTTACATTTTACATACAATTTTACATGCACAATTTACATTTCGATGAACAAAACGGATGACAGCAATCGATAGGGATGAGTTTTTTCTACAAATAATCAATACTTAAAATTTGTCTAAGGGGCCGTATTCATATTAAATTTGGTTGTTTGCTCCGATAATTTTAATACGAACCCCATCATTTTTCACAAATTTGGATTCCACACACATTTTAGGCGGATTTGATTAAAAAGTAATGAAAAAAAAATTGACCGAGAAAATCCATAAAAACCACTTAGGGAGCGTGTAAGAATTAAACTCCGCAGTAGCTAGTGAAGATTCCGATCAGATAATCCGATTCCGGGAATATGTGTCGCAGGTAGTAGTAAGTAAGTAGGGCCTACCCGTTACTAAATATAGTAATAAAACACTTTTTTAAAGACATGCTGTGTCCAAATACTTTTGTCCATATAGTGTATGTCGTGTATTTGGCGCAGCGATTGGAAATCTAATTGAATAGATGGATACATTAAATTTTTTCATGCGTTTCTGAGCATGGTATACACGCGGTAATCACATAACCCTCCGAGTACTTTCGTCACAATAACTCGTCCACCAATAATTAACCAATTTGCTAATGACGAGGCATCTCGTCATCGAGATACTGCCGATTTTTAACAAGATCAAGATCTGGCCAGTCTTCTTATGATCCCGATCATGTTTTCCTATAACAAAGAGATGTTTAACAAGATATGATCAGTCTTCTTATGATCCCGATCATGTTTTCCTATAATAAAGAGATGTTTAACAAGATATGGTCAGTCTTCTTATGATCAAGATCGTGGTTTCGTCTAAGAAAAAAATGTTTGAAAAGATCTGGTCAGTTTTGCTAACTAATGCCGAGACACCTCATTGAGTAACCACCAGGAGGGTTAAAAGGTTGTATACCTGAATACGTTATTGTAGAAGGTGAGTATGATGAAATTAGCCGGCCATTAGACTTCATAATTCTAGCAAGTTCGTCCACATTTCATGAAAAACATTAATTATACACGACCTAAAACTCCCTAAATATCTTTCCTTTTTTACTAATTTCATTTCATTAGGAATTTTGAAATGAAATTCCATCATAATTGATACCGTAATTAGAGTGGTGTTCAACTGTGCACGCCATCAATATAATTAATTTTTATGATTAGTCCTCTAATGCTTGGTTACCAGTATCTGTCCTTGGTGCATGATAAGTATAAACCCATAAGTTTTACAACTTCGAATGCAAAAGTATGTAGTGATTTTAACCCTATGAGGGGCGGTTCTCTCTCACGTGTATAAATATATAAGTGGTCTACAGAGGCAAATTGTGTTCGTTATCATTGAAGTTAACAAAACAACATCACAACTGAGGCTTTTTGATTTTTAGCAGGCCTCGCGTTAATTCATACCACATTAAAAAAAGGAAACAACTATCAGTAAACTATTTTCATTACCCAGGGACATGACAATGGAGGCCAAATCTGGTATCTGAGTGATGACTACCGAGAAATCACAAACAAATGGAGTAAAATTGCACTTAACTCGAGCCAACCAGACACACACGATATCTTTACATGCATATGGCTCTAAAACCGACGAGAGTCGGCAGTGCTTTCATTGCATGTAAGACTTGTAAACGTTTAGACTAAACGTTAAGATTCATAATTGCCATCAAAGTTTTTGTTTGATCTTGCCAAATACTTCGAGAGTGGTTTCAACTCGATACGATAAAAATTGGCGAAGTTAGAATTATTGAAGGATTAATTAGTGTGGGCGGGTGAAGAATTTACTGCAGATTAGGGGATGTCCCCAAACTGTCCGTAAATGCTGAGATTCGACAGTCTATTGGTATTACGCTTTGTAAATAGTATTGTTTTCGCTAGAAAGCGGGTGCACTTTAAAAAAGCGTAGTTTGGGGATCTTAAAGGGCCTTTTAAAAATGGTGTACTTTGTGCTCTCTGAAGTGTACGTTGATTAATTAAAAATGTAACGCTTGTTTTAGCGGTAATTTTTAACTAACCTCAGTTGCTTCATTAATATAAATGAAGCAATTTACCAACTTTATAAATTAGCAATATAAAGCACAGAGTTCTCAAAACCACCCCACAAATGGCTCAAGATCTGTTTCGTTTCAATCCTCAGTTCCCAGACGTTTAAAAGCTGTTGTAAATGCTATAGGATATCCTGCAACGTACTAATTCATCGAAATATTACAATATTTGCTAATATGTAGAGATTTTTTTTAAAGTGTATGAAGACTTTTGTGAGGTAACATTTTTGCTGCTTTTAACTATGGGTTTTATAAAAAAATAGTTTTATGTTTTAAAAATATTTTATGTAGTTTTGTTTAGAACAAGTTATATATATTGTTAAAAAATCCCCACTCTGAAATATTAATTTTTATAAATGAATATGGAGTAGTATTTCATTGAAACTCGTAAGTGTACTGTATCGGACGGTTTTCTCTTCACATGTTTGAGTTAAGTTCGATTTTCCTTCCCCCGAATTTTGAAACGCCCAATTTGGAAAAACAACTCGTGCAACTCTGTGCACGTATGTGCACTGGGGTCGTGAGAAGCTTCTAGTCAGTGGTTTTCCCATCAACACTCTCCCCCTCCCCCGCTTGCTTTCTTTGGGTCTGGCATTTAGATTCAGACGCGGTAAAACAGCTCTGCAGCACTCGGGTGAAAACGGATAGCAGAACCTTCCGGGATTAACTATTGAACTACTGTAGGCAGAACAAATGTTTTCTGCTGCTGTGTGTAGATGTTATATGCTCCAGACCGAAGCCCCCTTATAATATCCCTTGCAGGTGGTTCGGAAATCCCCCCCCCACACACTCAGTTCGCCCCTGCGGATTTGAGAAGATGGGAGAGATGACTTGAATTTTAGGAGAGATAGACGTCTTTGATGTTGTGAAGCCAAGCTCCTGGCTCAATAAGCAGAGTTCGACAACAATGGCTGTGGCCACGACTTTTGAACTACCTCGTAATAGTTGTAAATAATAATCTGTTTATATTCCAATTTCTTAAAACAAATATTTAAATTTAAATCAGTTACAATTCTAATTGTTGCATGACGGTACAGTACGAACACTTTTGGGAGCCACCTTAGATATTATGTGTATATTGTGGTGCAAAAGCGAGATACTACACAATTCAGAAATTTCGAGACGCTCAGAATATTGAAGCTAGTATTTAAAAAATAATGATCATGAATGCTTTGTTTTAAAGTTTCATGAACATTTCTTAAACAGACTGATAATACACTAATAAGTGATTGATGATTTCAATTGCGCTGCAAACTGAGTGCAAATATAACATATAAGACATGAAATATGCTTGAAAGAACTATCATCAATAAATAGAAGCAAAAGCCTCGTCAGTGCAGACGCGTTGCGAGGGTGGACTGGTTTTATACATTTTTAAACTAGCGTTATGCAAAGCTTGTTGACACGTATCTCATCCTAAACAAAGGACGGGAAATAGAGATGATTGCTGACAGTTCAAATGTCTGACGAACGTGAAACTATTTGACAATAGCATGAGATTCAGCAAATTAATACTGTTCAATCATCAAATTATTGTTGTTACCTCGTATAAAAAGGATATATACAATATATAATCATTCTGAGCAACCACGCTGTCAAGTTCGTTCTCCAATTCTAAAAGCATTATGAAGTTTTTGGTAAGTACTGATTTTTTATTCTGACTACTACAAGTCTTTAACCCCTATCGATTGTCTTGATTTTTATGCTCTATATTCAAGTTTTCATACAGATCCTTTTAATCTGGCGTTTGAATATAATATACTGTACACCAGGGGGTTTGCAAATACATGCGCATTAATAGATTAAGAGGGTATTTGGTACTTTTAATTAACGTCGTATTAGTACAATACAACGGGCTATTGATGACGGTCCGGGATCAATCCCCTAATGGTTCAAAAACATAAAACACTACTTAATTTTAGTTCAAGTTTTTATACAGATCCCTTTAACCTTGCGTTTTAATATACTGTACATTATATTTTAATGCTTACGAAGGGTATTCTTAAATGTTACTTTTATTCACAGGTGTTTAAATTATTTTGATAACCACCTGTACATGACCGTAGTATTTTTATTTTGGCCACCACAGCCATCAAAAAATAGGCGAACTGTGGTGATTCCCTCTAAACTCAAACCAGACAGCTTGTGATGTAATGCTGATGCTATTTGTACAGATCCCTTAGGAAACGCATTTTCTGTCCAGATGTATGAAACAGTGTTTTCTTTGGTTTGGCTCGCCTTTTGAATCACCACAGTGAAATTACATAAGTATAGCTGACGTCGATAATACTCCTCCTGGTCAGGTATTTTTGGCAATATTAAATTCTTTTGACAATCATAGCTTAGGATTATTGCATTGTCTTCATTTTGACGCAACTTTTCATAAAATGTGTCAGCCCTCTTTTTATGGATTAGTAGTTCTGCTTGTAGTACTTCCTTTTTTCCCCTATTGCTCGCTACCCATATTTCATAATCTAAACATATGCACGCTGAGCACTTGTCTGCATAAGGTGCATTGCAACTGATATTAAAATTAGCATTAAAAACTGTTCGAAAAAACTCATACTCCACTTTAAGCTCTTCTTCTCTCTGCTGTGCTAAGTACATTTTCCACATTTTTTTTACAGACAACTCGCTGGGTAGGTACTGCCTTATTATAATTTTCTCCCTACATTAATGTTTTTGCGTTGGATGAAAAGTTTTGATAAAATCTTTAACCACTTGTCTTTTATGATCGTATCTCTGAAGTTGACGAAAAGAACTTAGATTCGATCAGTTATTCACAAATCTTGAACACAAACGATAAATTGACTGTTTTTGTATATGTTTATATAAATTGCCTATATTGTTCCTACCTATTACAACGGCTTTTGCCAATATAAACATGGAGGACCAAATTAACGGGTTTGGCTTCTGCAACTGACAAGAGTTAACGGATTTTGAAAACTGACTCATTTTTATTTTTAGTTGAAAAAACCATTTAAAACAAGTTTTCGCACTTGAAATCTGGTGCAAATTAAAGCTTATATGTTAGAGTATCTAGGGATACCAAAATGTCGATTTCGAAAAAACATGGATTTAACGGGATTTGCGTACGGGCTACTCAATTATTATTTATACTCCATTTATTTATGAAAACAAGGTACTTCGGAACGGAGATGCATGTGCGGCTAGCTGCGGCGCCGTGGGGACCTGCCGTACAAATTGCACGCAAGTTCGACGTGCATCGCTGGAGGCATGTGTGCACTACTCCATTGGATCTAATGTATCTCAGACCGCACTTGCTTTGCGTCAGCGGCGCCGCACGTTGAAAAACCGGATGTGTACACCAGGCCTAAACTGTCGTGACCTCAAATATTCTCATAGGTCTGGTGGTTGAGGTGTTAGCCTCTATATCGAAAGGTTTCTGGTTTGAATCCGGGACAGTGCATGGATATTTATAAGCGTATGGTGTAGAGGCGGCTGGTGCACCTTAAACCTGTCGTAGTCGAAAGTCCTCGCGTTGAGTTGGTGTGGAATTTGGGAGAGTGGGGGATTAGCTTGTGGATATTTCTTTACGGGAATGATCCCAAACCGTGGTTAATAGCACGTTGTATTGCTCTGTTCCGACGTTAATTAAAAATTATCCATACCAAATGTCCTGTTGAGTTATTTGAACATTTGGTAGGTAGGTATTTCAACTAGCGTCACTCTGGATACGCAACGGGCTGGCTATTGGTGATGGTTCGGAATCAAACTCGAATGGAAAGATCCGAGTACAACACCAAGTGATTATGTACTGCGGTAAAAGTTTTGTGAATGAAATGACAGTTCAAGTGTTGCCTCGTTATCTGAGTGTGTTCAAAATTACCTGGTGTTGTCCTCGGATCGTTCCCATAGGAGATTAATATCGGACCGTCGGCAATAGCCCGTTGTGTTGATCTAGTACGACGTTAATTAAAAATTACCAAATTTCTGAATCTATAGAAATCTGATCACGCTGATGACCTGTCATATGGTCTACAGGGCATTTAAAGACAACATCCTATGGAAATGTTACCTTCGAGTTCGCGGCGTAGGCTAGATTCCTGCTATGGCGTATTTATCTCTTCTGTGTCAAAAAAACTCTTATGTTTGTATGTCTATTACGTGGTACTGTATGCCTTATGTCTGGCGCAGTATGGCCAAATATGGCCTTTGCGCCATAAAACCCGCAAACCAACCTATGAATATTTTACGAGGTAGTTGGGAACACAAAATTAAAATGTATTAACATGTTGATGAATATTCACAAACGCCCACCCGGATTTGCTAGAACTACCTTCTAATTCACCCCTACCCTTTGGGAGCGGTGAACTAGAAGGTATTTCACTAGAACTAAGTTTAGAAATTGACAAAGGCCCACAAATGGAAGACAATTAGTATGCGAACAAGATTTTTAATAGTCCTAATTTATCAGTTTGACAGTAGTTGTACACTTGCAGATTCACAGTAAGCTCAAAGTGTTGCAACCACCTGCAGTAATCCATGCCTGGATGGATTAACGCGTGGACTGCAGTATTGATAAAAATTCCTGGCCTCAGCATATAATCTCAGTCATCCGGCCGTTTCTGCTAACTTTCGATTAAGCTATAAATCAACGAGCTGTCAGTATTCTTAAAGGGATACATGTTACCTCTACGAAGTCAGAGTCCAACTTGACGATGGCTACACTCATGCGGAACCCTTTGTAAAACTGTTGTATCTTGCAATACTACATCCCATGTAAATACGGTTTAGTTTTGGGTTCCCTAGTTTGTAAGGGAAGTTTAAAATAATCCATGTAGAGTCATTTCAATTTAAGTGTTAAGAATTGACATGGTTATCTTGTCAGCATCCGTGAAATGATACATGTTCCCTACACGACTTAATCGTTTGACTATGTTGATAGTTAAAACAAGCGGATTCTTTCTTGGCGCGATTCTTATAATTTTTCAGGTAAAATTGATATAAGGCAATAGTCTAAATTCTTTCTTTGCGCGATTCCTGTAACTTTCAAGGTACAACTGCTGTACTGGCCGTAGTCGAAAGGTTAGAGTTTAAAAAGGAAGTTTAAAATACTCCATATAGAGATCCTTTCAATCTAAGTGTTAAGATTGCCATGTTCATCTTGTCAGTATCTGGGAAATTGTACATGTTATCCCTATCATATGTATGACGATGGCATAAACTGGTCACATATCACGTTGCCGAACAGCAATCCCTAGCCCATGAGTTGACTGCTGAGCACACATTTCACGTGAATGCATTTTAGTTTTGCGTCTCTACCTCAATTAAAGGTTTGTAAACAAAGTTTTAAGAAAGCCAATATATAGAGATTAATTTCGATCTATTTGTTAAGATTGACATGTTTATATGTTTTTCCACAGATTATTCTGTTTGCCGCCCTGTTAGCCTTGGCTTGTGCTCAGAAACGCAGAAAGCTATCTGGTGATCATGATGAGTTGTCTGCGTCTTTGTCAGGGTCACCATCTGCAAACTTCTTCAGAAGGCAAGAAGGCAGCTACTCAAAGAGCGGAAAATCCCGCGGATATTCTGAAATCAGGGCCCGATCTTCCGGCAATTCCCAGGTAGCCTTCTTCGGAAAGGAGAACAGAAACTTCAATCCGAATTGGCCTGCATATAGAGGTACAAGATAAATTCCAATCAAGAGGTGAGTATTAGGTCTCCAATAACCCGTCTCACTTTGAGAATATACCAGTTATTCATTATGTCCCGTCCAAATACGTATTCATTAGTTTTCTTTGGGTGGGACAGAAAAAGTTAAAAGGATAGAAGTGTTCATTATCTCCTATGCAATCATGTATCCATTAGTTTCCTTTAGATGAAACTAAGAAAGTGGTAATAATGTAATTGTTCATTATGTCCTGTCCAAGCAAGCACGCATCCATTAGTTTCCTTTGGGAGGAACTGAGAAAATGTTAATGATCGAACTGCTCATTCCATACATCTATTAGTTTTCTTTGGAAGAAATTAAGGAAGTTATAGTGATAGAATTGTTCATTATGTCCTGTTCAATCAAGCATCCATTAGTTTCTTTTTGGAGGGATTGAACAAGTTGTAATGATAGAACTGTTCATTAGGTCCAGTCCATCGAGATATAACCAATTTTGACACTGACGGCTATAACTAGTCGTCAATATATTTCCAATTTTTGTAATGATTACAAGATTATTCGTTTGGACATCATGTGGTCCATTTTCTTCTAATGCCGAGATGTCTTCTCTTTTAAGATCTGGTCAGTTTTTATAATGAACGAGATAGCTCGTCGAGACAGTAATCGAGAAGGTTAAAATTCAATGCTGAAGCCCATTAGGCGATTCCCAAAAGCGAGCCTGTAATCCAGTCATCCTAATAGTTGAGTAGCTAGGATTTTAGTATTCCTACCTCACTTTGGCCTAATCTGAGCTAGACCAGGTCCAAAAGACCATTAACCTCGAGTACATTGAGATCCATTACTTGACATTTTAAAACTTTCAGAATGGTTTCGACGATGTGTCTCGTTCATCAAGAGCTGACCAATTTTGCTAGTAACGAGATATTTCTTCATCAAGATATTGCCAATTTATATAGAATGACAATATCAAGATCCAATCCGCCTTTTTCGAATGACGATGTATCCCGTCCATCCATACCTCGTCAGTTTTGCTAATGATAACAGATACCTCGTCTGGACGACCACCAGGAGTATTAAGAAATTCTCTCTAGCGTTTCCAGTACTGGAAAGAAGATGTCCAAGTGAAGGCCAAACGGCCATGTAACTTGGTGCTTGGTGAAAAATTCTTTTTATCCATGTTGAAACTTCATGGAACTTAAATGTCTGCTTGTGAATCTTGAAAAGACACTCTGATTCACCCTTGTCCAAAGAACTCCGAGACGATATCCTTGGTACTTGATATGGATCACTTGCAGCAGGTTGCTCATAACCTTTGTGTAAATGTAATTAAAAGGCAACCTACAACTCGATGGTAGTCCTTATCGCAGTGTACCGCATGTTTTAACTAAACAGAGGAAGCAATTGCTAATGGTTGACTGGAGATTTAACTTACCTGGTGATTTAGCTTCGGGGCCAAATATGGTGGTCAGCTTCTAGTGTAAAACCCTGTCTTTCAAACTGTCACCAATTCTATACGATGGACAATTTGTGTTTTTTACTCAGATCTTCATTGACCTTGGAGTAATTGGACAAGTTTTGTATTGACAATATAAAGGGTGGCCCAGCGGGTAACGTTTGAAAAAAAGTATAATAATTCAAGCAAGTGAAGCCAAATCTGGTTCGCATGATCACTAGAGTGGGCAATTTCTTGTGTGGTGAGCAATATCCACCCATGGTGTGTGTATGGCCCAATTTTCATTGACAGCACATTAAACGCTGCGAAATAAAGACAGTTTTCGGAGGTGGAGTTCATCCCTTTTCTTCACGGTTAAGACTTTTTCCATGGTCATTGGTTTATGCAAGATGGTGGAAGACCATATCGTACAGTGGAAGTTTTCGAAGTGCTTAGTAACGGAATTTCCCATGATTTCAAGATTATATGCAACAAAATATGTAGTTTATGATGCAACAAATTCTAAAATAACTACGTAAAACAAGTATTCAGCAACCTGTAAGCATGGGGGAATACATGCACCCGTTCGTGTCTAGCGTCATTCTTTTGTGACGCTAGAAAATCCCCCCCCCCATTCAAAAAAAAAAAAAAACCTAACTAAAAAAAAAAGTTGTGTATTTGAAAAAATACGCATTTTACATTAATGTATTTCCTAACATATATAGTATATGAAATACAGAAACTTGGACTAATTAAGAAACAAAATATTTTACCATTTATATTTCAACGTTCTGATCTGCTCAAAACAACGCTAATTCTGAATTTAAAAGGTCATATGACTCACAATATATTGGATATGTGCTGCCATCCACTGCTAATTTTGTAAGACAAACTCACGAGATTGATTCAATATAACATAGAAATCAGTGAATCCGTTCTATGAAACAGAAGATTTTTCTTCTGAACCATCCCAACAATGGGACGCTAGGCACGAATTGGTTAATATTCAACTTAAATAGGAGACAAAAAATGTGAATTAGTCGGGTTTACCATTTTTTTTCCAACTGTATACTATCATATTCTAAACATGTATTCTGCCTCAAAAAGCGAAACTAAAGATGTCTATTTTTCCAGTTGCGGAGATTCGATTATCTGAAATGAACCTGGATTACTGACACACTTGGAATTACCTGCTAAAGAAGTTATACGATGGAGGAATATCTGTTGTCGATCTCAAACAATAAAATTGAAATATCTATGTGAACCTGTGGATGGAATTTTATTAATATTGTAGTCTCAATTTCTCTTCATAGTATTTGAGTCACTTATTTATGCATTAAAAACTTTTGGTGACCGTAAAAATAATCTGAACAGTGTTAGTTCATTTTTTAAAAGTAAAAAAAAAAAGGCTCAAACCTGCTTTAAAATAAATGTTCGTAATTTGCTGTCAGATGTTAACTTTTCCAAAAAAAGATTTCATGTAACCTTAATTTATTACTGGATATTTTATTTCACAGACCAAATAAAAACTCCAAGCCTGAATCCTGGTTTCATTTACCTTTAAAAGTTGCAAAGAAACATTCTAGAACAACAAACCAAACAACGTGAAATAAATGGGCATGTGCATTCAAAAGGAATGTTTTACTTAGACAGAAGAGAGAGAAATATACACAAGGAGGAAACGAACTTGCGCTGCCTACAACTCAGGTTGCTAGTGCAGTGGGCAAACCCATTGAGAAACGGAGACCCCATAAACCAAATAAACAAAATTCATTTCTCAGCACCATGTTTCTGGAAGTGAATGAAATCAAATCACTACTTCTTGACTTCCAGAAAATAGTACCAGCTCCGAAATCATAAGTAATAAATAAATACTAAAATGGAAAGGTTACCATAAATGCAATTCTCAAAGCGTAAACAAGCGTATTGCTTGTTGGAGAAAGTACCAAGTATTTTATCCCTCTTTGATTTGGTTACCGTCTGTCTTGTACTTGGTGCAATTTGTCTGCTTTTAGACCTTGCGCCGTAAAACCTAAATTAATCAACCAAAATAAACAAAGTACCAGGTACAATTATCAACAAATAATGCAGGATAGTCAGAATCGACGTGCACAATAATCATACCACGCGATTTATTGTCGAAAACCCACCCGATGAAATACCCGTTTTACGATTACACGTAACATTTCGAAGACAGCGTTGGAAATTTTATGACGTCACTTCTAGTAATTGTAAATTTCAGCTATAAATACACCAAGTAAACTACCGTTTCGGCATATCTGGTGTTGTAGGTACAGACGTCAAAAAAAAAAACGACTCACCCGATTGCAATTGCACAATTTACATCGCAGAACAAAACGGAAGGTAGCAATAGATAGGGAATAACGTTTTCTACAAATATCAATATTTAAAATTTGTCTATGTGGCCGTCTTCATATTAAATTGGGTGCTTGCTCCGATAATTTCAATGTGATCCCCCATCTTTTATCACAGCTTTGGATTCTATACAAAATTTCAGGCGGATTTGATGAAAAAATAATGTAAAACGGCGTAAAATTGACCGACAAAATCCATAAAAACCATCGAGGGAGCGTATACATGTTCGGAATTCAATCACATTATAAATATTAATAAATATGTATAGCTGCCGTCGCAGTCAATGACCTGTTGAAAGTGCTTTGGCATAGAGTCCATTAAGATGGTGACAAAGTCAGAATCCGTTCTGACTGAATTCCAGGACTGTTGGCTGAAATTTCTACTTTCAATTTGTGAATAATCCCCAATAACTATAAAAATCATCGAATTTTGGCAAAAAGTCTCACTGCCGTTCTAATCATGCACGTAATGAGCTCGAATTTAGAATTCCGATGTTTCAAAACAGTTGAATGACATAGCTTCAAAATTTGCCCTTGTTTCTATTCATAGCTTTTATGAATATTAATCTCATAATTGATAAAAAAAAAGTAAATTTAGTTTGATAGTGAAAATGTTTTTATATTGTGTTTGGGTTTTTGGGTAGCAAATAATGAATAAAAAATTTCCAAGAAAAATTAATGTCTGTAGAAAATATAACAAAAAACGTGGAACACAAATTTAACATTAAGATATCAAATTTTAAAACACTTACGAATCGGTGAAATATCCAATAAAATTGATGAACCTTATTTTATTTTCGCCTGAAATTGTGGGTAGAATCAAAATTTGTGATAAAAGATGGGGGTTCGTATTGAACTTATCGGAGCAAACACCCAATTTAATATGAAGACGGCCCCTTAGACAAATTTTAAGTATTGATATTTGTAGAAAACATTAATCTCTATCGATCTACCTTCCATTTTGTTCTGTGATGTAAATTGTTCAATTACGATTGGGTGAGTCATTTTTTTTTGACGGCTGTACAGGTGAAGAAAGTATCAGATGGATATGCAACTATTCATATCTTATATATTTGCTTTAAATTTTCAATTTTCATCTGGTTCGTAGTTGAATTACTTCACATTAGATTAACGCAAAACGGTATTGGTGACGTTCCGGGATCAATCTCAAAGGGAAAATCGGAGGACGTCGTAATTTTGTGCCACATCAATGTCAACAACTGGGCTGGTATCTCATCCTCCAAACTTCCACACTATGACAACGTGGGGACATTTGAGGCCACGACAGATTTGAGGTGGACCGTCCCCCACTTACTCCACTGTCTTTGATTGGGTCGAGTTTCGAACTGGCATCCCTCCGTTTGCTAATCCACTAGTCCTTGAAACCGAGGTCCCCAATAATATCTCAGAATTGCAATCCCATTAAAATGTTCAGCCAAATTACTAAGGCGAAGAAGATATGTATAATAAATTACAGATTCAAAAACAGAGGTGAAGTAAACTACCTTACACTTCCAATGCAGTAGTACGTTGATTATCGGAACGCCGGTTAATCAAACAATTGATTATTCAAATAGCGGTGACGCACGTCGTTAGACTTGTAGCACGTCGTTTGGACTTGTTTCCCTATTCCACTTGCTGTTTTACAAGTTGCATTTCGTACGTTCGAATGACAATGTTTTTAAAATGGTATAGAACATATTTGTAGCAACGTAAGCAATAAAATATGTTCAGAATTCAAACGGATATCTCATTACAAACCTTTTTTATAAATATTAAATAATATTCAGTACTTCGGTCAGCACTTTTGGCCTTCAGTAGGGTAACTTTTTTGTTGCAGTAAAAATGGGAAAAGTTGCATTTATCATTTCCTAAAGTTGCATTTATGGGAATAAAGTTGCATTTCTTTTTGATACACAAAAATCTAAAATAAATTATTCGTAAAAAATGGAAAAATCAGAATTTATTGACAATTTTAGTGGTATACGAACGTATTATTATTCATACTTAAATTCAGAAGAACTTTGACGTTGTTGAATGGCTGATCCTTAGCCAGTAATCTCTTTAACATTGATAAACTGAGTTCAACAGAGACAGATGTTGCCTAAAATTGTTGTTGCAGCAGCAAATACAGACTTGGGGGAAAATCATCTCTAGAAAATGTAGCAATAACCGTCAAGTCATTTTTTTTTTTCAAATCGTTTTTTTAAGATACGCTTTAAGGTTGCAAAGAATTTCTTTTAAGTCCATCGATCTGATATCTTCCTTCGCGGTCTCGATGTTGTACTCTTCAATCCGATTTTTCTATGAGACGAATCAAACATTCGTAGCTGCTTTTGATTTTCAGCAAACGTTTTGGCACCTTTGAGAGAACGAAGTTTTGCATTCCAATAATCTGCCTTGTCTGTATATATATATATATATATATATATATATATATATATATATATATATATATATATATATATATATATATATATATATATATATATATATATATATATATATATATATATATATATATATATATATATATATATATATATATATATACATTCGGAAATATTGCTTTATTATTAAATAATTGCCTATTTAATTTTAAGCTAAATTTCAAAAAGTTGCAGGTGGTTGCATTTATGCAAAAAGTTCCATTTATGGAAAAAGTTGCATTTATGTTGCGGTTATAACTCACTTACAATACACCACATGTAGGAGGAATTTTGGTTTTAGCACTTTACATGCAGCGTAGAACGTGTGAAAAAAAAGTTACATTTGTTGCAAAAAGTTGCCCTAGTCATTAGGGAAACTCTAAGTTATGCGGAAACGTTTACCCACGGTAGTGTCTGTGTTTTGACAGACAGCAAGATCTCCATACTACTCCTCTAGAACTGGTCAAATTTTACAGATAAACAGAGATTTCTAAGATGGCAATCTCAAAATCACTAACGCTCTAGTGGATTACTTTCCACGTTGAATTACATGGCAACAAAGCAGTCAACTTGCTTGCCAATGAGGGCAATGAACAGAGTTATCCCTTGGACAGCGCTCACTGCCTCATAGATCCAGTTCTTGGCGAGATCTGGCTCAGGCTCCTGTAATTTTAATTGGTTTCAAGCAAGGCGCGCTGTTTTTTCCCGTTAGTTAGTCTTTAACATATTCAGAATTTTAGCGTGATCCTTTGCTACAGTATTCCGGATTGTCTCAAAACAAAATAGAAGGGACAGATAAGAGGAAACGAAAAAATCATAGTTTCACGGAATGTACTTGTACCAAATGCTGCTTATGGCACAGAGCCTACAGCTTATTCTGTAACAAAATTAACTATATTTTCCTTAATTTCTCAACACATTAGCTTCAGAATAAGAATTATAAAACATCATATTCATTAAAGAAGTTACGATGAAAAATGTGAACAACCATAACAAATTTCAGAAATGCAAACCAAGAGATATTTTAACTGATCCACATGCTCTTGTTAAATGTATGTGTTATGGTTTTGCTTCTGCGTCCAAAACTATTAAAGTTTCGTACACTGATTTTACACACCCAGACAAAATGTTCTCTAACCTTATTCACGGGGAAGAATTTTCATTTGGAACATTGCCATCAATTTTTGGTGGATCAAATAAATGGTGCAGAATTGCTTTCAATATTTAATAGCTATGTTTTGTCTATGGAGAACAGGGCAGTTAATTACCACAACTGTGATAATTTCTTTCTGAAGGGAAATAATATTTATGGAATTGATTGACTGAAGACTCATAACTTTCATTGTTATGATGAAGTTGCTCTCATATTTATCGTTTATTGTAGTCTTATTCTTGACTATGTAGAATAATACTAGTAGATTGCTTGGACAATTTAAAAGGAAAATTTTTATTAGTGTTGGAGTTGCACTCAAGGCGTATTCGAAATTGTCAAATTATGTTGAATTATAAGAAGCAATGGTCGATGGTGAAGGTGTGAAAAAGGCAGAGAGGCACAACTCGTCTGTTCTTTGATTGTTTGAATCTGACTGAAGAACTCTTAAAAAAAGATTTGGAAACATGTTCCATATTTTAGCACCAACTCCCTGTGGTCTTGGTTAAGTCAAAATAGGCATGATTCATGTTCTACGAAGTTGTACATTAATTACTGTTCAATCGCGTTTTAATTTCCATATAAGACTGTAATTATAATTTTGCGAATTATTATACCTAGATACTAATAGCCTTCGTGTTGCACTCAATGGAATATTGTAAAAAGTACTCGTAAAAATACTGTTCTGACTTTTTAACCCTCTTCTGAACCTTCCTTGTGGTTGTCTTGACTTTGTATGTCGTCCAAACTGCTGGATAGTAAATTTGTCAACCATTTCAGAAGCAATCGTGAATCAAATGTCATAAAATCGTTGTACATAGCGCATGAGAAAGGCATAAGGACATTAGAAAGTTTATATGCTTTATATAGTAAATATGCTTTCAAATTTGAAAGCATATTTAGGCTCTCCACGATACAATACAGTTGTTACGAAGCGAAAAATACAAACCATATTTCAAAATGGTGTTATTCCATGTTACACGATTTTGACATTGTTACTATAATTTTCTTATAAATAATGTAGTATAACAGTAATTGTAATTATTGATTTAACACTAGAGTGGCCGTTGGTGTCGTTTTGACATTTGAGCCTTTTGTCTCTTTCTGCTTTTAACATTTTTGTCGGATTTTGACAATTTCTTGGTTTTTTAACAAATAATTTTACTTGATAATCATACTGCATAAATTTTTTTTTGCGTAGCTCAATTTAGAAAATATTTTCATAATTATCTACAAGGAAAAGCTGGAGTCTTTTCGACATCAAGCATATTTCTCGGTCTACATAGCTTTCGTCCGTAAAATGACCATATAATAACAAACAAAGCATAAAAAAGTTACTATAGAATAGCAAATCAAGCATATTCATAATCACTATTCATTTAATCATGCGTTTTGGTTTTCGTTTATTTGATCTTCAACACATTAACATGCTTTCAAAAGCGTAAATGGGCCAGTCTCTATCAAGTGTTATGTCTACGTTTGAGCAACCTTAGCAACAATTATTCCAATAACAATGTCATTCGTGATTCAGGTGTTTTTTTCACTCATCAGACACAAAAACGATGACTCGCTGAAAATGTTATGGTTGATTTAGGTTTTATAACGTAAAATCCAAACGTGAAAAAGCTGCTTCAAACGCAGGACGAAAATTCAGAGGGAGATAAATCAAAAAGCAGACGGGTATGCAAGGGTCATAATGAAAGAGAAGAAAGTTCACTCGGAATTGTGTTACCCATGCACATCTTATGATGAGCCTTGAGGATAAATATGTTATTTTTAAATCGTTAATATGTTGTGAGACTTGTCAGAAAAATGAATCTGATACTGTGCTTTCATGCTGCGATTTACATTCGAATCAAGAATCCGGATGGCACAAAAATAAATCAGAAACTGAGGAAAGTTGCACGTATGCTGATGACAATAACTAGAATAATTTGAATTTATACCACTAGGGGAGAATGAAATATATACGATGTGTGAATGATTGTTTCGCAGTTGGAAAAAGTTTACAT
Organism: Metellina segmentata; assembly: GCA_947359465.1. NCBI lineage: Eukaryota > Metazoa > Arthropoda > Arachnida > Araneae > Tetragnathidae > Metellina > Metellina segmentata. The sequence continues at coordinate 39,726,994 of OX375877.1, read as the reverse complement.
CACTCTTATTGTGCCAAGTTCACAGGTAATTAGTCCTTCCTAGTCAATGGGTAAAAGAGACAGAAATATAAATCCGAATCTCTGTGAAAAACGTATTTACTATACAGGAAATGTGAAATTAAAACGAGTAAATTCTATGCAATCAATGCACATGCACAAATAAGTGTCTGTGCATAAAACATGCTCAGTAAGTGAACGAAAGTTCGAAGAACGAAGTTTCGGAAATTTCCGTAAATAATGCTTATTACTGAGTTAATTCTAAATATGGTAAGTTTATGTAATGTATTTGATAAATCAATTGTAAAATATGCATAGATATTGTCAAAAAAAATGACACATTTTTATTGTTTTCTAAATTTGGCTGCATTATGTGTCTTCTGTGAGTCTTACTATTGCTTTACTTTTAATTTGTTGCATCAAATAATACACAAGCGTATGGAAATATTATAAAAAATTAACTAAAATAAAAATCAGCAAGGTAGTTGAGTAGATAGTTAAATTAACGTTGTACTGGACCAACACATAATGAACTACAGGCAACGGTCCGGGATCAATCCTATAAAAATTGTACGGGTGTCATTTATATGTTATCACTACTTTACGCAATTAATATAATCGTGTTGAAACGACCTCGCTGATTGCTTAAATGTAACTGGAGTGCCATCCATCCTAGTGTTAAAAACAGTTTTCGATTCACTATGGTATAATAGAATTAGCGATTGAATATTGCTCGCTATGTTTCGAAAGCTATATATCCAGTTACGGAAGCTATTAATTATTAAAGACGTGGTGGCATGAGTCTGACCATGAAAATAAGAAACAAGGTTCTTACAGTAAATCAAATTAAAATTAGTCTTTTTTTCAGTCATGCTGCAATTTAAATATTTTTAGTAGATATGGTAGGTATTTAATTAGCGTAGAACTGGAGCAACACAACGGTATATTAGCGTCAGTCCAGAATCAGATCTGAAGTGAAAGATCCTTGGACAACGTCTCGTAATTTTGAACCACGGTCATATTACGAGGTCAACACCTGAACTGGCACCCCACTCTCCAAACTCGCAACCCTTTGGTTGCTAACCGTTACTCTTCCAACCGGGATACCACGGCCCTGTAAATATTTTTGGAATGCTGTAAAATGGGATGGTTGGTATACAATACGGCTCGTATACGAGCCATACATTAAACTCATATACGATACGGCTCGTATATCAGCCATCCCGAAAACTGATATAAGATACGGCTCGTATACCAACCATCCACGAAAACTGATATACGATTCGGCTCGTATACCATCTATCTACGAAAACTGATATACGATACGGCTCGTATATCAGTTTTCGCGCTAAGCCTAAATTTTCTCTAAATCTAAATTTTGAGGAAAAACTATGCTGATTGTTTAGCCAGTTTATTCTGTTAATTTAACTTTTGATGAATTTTTATGACAATCAATTTAAACCTGACTCATTACTAATTGAATCAGTTGACACCTCTCTTTATATAGCTATATATATTAAATCCATCATATAACTGTAAAGAAAGAAAAACAAGCGTACATCACAATGAAATTCTTATAACAATCAGTAGGACTGCATTTTTGAGTAGATTTTTAAAATGATTTTTGAAAAATCGTCACCAGTTAATATAATTCGAATTCCGAAACATTAGTAAAGATTTTATTATTCATGCTTAGGTAACGGTAATTGTCATCAATTTCTAAAATCGGTTATTAACGGTTTTTCAACCCTAGTTTTCATTATATGCTGTCATTTTCCGTGAAATACAATCACTAAAAATCTGTACAATCTCTACATTTTTTTAAGAAGAGAATTTTTTGTGTTCCTTAATTCATTAAATAGAAGCATTTAAGTGTGTACTATTTATAAATAAATGTTTCACTAAATAAGAAATGTTTGGTAAAACTCGGTTGAAAAAACTGCAATGCAATTTGAATTTTCCCACATGCCTTAGTTTGCGTGAAAGAAATGATTTATTATTTAATCTATAATACTTGTTATGTGCTTATTTACTATATTCTTTACTTTTATTTTCAGTTTCCAAAAAATGAGGCTAGAAAATAGAACCGTATAGATGAATTCTTAATTGATTCGGATAAAAGCTTTGTACAAAGATTAGATAGTTCAAATATCATATTAATTAATTAAAATTTCTCTCAATTGAAGTATTATTTCCAAAAGTTTAAAAAATTAAATAGAACGAATCAAATAGTTTGGTCTATCTTACACTTCATAATGATTGCAAAATTGTGTTCCGTCTTATTGCTGTATTTAGAATTTCATATTGCAAACCAGAAGTTGTTTTTGGAAAGTTCACTATTAAAAGCATCTGCTAGCAACACCTTAAAATCAGAGAAGCTATTTTTTAAATGCTATACCTATTGTTGTCTAACAGCGTAAAATATGTAAGGAAAACAGATGATGACTACTATATCTATTTCGATAAAACATAACGTTTACTATCATAAGAATGAAAGTTAGCAAAAATCTCGAATCGCAATTTTAGACCCTCCAAGTGGTTTTGACGAGATATCTCGTCCATCAAGATCTGATCACTTTGATAATGACGAGATATTTCGTCATCAAGTTATTACCAATTCTTTGATGATGATGAGATTGATAGCTGGTCAGCTATTTTCTAATGACGAGATATCTTGTCCATCAAGATATGGTTAGTTTGATAATGACGAGATATCTCGTCATCAAGTTATTATTAATTTTTTTATGATGATGAGATTGAGACCTGGTTAGCTTTCTTGTAATGACGAGATAGCTCATCCATCAAGATCTGCTCTGTTTGAAAATGACGAGATATCTCGTCATCAAGTTATTTCTAATTTTTGATGATGAGATCGAGACCTGGTCAATTTTCTTCCTATGACGAGATATCTTGTCCATCAAGATATGGTTAGTTTGATAACGACGAGATGTCTCGTCATCAAGTTATTACTAATTTTTTATGACGATGAGATCGAGACCCGATCAGCTTTCTTCTAATGTCGAGATATTTGTCCATCAAGATTTGGTCAGCTTTCTTCTAATGTCGAGATATTTGTCCATCCAGATCTGGTCAGCTTTCTTCTAATGTCGAGATATTTGTCCATCAAGATTTGGTCAGCTTTCTTCTAATGTCGAGATATTTGTCCATCCAGATCTGGTCAGCTTTCTTCTAATGTCGAGATATTTGTCCATCCAGATCTGGTCAGCTTTCTTCTAATGTCGAGATATTTGTCCATCAAGATTTGGTCAGCTTTCTTCTAATGTCGAGATATTTGTCCATCCAGATCTGGTCAATTTTGTTTATGTCAAAGCTACTTTTCCATTATAGCCATACTAATAAACATTGATGACAATTTGGCACATTTTTGATTATTTCTTGGCGCGATTTGCTTCCCTAAAGATTTTTGTTTTCTGGCGCCAGTTGAGTTATTCCTTTGTTAGTGCTATGGATTCCATGATTTGGGATTTGTCAAGAGATTAACAAGCGGCAATACTATTTGTTCACGAAAGGAACAATCTTCGCAAAGAAAGATTGTGTTCGAATGACCATCTAATGAAATTAAAATGTGAATCGAAGCCGCAATGGTTGTGCAGCCTTCGTTCATCCCTGGAAGGAAAAGATGTCCAATCAAAAACGTGGTTTACTGGATCAAGCATTCCTTTCGCTCTTGCCGTACGTCATTCAGTTTTTTGATGGAGTCAAGACATAACTTCTATTGAATTCTGGGAAATACATCTTCAAATGAATCACAATACAACGGTAGATTAAAATAGTTATATATGCCAATTCTTTGTTACCTCGTTCCAACGTTAAAATTGGTAGAAGTCATAGAACTGTTCAAATTGACGAAATCTTATTCACGAAAAGAAAAATATCACGCAGAGGGCGTATCCTCTTCTCCAATGGGGTCGTTCCCCCAAATAGCGCCAAGAAATACGCAAAAAAGAGCCAAATTGGCCCAGAAGTTTATAAGTATGGCTTAAAGCAGGGGGGTTTCCAATCTTTTAGTAACTGCATACCACCAGTCTTATATTTTTTTAGGAACATATATCTAATGTCAGAAAAGTGCCCAATGGCTTGTTTTATTTTAATTAAAATACTAATCAAGCTTCATATTTTATGATTAATGCACTTGTATTTCGTATTAATGATGTTTTAATAAAGGAAATAATAAAACGATTATTGAAAATTACAGTTTTATTTTTAATTCACAAGTCTAAAAACAAATAATTATCTCGTGCGTATTAACTCATACATAAAGATAAAGGAATTCTTCGTAAAAATGATTTCACAGGGAGAAATATCAACTTAATTTCGCCGAGATAGCCATTGAATAGAAATAGATAATCAGCGAAAAAGTTTATCTTTAAATAATGTGCTACTGTTAGCGTCATTTATTACAATGTAATAAAAACATTAATCACAAAATTGATTTCATATTCCATTTTTTCTATAACGTGGTTGTACATACTAAAAAATCGAACAAACTTCGTAGAGTATTTGGGTTGCTCGTATCATGCATGCGTACCACCTGAAACAATGCCGCGTACCACCAGTGGTACGCGTACCATAGGTTGGGAATCCCTTGCTTAGAGGGTTGAATATCGTATTATTAAAACAAATATTACTTCGTTTTTAGGTAAAAAAATAAATACAAATTATAACCATCTTGATAGACCGATTTAAATATGACAATTTTTCACATCACCTTAAAACTAAACATTGAGTGTCAATGAAAGCAAATGGGGTGGGTTGTGTACGATAAAAGCAATCGTTTAAATCTCGAACCCTTCTTCTTGTTACTAGGGTAAGAATCAAATCTTGGTGGTTTTATTAATGAAATTTATTTAATTTATAAGTTCCTTACAACAAAGGTTAAATTTGTTTCATTTATAAATTACTTACAAAGGTTAAATTTATTTCATTTATAAGTACCTTACCAAGGTTAAATCTACATATACAAGTGTTTCTCAGAGTAGTGAGAAACTGTAGAAATGTATTTCAAGTTGAAGTCGTGTTGCCTATATTGTAGAAAAGAGATGTCTTTCAACGAGAAATTAAAATCTAACCATATTTTTGCGGACGAGATATTCTGCCATTAAAAGAAAACTGATCAGATACGATTCTTGTCACAATCACAAAACATCTTGGTGAACGAGATACCTCGTTGAAACCACTTGGAGAGTTAAATTACAGTTTATGTTTCTAGTAGTTTGCTTATTTATTACACTTTTCCCGAAATACCCCAATACTTATTTTAACTACTCACTATGCTATGAAGACAAAACGTTCAAAAGAGTTTCAATTTTAAGCCTTATAGTCCATTTAATACAGTACTATGAAACTGATTGAAGTAAAAAAAACGTTTAATGATGGTATAATTGTTACTTATATAATTAAAGGGTTAAATATTTATTATGCTCAAGTACCTTTTGATTCAATGAACATGAATTTGACTTAAATATTGAGAGATTTTAATTTATCATTAAACAGTATGGTGTACAAGTTTCATTTTTCACAGCATACTTTTATCTTCTGTATATTGAAATATATTTTCTAATTTATGAAACAGTTTTACTTTTTAAACTTTTATCAAAGTTTCTTTAAAGATTAAGCTCTAGTTTAATTCATAAATCATAGATAATTTATTATGAAACATTAATTTTCCCAATCAATCAGAGAGAAATGTCTATTGTTACAAAATTACATTATAACAAAAAGCAACCAGTAAGTTCACTCTCTTTATTAATTGAATTGCTCAAAACTATTTTACATTGCTCTTGTAGGATGTTTCCAAATGATCGTCCAGTCCTTTTTCATGATTTCAGTAATGTTCATTACCTAGTCTAGAAAAGCAAAAGATATGTGTATTTAGTAATCACTCACTTTTATAAAAAAATATATTTTTTAAAAAGTTTTTAGCATATAACACTCAGTTTGCAGATTACTTACTACCCTTGTTACTCAGTAATGACGCCATACCTAAAAGTATCTGACATTTCGATTGTATTACACTTTTTTAAGTAACTTTATGAATTACATCAGAACTTTCTGTACTTTAATTTGCTCAAATACATTGTATAGGATACAAAAAGATAAAACTAATCATTACAAATGATTACTCGAGTATTTTTTACCCTTCGTATTTTAATATATAATTGCTGGAAGTGCATCCGTAAATTTATACCGTTTGAACAGTGGAAGTGGAATATAAATATGCTGGATCATACACACGCACAAATGCTATGCTCGGGAGAATAGAATGTTTGCATTTACTTTTAATTGTGCACTTACACTTTTAACTGCGCATTTACTTATGATAGTGCATTTACTTATGATAATGCCTATAATTATCAAAATAGTTAATTATGATAAACCATAAATATCTCCTAAAGCTGAATCGTCTTAATTTTCTTTTTATTATGCTCGTAAAATTTTTTCAAGATTAAGGATTTTTCATCCAGGGTACAAAATATGGACATCGAAATGAATAAACACAACTGGGATTCGTAGTTAATAAATATTATAGAGTGAATTCATTCAAATCTAGGCAAGGGTGTTTAACTTACGACTTCAAAACTAATACAATTTTTCAAACAGCTACATTTTGGCCCACCTTGAATCAACATAATTTTTATAATCTCGACAGAAACTTTCTTCGATATTATTATGAAAAGACTTCATAAACTAAACCTTATCTTACTCAGAGTACGTCACCTTTAAATCGCATTCCTCCTAAAGTATTTACGATGATCCAATTTTGTTTCCAGAAAAATTGTAGGACAAATATTGCAGCAAATATTGCTGTTGATTTTTATAAGTAGGACTTAAATAGTATTGAAAATGGCGCAGGTTCTAGATTTTTATACTGAGAAATAAGTTATTGAACATTTTGCAAACAATTAAATTTTATGATTCCGTGTTTGTAAACTGAAAATTATGAGTCATTTATATGTCAGTAATATTGTCAGTGTCTAAAAGACATGGTAATTGAAAAGTTTAAGAGACATTGGTAAACACAGCAAACTTTTAATATTATTAGGTTTGTTGACATAATTTATAATCCCTCACTAAAAGAGTTTTGATAAACACTAGATGGTTTGTAATAGAAATTTCATCGTATGAATTAGAACGTTGAGTTAAGCTTGATAATCGAATCGAGTCTCTAAGTAAAAGCAGCCTTAGATGGCTTATCAACAACAAAATCTATCGTATAAATTTTTATGTTGAATTTAGAAATCAAATTCAAACTTTGATTGAAACTCACTACAACTTATCCCATGAGTCGGGGTATACCTTTTACCTTCATTAACTGCATACCTACCAAAGACAACGTCTTGTCGTTTTGAACCAAGATCGGAAAACGAGGTCAACACCAGAGATGGCATCCTACTCAACAAAATTCCACAGGATGCCAACGTGAAGACATTTGAAGTCCCTGTGTACAAGACGATCTTTGTCTTTACCGAGCCTTGAAATCACATCCCTCTGGTGGCTAATCCGTTGTTTTTCCAACGGGGTGATAGCCATAATAAAAGAAATGTTGAAATTGTTGAATATTGATTTAAACACTGCATGAAACTCACTTCAATCAGTTTTTTTTAGACTCAGTTGTACTTGCTTGGCTACTAAAATATTTCATATTATTCACGAACTCAATGGTTCAAATTTTTGAAGATCGAATTGAAACACTTCAATTTCATACGAGGCGAGGCCAGTTGGAGTTGGAGTTTTCCATCAGAGCCTTTCCGTAGAGTGATATTGTTCCTGACCTTGATAGACGAGATATCTCGTCAAAACCGCTTGGAGGGATGAGAAACTAAAGCTCGGATATTACACGCGGGTCTGATATTATTTAATATTCATGAACTTTAAATGTCTCTAGTTGTTTAAAACAATCACAGGATACTCACTTAAGCTTAACCTCTCCAGTTGGGGTTGTAGTTCTCCCTCAGCGCCTTTCCGTACAAGCCAACCTTGGCATTACCCAAGGACAGTCCCTGTGCCTCGGATCCACCCCAGTACCAGCCCCGTCGGTTGTCGCCACCAGAGCCCTGCCTCTTCTCGTACAGCCCTAAGGGTGCCCCAGCTAAGGAAGCTGCATACTCGTCATCAGGGGACTGGGGGAATGTCTTGTACCCCTGGTTCTGGGCATAGGCCACGGCCAGCACAGTCAGGAAGACGATCTGTAAGAAATTAAGTTGTGATGCTGATGTAATGACCATGATTTAAGTTGTTATGTTGACACAGATGTAATGACCATGGTATAAGTTTTTATGCTGCTGCTGTTAGCATGGCTCCCATTGACAAAAGTGGTAGGAGGGAGACTGGTTGTCTTTATAATTCATTGGAGAAAGTGAAGTTTAATGTCGAACGAGGCGTCGCAGGTTCAATTCCTACCTGGGTGTATTTCTATCTTTTGGATCAATAGAAACGTTCCTTGTGTGTATGTCTATTTACTTGACGCTGGTTGGCTTGGCCAAATATGGCTTTAGGCAACACAGGACAATTAAAAGGTTTTAATGATTTATTACACGACCATGTATGAAGAGGTATCGTGTAATAGATATTAATTTTTTACGTTATAGTGGTATCTTAGGCACACAATATGGAATGTGTGAATAATGAATATCTATTTAATGTGGATAATGAAATATTAGCGAACAAGCTTATGCTACAAGATTCTTTGTTTGATCTTTCAAGAAATAAAATGTTCATGAAATTAAAGCTTATACAAGTACAACTGTCATTTGTTTATCTGCAATGACTATATGCAGAACTCGCAAGAAAAGCTTTGAATCGCATAACTGTGTTTTCCCGCGATGTGTGAAACTGCATTCGTCCGGTTCACTTATTTCGGATCTGGATCTATTCTATTAAGAAATATACTTGATGTTGAGAGTGGACTTAATATTGAAAGTATCAAGGACTAAACCAAACATTTATGGGTTAATTGCTAAAATGTAGCTGAGTGTTTCATATTAAGCTAAAACTTATGTATTGATCGCATAAATATTACAATTTTGCAAGTTGAGAGCCTTTCAATTTTTATGCATTTTAAATAATAAGATTTTATAATATTTACTAATTATTTTATTTCAGAACTCTAGTTTTTCTCCCTATATATATACTCACTTTCATCACGAATGTGAAGTGTAAACGTTTATAATCTATTTAACATAGATATGAATATAATCATCCCAAAATTAAGGTAAAATTTAGGATCACTATAGTCGTAAGTATATCTACATATGTCCTACTTAATTTTATAATCTAAAGGAGGAATTTTTAATCATTGAGGAGGTACTTGGAAATAAAAGTTTGGGTATCACTGTCTATATATTTTAGAGGTCGAATGTGTTCGATTCACGAATTCTGTATTGGGTAATAGGAAGTAAAATCTTTGTCTTCTGGTAATTTGTTTGCTTTCACTGGAAAGTCCCTCTCATTGAGATTGATCTTACAAATAGCAGGCTAAAAGGCTCCGAGTCAAGTTTTATTTCTTTATTATACAATATTCCTTTTTCTTTGGAATTTTAATCGTACAAACAAAAATAGAAAAAAATTGTTGTTCCATAAAGATATTGGTGCTATTAAACCTTCTTGTAATTTATTTATTAATGAATTACTTAATTTATTCAATGATTCTGTAGACAGAATCCAGTTACAGTATCTCTGAGATTAACAGAAAACAGAAGCCACACTTATAATTACTAATGTACAAATCACTAGTCATTAATATTGTATAAATAATAAATTTTATCAAGTTTTCCTGTCTTCGATTGTCACGAGAAAAATTTAAATGCAAAGTAAGAAAGGAAACTTAAGTATTAAATGAATAAAAAAATGGAACATACCACTAAGAACTTCATTGTGTCTTGCAGGTGCTTTTGACTTTAGGTACAATAGAGTGGAAACAACATTCGTGTATTTATAATCGGTTATAAAGAACGAAATCAGCAAACTTCAAATGTCTGACAGTTTCAGCTGCTGAGTTTGGGGAAAATTTTTGCATTGTTCAAAAACTCATCCAGACAGCAAAGTCAACAGATTAGTTAAACAATAGGTTCACCACATGCCAAACAATATTCACATTTTAAATCTCATATTAACGGTATAAATGTTAGTCGTAATTTTTATAGATTGAATTACACGGTTTTCAACAACTTTTGACAAACGTTCGAAAATAACGCCAATACCCGTGTTTTTAATACGCGTTATCGTTGAAGTATGAAATCCGTTATATTTCTTAGAATACCTAGTTATTTCATGAAAGAACTGATCGTCAGTTAAAGTGTAAAACTTACTTGTTTTCTATTGTTTAAGGGGGACCGTAAGACCCGGCATTCTATTGAAGCCCATGTTAAAAAGGGGCTTCTTTTTAGCCCATGTTTCTTAGTATCTACTCACAACATTGGTTTAAAATTTGGCACAGTTAGTATTCAAATACTTTTACATAGATAGACATATGCTCTTGTAAAAAAATTTTTGTTTTTTATTTATGATGTTATAAAATATTTTTATGAATTTTTTTTACAAAAAGCATGATAAGAATTTAAAAGAAATCTAATCTATTATTCTTTAAAAACATATGTATATTAATGTAAAATCACAATATGTTTTAGAAAAAATTTTCAAAGCAATATGTTCAGTAGTGTAATATGTTAGTAGTGTAATATGTAGCAATATGTTCAGTAGTTGATTGTGAGAAAAAGGTATATTAGTATGAAAAAACAGCAATTTTTGAGAAAACAGCGTTTAAAGTATAAAATTGTATTTATCTTACCATCAAATATATATTTAAAAAAATCCAGCACAATAAGAAGGCGTGTCAGGTCCTTCAGCATCTAAAAAGTTATCTTCCAACTTTTTTTTCTTTTGTTTCTTTTCTGCCTGGCTTTTTTCTCAATACCTGTCTGCTTTCTGAGTGCAATAGAAACCAGCAAATCATCCAATGTTTTCATTGAGGAGACACAAGTAAGTCCAGGTTCTATTCCTGCTGCTTTCAAAATTAAAAGTGTTGATACATTTCCATCATTGAAGTAAGAAACGGCTTCATGGACTCCAAGCGTGAGGGAATTCAACGTGACGAAAGTGTTTCGGCACGCGAGACCAGATAATATTATTCAACGACTCATTTGGATTCTGAGTGTGTTTTTTCTGTTTACAGTTAACAAAAAATGTACTTAACAGTTTCTAAAACTAAAGAAAAATAAATTGCTTACACATATAACAGTGTAAGAACCGAAAACATTGTCGTCAATCGTTTTGCCGATAATTTTTATGTGAAGTTCTTTTTTTGAAAAAATAATTAAAAACACTTCTAATGGGCACATTGACAAAAGATGCTTACTATTCTAAAGGTAACATTTGAAACATTCAGAAACACTTAAAATCTCAAATTGGACTTTGAGGTCAATTTTTGCCTTCCGGTTAACTAGTTATTTCGTAGAATAACGATTAAAGTGTAAAATAACTGAGTAAATAAAGATCAGAATTAAAAAGGCTGTAAAGTGGGAACCACTGATCATATATTTTTGTAATTAACGTTAATTTGCAGAACTTAATACATACAGATTACTGTAGCCAAATATTTTATAAAAAGTAATAATCCCCGTGGCAGATGCAAAACCAGATGTAGTGTTTTATTGTCCATGATTCCTTGACATTTTATATGAAACTCTTTTATCTATTGGGCATGGTAACAGCAATCGAATGATAAACGAACTTAATCGTCGTTATAAAAATATTGAGCAAAATGATATTAGGAATTTCCTGAATTTTTGCGAGCGTTGTCAACAAAAAAGAAAAACAGTCAAGAAAGGTGTTGTTAAGCCTATGGTTTTTACTCATACGAACTTATGACGTTATGTAGACCTCGTAGATTTTCAATCACAAACTGACGAAACTATCAATTCGTCAAACAAGACCATCTTATTAAGTTTGTTGTTTTAAGACCTATTCAAACAAAGAGAACAGAAGTTGTATCACAATTGCGTGATATATTCCTGTTGTTTGAAGCCCCATGTATATTATAGTCGGAAAATGGAAGATAATTTTGTAATAGACTTATTGATTACTTAAAAGTAACCTGGCCAGAACTTAAGATCGCGCATGGCAAACCGAAACATAACCAAAGCCAAGGCGGTTTTAAGAGAGCTAATCCAGATATAGAGAACTTGCTCACGACATGGATGCAAGACCAACCAGTTCACTTCCTGGAGTAAGGGGCTAAAATTTATTCAGTTCATGGAAAACAGATAGTTTCACTCTGGTATTTAAAGGTCCCCTTACGATGCTAGATTTAGATGCGCAGCTAGAGTTGGACAGTTCACAATTCCTATTCCGAAGGAAGTATCGTATTCACTGGATGACGAAGATCAATTACAAGGTGCTTTGACTGCAATGAGTTCTTCGTCTCAACCTGATAATGAAGCGCTGGTTCAAAAAAAAAGTTAAAAATGCCATTAGTAAATTATTTATAGTCTGATCACTTTAATGCAGTGAAAACGTAGTTGTTCGAAATATTTAATGAGCCTGTCGACAAATCATATTTAGAAGCAGTGGTGTAGTCGTAAATAGAAGTGCCGGAACGATCTGACCTGAGTGATATTGTTGGGAGGGGGGCAATTGAGGGACAAATAGAGCGCTATTTTAAAATGTGTTCTTATTTATTTCTCGTAAAAAATATTGCACTGCCCGATCGGCGTTCCGGCTCCTCTACACAACTATTTAGAAGACTATGTTTTGCAAGACATAGTTGTTCAGAAGATCTGCGAATTGTGTTTTAAGGGGACCAATGCACAAAAATCATTCAAAATTTCGATTTTTTGTAAAAATAAATTTAAATAAATATTTATATAATTCTGTTTTAAATGATATATTATTTATGAAAATACGTCGAGTAGAAGTATTTTAAATAATTTTTTTAACATACATGTACACACCAGAAGTAATGTCAATTTTAAGCTTTAAACTTCAATATTTCAGAATGTGTATTTTTTCTTTTAAAGAAAACATTTTTTTGAAAGTCTTTTTAAGCAAATAAAAAAAATTGGTTTGCAAGTGTAATAAATGCACTATAACAATTTTCAGTACATACATTTTTTATATGCTCAGTAAAGTTAGGTTTTGCTCAGATTGTTAAAAAGGATGAAAATTGGTCATTTAAAAAAAAATAGGACCTGCCGGAAAAAATATCTCAAAATTTAATATTTTATGAGATCTATGTGCTAAAGTGTTTAAAAGTGTCTTCATAACCTGGATAAAAAAATTGAATTCAATACACATAAATAATTCTGAGAAAACTTTCTTTAAAATTTAAACATTTTAACATCATTTAGATAGGACTGTGCCGGTCTCCTTAGTGAAATAAATGTTCAGAAAAAAAGAAAAAACTCTAAAAAATGTTTGAAAATTCAAGCTAAGATGAAATTAATCTAAGATAAATCTCATTTGGAAGCCTCGGTGGGGATTACAGTCCGTATCAAGTTGACCGAGGAGGAGATGACGGCACATCTATTTTAGTTGTTACCATGAAAATAACCCAAGAAGGATTTTTTCAATTGGGAACAAGAAACGGACGCATAAAACAGCTTCATTCCATACCCAGTTCAGCGTCTGTGAACAAAAAATAATAACGCGCGCGCGCGATAGAAGTAATAAAATAAAAATATAGAGAAATCGCTCTGGTCGGTTGCTACAGCTCAAAGTTTAGGTACCGGTCAGGAATTTAAAAAATGTTCATGTGAAGCGCAGTGTGTCAACAGAAAATGTATTTGTCTTAGAAAAATTTTCCTATGCATTTCCAAGTACCATTTTAGTAATACCTGTTATAACAAATGAATTTTTTAATTGTGTCTTTGTTTTAATAACATTTGGTAAACTGCATAATTCATTCGAATTGTTTATTTTACACTTTTGCTGTCTATCATTAGTTACTTTATAGAACTAATTTTTTCATAGAATGAGTAGTTTTTTCATAGAATAACTAGTTAAAGTGATGATTTATTAATTTATTACACACTTTAACTGACTTGATCAGTTATTTCATGAAATAACTAGGTATTCTATGAAATTGTTACCACTAAAGTGCAGTAATCAGTTATTCTACAGATTAACTAGGTAATGTGCAGATTAACTAGGGATCAGTTAAAGTGCCAAAATTTGTTTCATTTCTCAAATTACCTTGGTAATCTGCAAATTACCTAGAAAATCTGCACATTACCTACTAGGCACTCGTTAAAGTGAAAATAAGATCTTTGCTGGAGCAACAGGAACGTTTATGTACGCTTAAATTAACATAATGTTATTTATTTATTTTTCGATATCTAAAGAATCAAGTTAATACAATCAAACAATCAATAAATTAGTTGATAAAATCAATCATCAATTAATTAAAAACTATAATAGAAAGAATCAAATGGTTTAAAATATTACAATTAAGGAAATGAACTTTCAAAACATATGATAAAATTATGCTTTCTTATTAGTGTAATCTAAAGATGGATGACACTTTGAATGATTGGTTTTTGCGACAAGCACACCTATTACTGGTACATTTAGATTTGCAGTCACATTTTCAGAAACCCTGCCCACTACCAAGGGATTGTTTTATTGCTGTTTGATGTAAAGATATTTCTACAGCAGGGACATCTTCTTTCGTTAAAAATATCTCTTTGCAGGGAAGGTGTGGGGGAAGGTAATGAAACAAACTTTTGAACTTTAACGATACGAAAGCCGTTAATTTGCACAGTACCTAGGATAAATGCGGAAAACTCTTGATTCCGCACGTTAACGGAGCAAATCAGTTAATATACAGATTAGCTATGTAATGTGCACATTAACGGCTTTCGAGCATTAACGGTAACAAAATAAATGAATTTTATACTTTAACGGTAACTTATGTACGAATAACACCTGTATAAATAATTTTGAGTAATATTTTCTATTACCAAGTAGTAAACATAAACTGCATAAGTATCAATTATAGTTCTGTAAAATATAATATTTTTTGGAGTGGCGCTGTGCGAGCCTTGAGATGAAGAGGTTAAAAATCTTTGTACTAAAGAAAACACTAAAGTACAGAAAAGAAAGACAGCCAATACGTAACAATGATTTAATCAACTACAATTGTACAGTAGAAATGACTTCAATGAGGAAATTCTTAAATTTATTTATCTAACGATCTGGTGTGTATTTAAGGTGCGTGGCAGACAAATTGACAATATTTGTTCAATGACGAATGGAAACAAATGAATATACAGGCTGTTTCAGTGAACCGTTTCAGAACTTCTAACAGGGGTAGGGTACATCCTGACAACTCGAAATCATATAGCAATGTGGGGTCGGAAATGCTTTCCTGAAGCGGTGTTGTACACAGAAGCACCGTAAAGAAAAGAGACCGTAAGTGAGAAATCGTTTTAATAATACATGAAAAGAAGCAAAAGGTACATGGATTAAAGTAAGTGTTCGAAGTTTCTTCCACGGGCTACAATGCACGCCTCATATCTCCGACGCATGGACATCCGAACATTCTGGAATACTCCAGACATATCTCGAATTTCTCCGGCAGCTACTGCAATTCTTGCAACCAGCTCCTCAACATTGTCAACAGGGGTGTCATAAACTAGCGATTTCAGATGACCCCAGAAATAAAAATCAAGACATGATAGGTCAGGTGACCAAGCAGGCCAACGCACGGGACCACCGCGTCCGATCCACTGCTGACCAAATGTGACATCCCGGTAGTTACGAACATCTCCGCTATAATGGGCAGGGGCTCCATCGTGTTGGAACCACATTGTCTGTTGCGTCGATGCAGAAATCTGTTCATCTCTCAAAAGTTGTGACAATACTTGCTGCAGAAAGAGCAAGTAGTTAGGTCCGGTTAGATGAGACGGTAACAGGTAAGGTCCGATGAGGTGATCTCCCATAATACCGGCCCATACATTGACCAAAAATCGAATCTGTGCTGCACGACGTCGAATTGCATGCGGGTTCTCGACCGCCCAGATATGGTCGTTAAGCGTGTTGAAAATTCCTTCCCTTGTGAAGGATGCCTCATCGGAAAACAACACTTCAGCAGGAAAAAGGGGATTTGTAGCACATTTTCCAAGGTACCACTGTGCGAAAGCAATACGAGGTGCATAATCCTCCGGTTGCTGTGTCTGGACACGCTGCACGTGAAACGGATGCATGTCTTCTTCTCGGAGAATCCTCCAGACGCTGCAATGGGAAACCCCGAATGCGTTTGGTACACTTCGTGTACTCGTTCTTGGAATCCCCTGTACATGCTGCAGCACATTCTGTTTGACGTCTGCAGTCCGTGCTGTTCTTACCCTGTCCCTGTCAGCTCTTTCTAATGAACCTGTCTCAGCTAACCTCTGGTGCAGTCTTGCAAAGAAATTATGACTGGGGATACGCCTCGTCGGATATCGTTCCGCGTACAAACGCTGTGCGGCTGGCCCATTACAATTTGCAGCCCCGTATGCCAAATGCATATCGGCTAACTCTGCGATCGTGTTATCATCCATCCTACTAACTTGGCGTTCTTGTGCGAAATGAAGATTCACTACACGAAAGGTCGGTATTTTCGCACAACGCCATCTACCGCGTCAGGAAAGCATTTCTGACTGCCCATTGGTATATGATTTTGGTTCGTCAGGATGTACCCTACCCCTCTTAGAAGTTCTGAAACGGTTCACTGAAACACCCTGTATATGCAATTTAAATCAACTACAACGGATTTTGCTGCTCAGTATAAGGCCATGGTAGCCCAGTTTGAAGAGCAACGTATAAACAATCGGAGGGTTGCGAGTTCGAAACGCGGAGCAGCAAAAGGAATTTTTTGCTAAATTGTCTCAACTGTCGGACTAAATGGTCAAAATTCCGGGATAGTTGGAATCGCCTTCCCACAACGTTCTATATGTGCTTTATAGGAGAGAGATCAGGAGACCTAGCTGGCCATGGAAGTGTTGGGAGATTTTGAAGACAGTTCATAGCAACACTTATGCCGAGTACGGCCGGGCATTATCGTGTTGAAAAGTTAGTCCGGGGTGTCGCAAAAGAACGGTAAGACAACCGGTCGTAGAATGTCGTATAAGTACCGATGTGCTGTAAGTGTGCCAGAAATGACTACCAGAAGGTTTCGGCTGTCAAAGAAATTGGCACCCCAGACTATAACGCCTGTTGTGGGCATGTGTGTAGTGCGATAGTAAGGGTAGGATCCCCACGCTGCCCTGGACGTCTCTAGACGAGTCTGCGGTTGTCGTCAGTACACAGTTGGAAACGGGACTCGTCACTGAAGACTATACGTTCCCAGTCAGTGCCTTTCCAAGTTGATCGAGCCCGACACTACTGTAATTATGCACCTTCTTGGTGCGTTGATTTTTTTGTTATAAAATGTATAAACTCAATCTTTTAAGAACTGTATTTTGCAATATGATGCTTTGTTCAGAACGGTGATAACTCAGCAGTGAATTGATCTAGTATAGTAAGTATTTTTTGTATCAATATAATCTATTTTAATGCAGTGAAATTTTTTTTTTTCAATCACATTTATTGGTTCTGAAATAAATTTTTTTTTATTTTTAAATGCTAAAATTCCTGAAAATTTTTTATGTTTCCGTGGTGATAAAAATTTTAAATACCTATTTCCTCTACCAACTTGATTGAGGGTCAAAACATACAGAATAAGATTAAGAATAATTTCCATCTGGAATTGTCTTTCGAAAAATATTATACAATTTGAGGTATCAAACTGTTAAAAGGCAAGCTAATTAGTTAATTATATCTTATTTAGAATATTAATAATTAGCTTAATCTGATATTTTTACACTGAAATTATTTTAAGCATAAACTAATGACTCATTAAAAGAACCTAGATTTTTAGAGTTAAAAAAATCTTATCTTGTATATTGTGACATTCGACCACCCACATTCCCTTCGTGGAGTTTGGACGTCGAAGTGGCTGGGAATAGCCCTTCAGAACGGTTGAAACAGTCATCAATCAACTCGTTGTATTTTAAATCTGAGTGCCAACATGCCCCCCTGCCTAGACTCGATCCACCCTTGATTACATCCGACGTTAAAGGTGCCAGGTAGTGATCGGACATGGCGGTAAAACAAAGATTTGATATGCCCTCGCACAAAGCCGAGCCGAAAAGGCAAATCAAACACCAAAGACCGGGAACTTGCGACTTGAATTTCGGCCGTGTTGGTCACCGTGTTTATGGGTACTAATTACATATTTCTATTGACTTCGAATATTTTTGACTATGAACCTATGCATTACCCACTATATATTTCAAATATACATGGTTGGTCAAAATGAATCATTCGATTTCAAAATTCCATATTTTCAAAAATAAACGACACAGAATGAAAGTAATACATGAATACAAAGGACAAATATGGAAGTTTTGTATTGTGAAGAATAGATGGCGTTCGTGTGTTCTTCGTGAAGCTAATTCACGAAAGCTGTTTTAGAAACTTTTCAGTGGCAGAAGTTGTAATGGCGTCCGGGGAGCAGAAATATTTTTTTGTGCTGTCGTTTGGTCGGATGTGGGTCTGTAATCTCCGTTCATCGTGGATTCCATAAGAAGTACTGAATTAATCCACCTATTGCTCAGAGTATTCGAAAATGGTGTCATCAGTTTGAGAGCTGTGGATGTCTTTGTGCAGGGAAAAGTGGAGGACGACCAAACATATCTATACGGAAAATGTTGAAAGAGTAAGAGACACTTTTCTACGAAGCCCAACGAAATCGACGTTTCCGCCAGTCGGGAATTTGGCATTCCTCAGCCTACTGCTTGGCGAGTATTAAGGCAAAATTTGTGTTGCAAGTCATACAAATTGCAATCCTTGCTAGCACTGAGGCCTAGTAAGACCATTGAGCCTAACATCGATTTAATTTTTGTCTCTACATTCTGGAGCTTGTGGAAGTGGATGATTTTTGCACCGCACTTGTTTTCAGTGATGAGGTCACTTTCGATATGAGTGTGTGTGTACCGTAATAATGTGTGCATATGGGGCTCCATAAATTCTCATTCCTGAATTCAACATGAACGGGACTCGCCGAAAGTCACCGTTTTTTGTGCGATGTCCGTATCAAAGATTTATGGACCATTCTTTTTTGTGGAAAAAAACAATCACTGGCAGTTCTTATTTGGATGTGTTGCAAATCTGGTTTTTTTTTTCCCCAGATAAAAGAAGATCTCTCAAACTTCGTTTTCCAACAAGATGGGGCACCACCCCACACGGCTACATAGGTTCGTCGTTTCTTTAATACGGAGCTACCTCGTTGTTGGATCGGTCGCAGTTGACCAGATGAAATGATGTTACAGAGCTGGTCACGTAGGTCACCTGATATGATCCCATACGATTTTTTCCTTTGGGGGTTAGTAAAAGATAAAGTGTAGATGCCACCATTATCCACAAATTCACGGGAACTTACAACGGATTTCTGTTCAGTACAATCAAATACTGCTGACACTTTACAACGTGTTTCGCAGGAATTTACATACAGTCTTTACATTATACGTGTAACTAAAGAAAGCTATATCGAACACTTTGTAAAAAAAACCGTCCATATTTTGCCTTTGTGTTCATGCATTACTTATTATTCTGTTCAGTTTATTTATGAAAGTATAGCCTTTTGAAATCGGATGATTCATTTTGAATAACCTTGTATTTCAAAAACCAAAGATAACAAGTGCACTTTAAACGTATGTTTTTATAAAATATATAATACCCTTTATTTGTAATTAATACACTCTATAAAAAAATGGACGCACCTAGAAGTCGTTCGATTGCAATAAAAATTAGAGGATGTGATCATACATAGAAAAACAAAACAAATGATTAAACTTTCAGAACAGTTGAATGATTTATTTCAGAGTTTGATTGTTACAAAGGGAGGAAATCCATAAGGCTTTATTCCACCTCTGACCTGGATGCGTCACCCGGCGTGGCGTAGATTAAAAAAGTTCCCGGATGGTGTCCTGCCAAATTGTCTCCAGCGTCGGGCTAAATGGTCAACCTTCCGGGATGGTTGCAATTGCCTTCCCATAACGAACCAAATGTACTCTATGGGAGAGAGACCAGGAGACCTGGCTGGGCAAGAAAGTGTAGGGAAAGCTTGAAGACAGTTCATAGCAACACATATGCCGTGTGCGGCCGGGCATTATCTTGTTGAAAAGTATGTCCAGGTTGTCGCAAGAGGAACAGTAACACAACCGGTCATAGAATGTCGTCTACGTACCGCAGCCCATAATGCCCTGTTGTGGCCATGTGTGGCTTGCGATAGTAAAGGTAGGATCTCAACTCAGCCATGGAAGTCTCCCGACATGTCTGCGGTTGTTTTCAAGACACAGTTGGAAACGGGACTCGTCACCAAAGACTATACGAACCCTGTCAGCACCGTTTCAAGTTGATCGAGTCTACCACCACTATAATCTACACCTACTTATTGCATCGATTTTTTTTTTGTCACAGATTGTATATTTCAGAAAGCAAAGATAACCAGTGTACTTTTAACATATATTTTTTAGAAAAATAATCATACACTTTATTTGTAATTAATAGTTGATCAAAGGTTGAATGACTTTGAAATTAAAATGGTCACTTAAAAGGTCATATAATACGTCATTAGAAAGTTGTGCATTTTTCTACCAAATAAGCTATGGAGTATGGACGATTAGTTCCAGAGGTACAAGACATTTAGTAAGTCCCAAATCATGTGAAATTGCCAAATTTTTCAAACATAAAAATAATACAGAGGCTGTTTGGACATTTTTTAGACGATTTTGGTTAGCGGTAATAAAAAATCGGTTGCTGCAAAAGAAATAATTGCAGTTGTACTATGTTTTTAAAAAGTCAAAATTATCGTCTGCGGCTTGAGAGGTTTGTTTTTATTCAAAATGGCGTTTTTAACGAAGCAGTGGTTCGAAGGCTATATTTATGCTCTTTCCGAAGAGAAATATTCATATTCCGTTATCCAAAAAGGATGTGAGAGTCATGGTTTTGTGATATCTAAAGCGTCGATAGGTAATATCGTCAACAAGAAAGGTAAAAAAATTCAAATTGGAGTCTCAAGTGGGACAAAAATTCTAAACAAGTATCCGAGGAAGAAACGGACATCTTCGACTATTGCAAAGGTACGTTGTTTAATGTTAAAAGAAAATCCCCCTAGTCAAAGGACAGTTGAAAAATCATTAAAATGCTCGGTGTCCACTGTAAACAAAATGTTAAACGTTGATTTAAATCTTAAGTAAGCGAAAAAACGCAATGTGCATCGTCTTTCTCCAAAGCATATCGCTGAATACAGGACACGCTGCCGAATTCTATATAAGAAACACTTATCCAAAGAAAAATGGAAAAAATTGTCACAATAGATGAATCATGGGTGTATTTAAACGATTGCAGCAAAAAAAAAGAGCCATTTATTATCATAAAAGGGTAGAAAAAAATTTAAGTACATGGTTCACAGAATCGAAAGAAAGTTTTTCTAAGGGATTCATGATTGTTGCTGGTTTTTCATATAATGGCAAGTTAAAAATAAAGAGAGTGGAAAAAAATGTCAAGATTAACTCCAAATACTATAAGGAACATTTTTTATCGCCAATTTTTCTGAATTAATACCATCGCTTTATCCACAGTGCCATGAATGTGTGGAACTCCATCAAGACAAAGCTAGCAGTCACACATGAAAATCCACTGTAAATTTCCTAAAAGTAAAACAAAAAAACCGGTATCAAGGCCATACCTTTCACTGATATCCTTATTAAATCTCCCGATGTATCACCAATGGATTTTTGTGTTTTGGGACTTTTAAAATCTGCATTATCCAAACGTCGTCCCATAACCCTTACAGGACTCTGGAAAGCTGTTCAGGAGGAATGGGATAGAATACCTCTTCTGACACTTCAAAAAGCATTATTATCCTAGAAATTACGGTGTCGAAAGATAGTTCAGAATAAGGGCTATCAAATAAAACATTTAAAACACAAATTTTTTTATGTAATTTAGTTTTGTGAATACAATATACATTGTCTAAAAAATGTGTGAACAGTCTCTGTATACATAAAAAAATTGCTGCTAATTCTAAGATAACAATCTCTAGAATTTCTTACATTATATGGTTAGACACCAATTTGCCGAGTTTTAAGATGATCAGAGGAAGAAGATTGTGGTCTGCACGATTTGATATAGAATGGCCCTATATGTTTGTGCACTTTTTAATTGAATCTATGATTGATTTTATCGATAATTATTATATATTGTTTCTATTTTAAGTTGCGTACGATTGATTGTCTTTTTTGGACGCTTTGTTATATCATAAAACTAAAATCGATCAATCTAACTATGAACATTACAGATCCCAAAAGCGATTGCAAACAGTATCTTTGATACCGTGCACATAATACTCGTTTAGATCATTTTTCGGCATTTCTGATACATCTCTGAAAATTCTAAGGCATGCCTTTGTCATTTTTTCAGTTTTCGAGTTTTTAGTATACCGTTTCAGTTTCATCTTAGACTTCATCTAAGTTTTGGACTTCAGGAACTTAAAAAAAACTTCAACTCTTAAATATGTTTCCCTTTAGATTTTGCTTTTTGGCAAAAAGCTAGCAGTTAACATGTACCTTCCAAACGATTCACACGAACATATGTGTTCTGCAATCTGCTGTTTTCTCAAACATGCCCTCGAATCAGTTTTGACAATGTTTTGGCTTAAAAGCGTACAGCTAGTCTTATATTTTCCGTAAGGCTCACTCGCATATAAGTGTCCTGCAACCTGATGTCTTCCACTACATGACATCTGACCGGTTTTGACATTCTTGACCAACAGTATGTAGTCTAGGATTCTTTCAATCAATATACGTAATTATTTAGTCATGTGTGTTGTGGTTGAGAATCAATACAACATTGCTCGAAAATCTCGTGTCGCTCTTGGGATTAAACTGTTCATTAAAGAAAATTAACTGCAGCTGTTCATTAAAGAAAATTGGGAGTTTATAAGTTTCTGCTAAGTTTATAAGTTTCTGCTTTCTCTAAGCCGACGATTTGCTTCTTTGAAATTCGTGTCGTCTAGAAAACAAATATGTTTAATAGTAAATAAAAATAAGCTTGAATACAAGTCTCAAAATATTTTATTAAGTTACACTCCGAAATATTTTAAAAACATCATCAATGATTAATAGGTGTCTTCAGTTTCCAAAGTTCAGGTTTTCTGTGTTCCATTTGATCATCTGCAAAGAGATTAAATGAATTTTCATAATTAATGATATTTATTAAAGCTTGGATTATACTTGGAGGCATTTCAAAGCATTAGATAATTTTATAGGTGGTTCAAAAGAAGAGAAAATAAATTTTAAATTGCCTGTGTACTGGGTTAAAAAACCAAAATGTTTTGATGACCACTACTAGAAATATTGCGGAATAACCAATAGCTGTAATACTTTTTTCTGAGAAGTATTTCATTTACAAGCCAAATATAATTGTTCATTCAAACTAATAACAACGCGCGTCTTTGCAAAATTTGAGGTATGTGTTGATAGTTTAATTAACGCCACACTGGAGAAATAGAAAGGGCTATTCACGGTGGTCTAGAAACAATCCTGAAGCGACAGATTCGAGGACAAAACGTCGTAATTTTGAACCATGGTCAGATTACGAGATCACCCCTAAGATGCATTACCCTACAATAATGGACCGGACAGAAGGATGTGATATAATAAGGGAAATAATACATTATTTAATAGTGGGATGGTCCCTCGCGTGCTGCAATTACACTAGCAACCCTTCTGGGCATACTTTCAACAAGGTTTTGATACACAACTATGGGTATTTGCGTCCATTCCTGCTGCAAGAATGTCGCCAGCTCAGCTGTAGATTTCGGACGTGGTTCCCTGGTCCATAAGCGTCGCTCTAACTCGTCCCACAAATGTTCTATGGGGTTTAGTTAGGGACTCTGAGCAGACCAGGGAAGACGTTTTTCATCCATATCTTGATGCAACTGCTTGACAGAGGCTGCAACATGACACGGAGCGTTGCCCTCCTGGAAGTAACATTGGTCCATTCCATACAATTGCCAGAGCGTAGGAAGAACCTGAGTGTCCAAAATGCTCATGTAGGCGTCGGCGTTTAACTGACCAGTAGCAACATGCAAAGGTCCCAATCCATACCACGAAAAACAACCCCAAACAAGTAGTCGGATTTTATGCAAATCCGCTGGCGTCCGGTCTATTATTGTAGGAAAGTGTAGTTCAGGGGTGGAGTTCTGCAGAAAAAATAAATCTCAATAATTCAGAAGATTTAACTGACAGTACAGCAAACAAAGCGAGCAAATTGCTTTTAAAATATGGTAAGCAATGGCACCGATATATCGTAAGGTTTTCGTTCTTGATTCCTTTCTTCTTGCGTAAAATGGTCACAGCCTGTGGTGGGCGATGTTCCGAAATAAATCCCTAAGGGAAAGAACCAAGAACAACATGGGCCCCAGTAACACAATAGGAAGAGCATAGGATTAGCGGCCGGAGTGCTGTGAGTCAACTTAGAGGCTTTCCCTAGCTTCGGCTAATCCGCTGTGGGTTTTAAATAACTCGGTACGGAGGGGTCTGTTGTCACTCGAAGAAGAAGAAGAAGTGAATCGGCATGATGTGGAAGTTTGGAGAGTGGGTTGCCAGCTCAGGTGTTGATCTCGTCATCTGACCATGGTTCAAAATTACAAGGCTTTGTCTTTCGATCTTTCCATTCGAGATTCATCCCCGATTGTCTCAAAAGAGCGTTGTGTTGCTCAAGTGTTACCTTCATTAACTGCATACCTACCAAGCACAACGTCTTGTCGTTTTGAACCACGATCGGATGACGAGGTCAACACCAGAGATAGAATCCTACTCTACAATATTCCACAGCATGACAACGTGAAGACATTTGAAGCCACGACACATTTGAAGTCCCTGTGTACAAGACGATCTTTGTCTGTACCGAGCCTTGAAATCACATCCCTCCGGTTGCTAATCCATTGTTTTTCCAACGGAGCGATATCCTTAATAAAAGAAATGTTGAAATTGTTGAAACTCACTTCAATCAGTTTTTTTTAGACTCAGTTGTACTTGCTTGGTTACTAAAAATATTTCATATTATTCACGAACTCAATGGTTCAAATTTTTGAAGATCGAATTTAAACACGGCCATGGAACACTTCAATTTCATACGAGGCGAGGCCAGTTGGAGTTGGAGTTCTCCATCAGTGCCTTTCCGTAGAGTGATATTAGTCCTGACCTGGATAGGCGAGATATCTCGTCGAAATCACTTGGAGGGATGAGAAACTAAAGCTCGGATATTACACGCGGGTCTGATATTATTTAATATTCATGAACTTAAAATGTTTGCGTGTTTAAAACAATCACAGGATACTCACTTAAGCTTAACCTCTCCAGTTGGGGTTGTAGTTCTCCCTCAGCGCCTTTCCGTACAAGCCAACCTTGGCATTACCCAAGGACAGTCCCTGTGCCTCGGATCCACCCCAGTACCAGCCCCGTCGGTTGTCGCCACCAGAGCCCTGCCTCTTCTCGTACAGCCCTAAGGGAGCTCCTGCCAAGGAAGCTGCATATTCGTCATCAGGGGACTGGGGGAACGTTTTGTAGTTTTGAACGGGTGGCTTTGCAGTTCTTCTAGGCCCACCATAGGCCACTGCTAGCAATGAAAGGAAGACGATCTGCAAACATTAGAGACATCTTATTAATATAAAAATAGATTAATAGAGGATCATAGGGATTTTTAACCGCGCATGAATAAGGCATAGCTTGTACTCTCTCATGAGTCGTGATATCATACCACCTGTTAACAACTAGTTAAAAGATAGGCAATTGAAATAACCGTCCAAGTGTTTTTGACTAGATATCCTGTGTTGAGACAAGATACCTTACCCATCGATATCTGATCAATTTTGATAAGGACGGCATATCTCATCTAAACATATCCAGTTCTTCGATGGTAACGAGATCTAGGTATGGTCAGTGTTCTTCTTATGACGTGTTACCTAGTCCATCAAAATTTGGTAAAGTTTGCTAAAGAAGAGATATCTCGTCAAAGACAACCACCTGGAGGGTTGCCGTTGCACTGGAGCAACAAGACGGGCGACGTCCGTGATGAATCTAGAAGAGAAAGATCAGGTGACGAGGTCAATATCTGAGCAGGCACTCCACTTACGAAACTTGCATACCACATCGACTTGAGGATATTTGGGGCTGAAACAGATTTATCGTTCACCGTTCTCCACGTACATGATAGCCTTTGTTTGGATCGAAATTTGAACTTTCAACCTCCCTGTTCTTAATACTCTACTCTCGAAACCGGGCTACATTGGCTAGTCTTCTATGGACCGATGCCTTTGGAAATTCATTTACATTTCCCTGAAGTGACAGTTTCATTTCGGTTTTCTTCAATTTTCCTTATTTGATCTAAATTCTTTAGGAATAGAAATCTTAAATTAATTCTATATTTAAAATTTTTATTCTAAATTATTTTGTAATATAAATTTTAAATTCATTCTAAATTATTTTGGAAAATAAATTTTTAATTAATTCTGAATTCTTTAGGAATAGTAATTCTAAATTAATTTTAAATTTTTTAGGAATATAACTTTTAAATTATTCTAAATTCTTTAGGAATAGAAATTATAAATTCTCTAAGAAGAGAAATTCTAAATTCTTTAGGAATAGAAATTCTAAATTCTTTAGGAATAGAAATTCTAAATTCTTTAGGAATAGAAATTCTACATTCTTTGGGAATAGAAATTTCTAAATTCTTTAGGAATAGAAATTCTAAATTCTTCAGGAATAGAAATTCTAAAATAATTCTAAATTGTTTAGGAATAAAAATTTGAAAATTTGAAGTGAATTATAAATTGTTTAGAAATATAAATTTTAAATGAATTCTAAATTCTTTTAGAAGATAAATTCTAAATTCTTTAGGAATAGAAATTTTAAATGAATTCTAAATTCTTTTAGAAGAGAAATTCTAAATTCTTTAGGAATAAAAATCTTAAATATTTATTCTGGATTTAATTAACATTAATATAACAGCACGGAGAATCGCAAAAATGTTTTTATTACTTCTGCCATTGAAAGGGAATGCAAAAAAAAAAATTGCATTGGAATCTAAAAAACAACTCAATTGTGGAAGACGAGGATTTTACTTTTGGTATCCCAGTACATAATACTAATCACAAGCTCGATAGATACTAAATCAATAGGCTATCTCGTTTTGCACAGCAAAAGCCTCGTACCTATGGATTTTCGTTCATCATTACTCACAATTATAAACTATTTAAATCCGTTTTTAATATGTATAAGAATTCGTCCAAATGAAATAAAATTGATCAAAATTTTAAACAGCATTTCATGTACCTTTTACCTGCAGATAATTCTTATTTCCTATAAAATGCATATCACACATTTCAATCATGTCACCTAGCACTAATTTAATTAACGTCAATCTCAAGAATCTATATATATAATTATCTTACGTGGAACGCAAAAAAGACGTTATTTGTTATCGCGTTTTGGCAACATTGTATGATTGTTTGTTTATCACGAAGGCTCGCGCTTCAATTAAATTTATAGCGTAATCGAATGATATTTTATAGAAAAAAAATGAATTTTAGTCGAGCTGTTTCAATTAATAATAGAAACCAAAGAAAGCGGAGGATCTTTTCAGGGCCATTTAAAAGAAGGACCTTTTAAGGGCCAACAATTATAGTTCAACAAGACGCTTGCACTACAACTTTCAACAAACTCAATGAAAAAGCGTGGGTGGTTCGAGTGCAGGGGTAAATATACACACAAACAACATGCTGGGTAATCAATATTCAACTCAGCGCTCACATTTCGAGTCAAAATTTGCTCAAAGTTTTCATTTGAATTCTTATTCTATAGGTACTGTATATATCTTTTCTAAAAAACAGCAAAAAAATTAAGATTTGAAAAAAATATTTTTTTTTGGAATATATTTTGTAAACAATTCCTTCTGCTAGGACACATGTCTTTATTGATGCGAGCATAGGTTCGCGCAGCGAACCAATGAGGATTTCCAAGCAATCCTCCGGGGATTTACGAGCGTTAGCGAGCAGGGGGCTGGCCCCCTAGTCAATACATAATTGATCTGAATCTTTCTCTCTCTCTCTATTATCATTACTTTATAATTATCTACTCTAAGACAAGAATCAGATTGAATGTTGATCATGACATGGTGAATGTTCAACCATCACATTAAAAACCAAGTTGGAATGATCTACAAATGTGCTTAGATGATAAAAATAATTGTGACTTGTAAATGATTATATGGGTTGGCTTGGAGTTTTATAACGCAATGACCATATTTGGCCAATCTATTACAAACACAAGACAATGTCAAATAGATGTGGAAAGACCAGATGGAGAGTGGAAAGATTGGTTGACAACTTTAGAGTGGATATCAACTCATGATACTGGGACCACGAGTTGGCATCCCACCTCCCCAGACTTCCACACCACGCCAACGTGAGTACATTTGAGGCCACGACAGATTTAATGTTTACCAGTTCCCCTTTGTACACGACGGTCTTTGGTCGGATTCAGAACTAGGAGGAACATCCAGAAGATAAATACAGCGTCATGTAGACAAAACAGGCCCATAACTGACATGACCTTTGAGCCGAGTGTACATCCGGGAAGGGTGTCAGTAATTTGTCGAAATTCCACAGTGCTAGGCGAGCTTTGGGTCAATATGTTTAACTTTCGATTGGGTGAGTGAATAGTGCGTAAAATTGTTAAACTCGTGCTTTATTGTTAAATTATTACTCGATGCTCGTCACCAGCAAGCTCCGCCCAATCAGCTCTTTTTTTAATTGCATCCTACATCCTGGCACAAGACTTAAGTATATTTGTCACGTGATCCTACCAGACCTTCCGATAGGCTCACGCGTCCTTCATTGCATCACCTCCAAGAACAACCAGCTATTCTGCAAGCATCATCATAGATAGAGAGCTCCCGTTACAACAAAACCCCGCCTGGTTATAGTGCGTAAGTGTTGCCATTCGACAATTACCGAATCCCTCAGAAACAATTATTATAAAAACATATTTTAAGCGTTCAAACTTTCTGTATCTTCTTTATACACTCCACAATCTATCAGACTCAAATATTCACGTCAAGATTACAGTTTGTGTCTTCGACACAACCTACCAATTCTTTAGCGATTTTGAAGATAGTTCAATCTATAAATTGATAATAAAGTGATTTCATTATCAGCACACACAACCAGGATAGTTTCTTAAAATAAAGTATTGGTTTCAATTGGATGAAGTCAAGTTATATCAGATAGAACAAAAAAAAATAGACATGGATAGAAATGACGAATAGGCTGGAATAATTGGTTCATAATGCATCTTTACTTATTTGAAAAACCAAATTATTTCTGACACATTAACTTGCAGGCCCATTCAGCAGTCGAATATACCGGAACATGTGGAATTTTCCACATCCACCACATGACCAGTCCGTCCTCTTATGGAAAACAGCATCATACAATGAAAGTATCGTTCTAAAATTACAATTAATTAACATTACAAAAAAGTAATTGACTCAATCTAGTTAATATGGAGACGAATGCAAATAAAACTTACCACAAAAACCTTCATGGTTGCCTTGTTGGTTGGATGTAAGTTTGAATCGACTTTTCCCCTTCACTCGTTTCACTGAATGATGAACCGTATACCATCTGAGTCCTATTTATATTGATATTCAGATGTATTCAACATGTAACACATAATAAGCATTATTGCGGAACCAATTGGCATTCACAGTTTTTTTTTTCAAAGTAGCCGATATTGTCAGTATTTTTAGGCAGGTTGTAGACTAGTGTTTGTTCATGAGTTATGATGACATACGATCTAATGACAAAGAACGTGTATTATTGTCTACGTGCTTTTACTGAATACTCATGTAATATTTTTGATGGTATTTAGTTCAATAGAATGCAGAATATTTATCCCTTTAGCATTATAGAAATCATAAGCAATATACACAAATATAGTGAAATCTTTACGTAATCATCTATATTTTTATTTATATGTTGTCGTCTTACAAATGAAACACAGAGTCAAAACTTCCGAATATGAGTTTTTCAATTTTTTTCCCTAGACCAGAATGTAGGAATTTTTAGATTGGTCAAGTCCATAACCGTCCTGGTGGTTTATGTTAGTGTCGTAAACTATCCAGTAGTGGAAATTATGTAATATAAAAACGTGCTCTAAACCATCAAACAGTTCTAGGCAAGTAATAAAACTGTATTTTCTTCTTCTATTTTAATTCCTCTTGGAGTACTTTAGCAGTTTTGGGTTGACGTGATATCTCGTCACTTGTAAAATTGATCAGATCTTGCGCAAAGTACCTTGTCGAAATCACATGGCATATTTTCTTTGTTTGGAGTTTAGATTTCTTCAGAAACGCACTTGATAAATACATTAAACTCCCGACTATCTGCGGGCGGATTATTCACTTTGCGGATCATCAGCGGTCACTTTGTGACCAAATGTTATTGAAAAAATTTCAATGTCAAACAAAAAAAAAATGTTTTTAAAAAAAAAAAAAAAAAAAAAAAAAGATTATTTTTTGTGTGAATAAGTAAATAAAAACAAAGTTTTAAGTCCAGACTAAGTTTTATTAATTCATAATTGAATACATATGCACACTATTGTAAATAAAAATTGTTGAAAACATTTTCGTATTGATTTGTGCTCTTTTTAGCCATTTTTCAGATTATCCTTGGTTGCCGCGTTCCTCAATTCCGCGGATAATCGTGAGTTTAGTTGAAATGTACATTATTTATTATAATTTAAAAATTGCTGTGTGTAATACATAATAATAATGAAAGTACTTTTTTCGGAATAACTAATGAATTGATTAAATGCAAAATGTAATAACTAATTGCGAAAATGGTTTGAAGTCTTACATTCTTTGAAAATTTTGAAATTTCCCGGTCTTTTTGTTAGAATTGTGACCGTGTGCATAGAATTCCTCCTGGAAGCGGGCGAACAAGCGACAAACTCCCCGTACACTCACAAACAGTTTATTAATCTAAATTATATTACGTGGATACAACATATATATTTACTGCCTTCTGTAACCAGACTGATGAAGAAATGTTGCTGCTGAATAAGGCCCGGTGCACACATCCGGTTTTTCAACATGCGGCGCCACTGCGGCACCGAAGCCCAACTATGCACACATAACCGTGAAATGACGCACGAACTCATTTCGCGCCATTTCCGATGAATATTCTATGGAAGAAAACGTGTTTATTTCGCTTACTTGGTGTAAAAAAGTATATTTTGAAACAAAATAGACGTTACTGGATACAACCATTTATTAATTATATTTATATTCCATTTGTTTATGAAAACAAGGTACTTCAGAACGGAGACTCAAATGCGGCGTCAAGGCTGTGCCGTGGGGAACTGCGGTACAAATTGCACGCAAGTTGGACGTGCGTCGCCCCAGCGGCGGCATATGTGCACTGCGGCATATGTGCACTGTCTAAATGTCTATTTGGTTCCTATAGTAATTTTTATTCAACTTGCTCGCAAGTGGATGTGAATGTAAAAAAGCTAGACGGTTATCATATTCCAGAACTATTGCAATTGGAGATGGTATCATGTTCTTGAAATAAGAATGTATTGGATATGAGAACTATTAACCCCACATTGTAAATTAGAATTAACAACAGTAACACATATAAAATTGAGTTTTGAAATTTGTAATTAATTTTACTTCATTACATCCTAATGAAATCGATGCTTATTACGAAAGGATTTGAATGAGATAATGTCCAGGATGTAGTTATAGTGCAGTAGGCAGGTTGAAATATGAAGAATTTTCTTTCAGAAATACCTTTTATGAGTCTTAGTAAACATTTTTTTATCAGTGGACATCCACCATCCCTGATGTTTTGCGATATGAGACCATTCAAGATGGAGAACAAGATGGAGACTGGCTTGATCACTAAACAGCTCATACTTCAGCTAATAATTGACCGAAATTCAAGAAACATATCATAAATGTTTTGGAGATTTCTTTATAAACCTTTAAGACATGTGTGGACATTGGTCATTTGATACGTTTTCCAACTGTGACCTCATCAAAGATGGCAGCTCTGATAATTAACTTGCTAACTGTGGCCTAATCTATATATATAATTCTCTTACGTGGCACGCAAAAAATACGTTATTTGTTATCGCATTTTGGCTACATTGTACGATTATTTGTTTTTCACGAAGCCTCGAGCATGAATTGAATTTATAGCGTTATCGGATGAAATTTTATTGAAAAGAAAAATAATTTTAGTTGAACTGTTGCAGTTAATAATAGAAATCAAAGAAAGCGAAGGATCTTTTCAGGGCCATTTAAAAAAAGGTCCTTTTCAGGGCCAACAATTATAGTTCAACAAGACGCTTGCACTACAACTTTCGACATTAGCAAACTCAATGAAAATGTGTGGGTGGCTCGAGTGCAGGGGTAAATATACACTCAAACAACATGCTGGGTATTCAATTTCCAAATCAGCCCTCACATTTCGAGTCAAAATTTTCTCAAAGTTTTCATTTAAATTCAGATTTTATCGGTACTGTATATATCTTTTCTGAAAAATAGCAAAACAATTTAGATTTGAAATTTTTTTTTTTTTGGAATATCATATTTTGTAAACAATCCCTTCTGCTAGGACACATGTCTTCATTGATGCGAGCGAAGCGAGCATAGGTTCGCGCAGCGAACCAATGAGGATTGCGAAGAAATCCTCCGGGGGTTGGCAAGCGTCTGCGAGCAAGGGGCGGGCCCCCTAGTTTACATAGAAAATAGGTAAAAATGTACATTATTTATGAGGGTACTAACGACACTTTATTTGGTTTTGGCTTTTATTTAAAATGACTGTTTTTACCATTTTTTTTTCTATTCTGCGAAAAAAACGGTTCCTTGCGATATTTTACAATGAATAAGGAGTAATACGTAGCAAGAAATAAATTATTTACACAATATTCACTACACTTACAGACAAAATACATCAACTTCCTTTTTCTTACAAATTCAATGACCATTTTGTGTTATTTACATACGTTTCACTGGAACAAATTGTATCTTGGGGAAGTGCCAGGATCCATCACAAAAAGAGAGACCAGATAAAAACACCTCATAATTGTGAACCACGGTTAGATGATGAGGTCAACACCTGAGCTGGCACCTAACTCTCCAAATTACCACACCAGGCCATTATTATTTACATACGTTTCACTGGAACAAATAGTATCTTGGGGAAGGTCCAGGATCCATCATAAAAAGAGAGACCAGAGAAAAACACTTCGTAATTATGAACCACGGTTAGATGATGAGGTCAACACCTGAGCTGGCACCTCACTCTCCAAATTACCACAGCAGGCCACCGTGAGTACATTTGACTCATAGACTAATTTAACAAGCACCAAATACCTTATATATGTCAATATTTGGTTGGTTTGAGTTTCGAACTCGCAACCCTCCTGTTGCTAATCATCTAATCTTTCAACCAGCTACCGCTGTTCTCAATAAACACAGATGCAGCCATAATAAAGTGATTGGAATAGTTGACTTCTAGTTCCAAACCAACATTTATTTTCCTTTCAAAAACAAAATAATTATTGGTTTCTTTGGAATATTGGTTTCTTTGGAATATTTGTTTCTTTGGAATATATTTGTTTCTTTGGAATATTGGTTTCTTTGGAATATTGGTTTCTTTGGAATATTGATTTCTTTGGAATATTGGTTTCTTTGGAATATTGGTTTCTTTGGAATATTTGTTTCTTTGGAATATTGGTTTCTTTGTAATATTGGTTTCTTTGCAATATTGGTTTCTTTGGAATATTGGTTTCTTTGAATTTGGTTTATTGGTTCATTTGGAATATTGGTTTCTTTGGAATATTCGTTTCTTTTGAATTTGGTTTATTGGTTCATTTGTAATATTATGGCGCAGAACCATACATGGCCAAGGTGCTTCGAACACAGCATCAAATAAAACAAAAAAGAGAGGGTTTAAAAACAGAGAAGTAGAAAGAAAGCAAGAAAAGATCACATGAGTGCCCCAGAGGGCCAAATTGATATGAATTTAAAAAAGATGTTGAAAGTTGATTTATCAAATAACAACTTTCTGAATAATGATCTCAATAAATGCCTCTTGACACTTTAACTCAAATCCTCAATATCCGAGTTCTGCTATCATAGCACACTCACCAATTGGAGTTAATCTTTTTGATGCTTATCTTTCTCACAACAGTTGGACTTTTTTTCACTTTTAATACTCAGGAAAATGCCAGTTTTTCAAACAAGTTTATGTGTGCTTTTGATATCATATAAAGAAATCATATTTTGGGTGCCATGTTTGTGTAATCTCCAGATGTAACATGTCTGGACCTATTTTTGGTTATGTACATGAAGAGACAAACGCCATTTTAAATTCAATTTACCAATTACAGGATTCACACTAGAGATGCGACATCGATGTCGATGTTTTCAAAACATCGATGTTTTATAAAAAAAACATCGATGTATTTACCATCGATATATTAAAGAAGATGTTTTTTTTTACATCACTGTTTAGATTTGTCGATGTTTTATTTTTTAAATAACAAAAGCATCATTATATAAAAATTAAAAAAAAAATAACCAATTAGCACAATTTTCATAAACATTGTAAAGTGAACATACTTTTAGACCTTAGTGGCCAAGGGTGAAGGGTCTGAAAAATAGGGATGCGACATCGATGTCGATGTTTTCAAAACATCGATGTATTTAACATTGATTTATTGGAGCCGATGTTTGTTTATCATCGATGTTTTAACATTGTCGACGTTTTATTTTTGAATGAAAAGAGCACCATAGTAAAAATTAAGAAAAATAATCGTGCAATTAAGTATTTGTCAGTGATGGCGACATCTGTATCATAAGAAATAGTTTTTTCCCCAACTGGTGGGATAGTTAGTGAAAAAGGAAGTCGGCTTAAGGTGGAGAAAATTAACAAACTTCATTATAGACCCAAATATTTTTTATTTACAGTAAATCAAAAATAAGGTAGTCGTGTTTCACCCCCCCCCCATAAGTTGATCAACAATTAATAATAACTAACAATAATTATTTTGTTATGTACCTACCTAATTATACTTATAGTACATAGTACCTATGGCTGTAAATATTATTTTATTTTATATTATTCTTTTGAAAATAAAATATTTGTTAATTGTTCTTATTAATTATTTTTGACTTTGTTTGACAGTTAAAAAAAGTCTTAGTCACATAAATTAATAAACACGGTCAAATAACAAATTAAATCTCTCCCCCCGGAGAACATTTATGTTTGAGGTTGCTAAACCAGTTTTTAAAAAATTTTGAAAAAAAGTTTAAATGCACTCATGTTTAAAAACATCAATGGTTTTTGGGCGATGTATTATCAACAACGATGTTTGAATTTTGAACATCAATGTTTCAAAACTTAGATGTTTTGCTGTCGATGTCGCATCCCTAGTTTACACTTCATCATCAGAAAGGGCCCTACATGTGTAGTTGACAGATGGTGTTTGTAAAATAGCAATCAATGCCTCAGCAATAAAATCTGGTAAAAAGACGTTTTTTTTTTCTGGAAACTGCAAAGTTAAATGGTGCAGGGAATCTCTTCAGACACACGTGTAATTTTGTTTGCTTAACAATGTGCTTAACTTGCCTTTGAAATCTTTCTGATCGTTTTTTCTATGGTTTTGGTGATGTATTGGGGAAGATGCATCAAAGATTATCTTTTCAGACTCCCAACTATTCGAATGTATTTAAAATCCCCAGCACAACAATTATTCTGATTAGAGAATGATTTATCGGTGCTGATGTAAAATATTTGCTAGTTCTTTTGGATGTAAAGAATATCACTCAACTCTCCTGATGGCTGCCTAGGTTTCCTTTGTCTTCTAATGACGAGGTATCTCGTTATTTCCAGATCTTGATCTCGTCATCAAAACAAATTATAATATCTTGATAAAGAAGTATTTAGACATTTGTAAATTTTACCAGATCTTGAAGGACGATATATATCGTCAAACCACTTTCAGGATTAGCATTGGAAGAATCACATGGTATAAATTCTACTGTAGTTTCTGTATTATTTACATAATTCTGTATAATTCTGAGAGATCTTATTTTTTCAGAAAGGAATATTATACAGATGTTAGCAACAGCTATCAACACATTTCCCAAGATCTGTAAGGATCTTTGCAGATCTTACATTCATATTATTATCTTTTTTTCTATTTCAAGTGGTTTCGACGTGATATCTCTTCCCACAAGATCTCGTTCAATTTTGAGGATGACGAGATGTTTCGTTATGGTATTAGTGATTTTTTAGTGACGACGAAATGAAGATAGCTTTTTTCTAAGGATGAGGCTTTTCATCTATTAAGATCTGATCGATTTTGCTTATACTTGAGTTTCCTAGTAGAAACAACCATCAGGATTATTAAATATTAATAATCAAATTTAATGCTTTTCTTTTACACTTCAAAAGTATTGATTACCCTATAGTTTTATAATTGTGTTTACCTTATTCCTCAAATTCATTTTAAAACACACTGTTAAGAGGGCTGTATCTGGACTGCGAGGTGGTGAAACCTGTTCGGAGGGCTGTTTCTGGGCTGCTGACATTGGAAACCTGTTCGGAGGACTGTATCTGGACTGCGGGACGGGGAAACCTGTTCGGAGGACTGTATCTGGACTGCGGGACGGGGAAACCTGTTTGGAGGACTGTATCTTGACTGTGGGACGGGGAAACCTGTTAGGAGGGCTGTATCTGGGCTGCGAGGTGTGGAAACCCGTTTGGAGGGCTGTTTATAGCCTGCTGACGTAGAAACCTGTTAGGAGGGCTGTATCTGAACTGCGAGGTGGGGAAAACTGTTAGGAGGGCTGTATCTGGACTGCGAGGTGAGGAAACCTGTTCGGAAGGCTGTTTCTGGACTGGAAGGTGGGGAAACCTGTTCGGAGGGCTGTATCTGGGCTGCGGGAAGGGGAAACTTGTTAGGAGGGCTGTATGACTGCGGACCCGATAAAAAAGGTTTTAAGGGTCAAACCAAATATTTGTTTATTTTTTTGGCGAACCGGATAAAACAAATATTTGGATTGTTGGTAGTTCAATTCAAGTCGTACTGGAGCAAAAAAAAAAAAAAACGGTGACGGTTCGGGATTAGTTTTGAAATGAAAGATCCGAGGTCACCTCGTTATCCAACCAGTTTATTGCTGCCCATTTCATGGGTAAATGGACCATAGATGCACCTCTTAACACCGTGTTACATAATGAATTACTAATATTTAAACCCAAAATTATTTCAGGTTTTGTTAAAAAAAAATGTTTATAAATAAATATATATTTTAAATCAGAATTGGCGAAATGTGATTTTTTGTTACCAGAGACACTGAATTGTTAATAATTCAATTGTTATTCAACAAATCCATCGCAAGATAATAATAATGTACGACGAGCAACAATTAGTTTTCAACAGCTTAAACTCTGTTTAAAATATTCCTCTGTTACATACAACTGATAAAAAATATTAATTTCAGTCATTCATGCTTTATTTTCTTTGGTGAAAGTTGAACATTACTTACACTGCGACTTATTTGCGATTATTCGATCTTTTTCTCGGTTTTTCTGAGATTTTTAGCTCTCTTGAGTTACGATGTGGTTCCGGAAATTGAGGGACAAAGTGTAAGTATTTTTTATCTACTACAGATTACACTACAACAAATATTTTGTAAACCATCTCCTATCTCTGTTCATGCCATCGAATATTTATCCTTTTCCATTTTAACATATTTTCAATACTTTGATAGTCAGCTTTTTCCACGAGGTTTAACCAATTCAATATGTAGCTTATATTACGTGTGTTATTGATATTTTATAACTCCATTCTATTTAAATGTATAATTATGTATGCATTTATTTTTAGAGCTAGCCTACTGAGCTGCTGTCGTTCACCGGAGCAACAAAACATCAATTTGGATGGCCTCTGTTTTATGGTAAGCATTTGATTCCATTATTTGCATTCACATATTTGGGTACAGCTTCAGTCTAAGTTTATAGCAGTGGCAATGGCCTTGGCGCTTTTTTGGGTGTACTTCTAGTAGCACGATATGGCAGGTTAAAGCAACCCATCTGTATAATGGTTATTGCGGTTTTTATGGCAAACTCGGCAAGCGGAAAGTTCAAATTTTTATTCTGAGTATTCTAGAAAGTTTCCTTCCAAATTCGTTAAACTGTCGTTTGATTTCATTGGTTCATTTGAAATAATTCTCTCCTTGGCAACTTTAGAAGTGCACTAAAAAAGAGTCAAGGCCGTTGCAATCGCTAAAAACGTAGACTGAAGCTATACCCATATTGGTGTCTGAAATAATCCTTTTCTCTCTTTGTTCTAAACCTATTCTTTTGTGTTCATTCCAAAGCGTAGCATCAAAAATGATTTCACAAATACAAATACACAAATTAGACCTTAACTTCTTTTATTTTTTGCAGGAGGATATGGTACAGTGCACTCTATGTGTCAAATATTGCCGTTCACAAAAAGGATTGAGACACCACCTACTTGTGGATCACGGCATCGGTCGCTACATTGGGCCAAGACTTTTGGAATCGTGTGGAAGACCCTATTCCTTCTTAGAAGGTCCCACACCCACACGACGTCAGATGGCCAAAATGTTCACCGAATTTGACATATGTGACAACTACCCCACTTCAAAGTGGATGTCGATCTGGTAAGGACACACTTCTTGTCCTCATTTCAAGAGTTACCAATGACTTTATATAGGGTTGGTTAAAAAGCTCGGTTAAAAGCTTCAGTGTACGTTTATCGTGGTAGTAACGGCCTTGGCGCTTTTTTCAGCGCACTAATAATATCGCCAAGGAAAGATTTATTTCAAAAAAAAATTTTACAACGGAAAGTAACAAGCTTTAGAAACACATTTGTAAACGTTTAAAAAAATATATTACATACATAAATAATATAATTATATGTAAATAAAATATATAATACAACCTGAGACGATAGCATTATACCGTTGCATAAATTAAAATGAAAAAAAATTTCCCTGACTGAATCATTAAAAAAACCAATGAAATCAAAGAAACAAATTTTAAAAGACCAATGAAATCAAAGAAAAAAATTTTTAAAGGACCAATGAAATGAAAGTATAGTTTATAATTAAAATAACCACAATTGAATCGAAAGAAAACTTTCAAACGAACCAATGAAATCAAACGTCATTTTAACGGATTTTGAAAGACCTTTCTGGAATATTCAAAAGGAAACTTTAAACTTTCCACTTTCCGAGGTTGATTGAAAAAACTAAATAACAGTTATACAGTTAGGTTGCTTTAACCTGCCATAACTCGCTACTAAAAGTGCGGCAAAAAAAAAAAGCGTCAAGGACGTTGCCATTGAGACAAACGCAGACTGAAGTTGTAACAAAAGCTCGTTCGATTAATTAAACTCAATTCCAATCCCACCATATATACACATAAAAGAAGATTACGTGTAAATGGTGGGATTGAAAACGAGCTCTTACTAATTCCCTCAGGAAATTAGGAAGTTGTTTGAAAGATGGCAAAATGTACTGAAACAAAATGGTCAATATATTTTCTAACTAAAGTTTTTGGTGACAAAAAAATTACTTTTTTTTTCACTTAAAAACAGAACGAAGAGTTAGGTCAACCCAATATACAGTCTATAACAACAACAAAAATCAACGCACCAAGAAGGTGCATAATTACAGTAGTGTCGGGCTCGGTCAACTTGCAACAACGCTGCCTGGGGACGTATAATCTTTAGTGACCCGTCCCGTTTCCAACAGTGTCCTTACGACAACAGCAGACTTGTCTGGAGACATCCAGGGCAGAGTGGGGATCCTACCCTTACTATTGCACTACACACATTTCCATAACAGGGCGTTATGGTCTGTGGTGCCATCTCCTTGATAGCCGAACCCCTTTGGTAGTAATTTCTGGCACACTTACAGCACAGCGGTACGTATTCCACATTCTACGACCGGTTGTGTTACCATTCCTTTTGCGACACCCCGGACTTATTATGAAGTGTCTTCAAGCTTTCCCAACACTTACTTGGCCATCTAGGTCTTCTGATCTCTCTCCCATAGAACACATTTGAGACGTTATGGAAATGCGATTGCTACCATCCCGGAATGTTGACAATTTAACCCGAGAGTTGGAGACAATTTGGCAAGAAATTTAGCAGGACACCATCCGGGAACTTTTTCAGTCCCTGACACGCCGGGTGACAGCTTGCATCCAGGCCAGAGGTGTGGACCAACGCCTTGTTGGCTTCCTCCCTTTGTAACGGTCAAACTCCGAAATAAATCATTCAATTGATCTGAAATTTTAATCGTTTGTTTTTCTGTGTATATTCTTCACATTCACCATTTATTATCGCAATCGGACAACTTCTTCTCAATTTTTTTTGTTATAGTGTGTAACTTTCACTTAAAACAAGTTATTTTCGTTTCGTAAAACAAACAAGTTATGCGCGTCAAAAACTGTTTTGTGAACTGACGAACAATGAATTAATAAGAATTTCTCCTCTTTCAGCGAGTCAGAGGAGTCGTCAGACGACTCGGACGACTAACACAGACGAGGTCAGTGGTCGGAAAGTGGGAGGATGGTGGGAATGTGAGATGTGGACATGGCACGAAGGTAAGACGACGATTCTCTTAATTTCTCCTGCAATTGCTTTGACATTTAATTCAGCTCATAATCGTCTCTCCAGGTGCATCTATGATAACTATAAAGCACTTTACTGTAAAGACCTGTTTTATCTTTTCAGGAAATAGGCGGAATGGATCTGCGTTATAACATCTGCAGTGCAGAAAGATGAAGCTGGAGTAGAAGAGACTCAAAGTGGATGACATTTATTCTGTTGTACCTGTCAGTTTACTGACGCCGTAGCCATTAAAATATAAAGGGTTGTCTTTCATCAGTCAAATTAAAAT
Source organism: Metellina segmentata (assembly GCA_947359465.1). Taxonomy (NCBI): domain Eukaryota; kingdom Metazoa; phylum Arthropoda; class Arachnida; order Araneae; family Tetragnathidae; genus Metellina; species Metellina segmentata. The sequence continues at coordinate 39,685,876 of OX375877.1, read as the reverse complement.
CTTTTGACCAACCCCACATGGATTCTCGTCTTGATACTGCGTTCATAGCGTATTTCTTGGCACAGCTTCAGTCTACGATAATCCCGGTGACAACTGCATTGGCGTATTTCTAATGTCGCCAAGGAAAGTATTATTTTGGTTATCGAGGTTGCTTTAATAAACAAAATGGAGGATGCAGATGGATTGCCTTAACCTGCTTTAACTCGCTACTAAAAGTTCGTCAAAAAAAAGCGCCAAGGCTGTTGCCACCATGATAAACGTACTGAAGCTGTACCTATTTATTTTCCCCTGGTTCTTATTAGTCACTTTATCCTGAGTATAATGCTGGCATCGTCAAAAAATATTCCTATAAGTAGTAGCTATCGTAGCTGTGATGGATGTACTGTAAGCTCTCGATACATTGTGGAAGAGTAACGAATTGGTAACTGAAGGGTTGAGAGTTCGAAACTCGATCAAACCTTAGACCTCCGTGTACACAGGGCTGAATTTTAAGTCTGCTATGGCTTCCAATAGCCTCCCGTTGACATGATGTGGAAGTTTGAAAAATGGGATGGCAGCTCAGGCGTTGACCTCGTCATCTGGTTAAAATAAAAAAGGTGTTGTCCTCTGATACTCCCCTTCGAGTTTTATCCCGGACTACCGTCAACAGACCGTTTAGTTGCTACAGTGCGACATTAATACATCTAACTACCCATCTACGTTCTTCGGTGGATAAGAAGATTTCATTTTCTTTTTTGATTTAGAAAAGTTGGACTTGAGAACTCATGACAAACCAGCGACCACGGAACCTTTCTTGGCGTCATAGTCAATGAGGAGTGAAATTCATGATTTAAAAAACTTTTTGGATTACCTGAAAACACTAATAAATAGACGTTTAAAGTTTGGACTTATTTGGTTGCGTGGTTTCGTCAGTAAAAAAGTTTAAAAAGCGGTAATTTTTTAGAAAAAAAATTCTTTGAATATTTGCCGACTTCTTAAAGTAGACTTGTTAAGAAGCCTTATATTCGGGGGAGGAGACAACAACCAAATACACTACTAAGCAAGCTAAGTATACAACTGTATAAACTTAACATACTAAATACTTAGCTTAAATAAAAAAACTAATATACTCACACACACACACTTAAACTCAGAAAAATAGTACCGAGAATTCGACAAGTTTCCAAAAATATTTGATTTAAATTTAAATTAAATTGTTCCATTAAACCTACCTAGCGGTATCTTCTTTATTTGGATTGCTTAGGAGGAAAACATTATCTCACAAGAAACCAAGAAAGTAGTTTCAAACGGCTTACCTGATAATTTTTAATAGCATTTACACCCAAATATATTTATGTTAAGTGCATCAGTTGGAAAGGAAATGTAAGCTTTCGTATTCTTCAATAAAGTCATTTGGAGTTTTTTAATTTTAAAATCAGTCTTGGTAAGTTCTTCAAGCCATAAGAGTAAGTTCTTCAAGCATTCTGCTCCATGCAATATAATTTTCGACAACTATAGAGCACCACATTAAAAAAAAAGTTTCAGCAGTGACCCAATTACTGCCTACAATTTTGTGAACAGATTTGTTGCGATTAAAAGCCATTTTTCAGTTAAATAAGCTATGATATATGGGGATTCCTTGCGAGATTCTCATCAATTATAAGATCTAAGTATATTAATGAATTATATATATATATATATATATATATATATATTTATTGTTCTATTATTTTTAAATTGAATAAAGGATTCTTCTTAAGTTTCCCAGTTTTATGATATACAATATCGTTGCATTTTCCCATGGAAACGGTGAGTTTTAAATTAATCACGTTTTTGTAAATACTATTCATTACAAAGTTTGTATCAGTTTCGAGGGTCTTATGGGTGTAAAGGTGAGTTGTATTAGCGGGATCATCCACGAAGACTTGCAAGACATGTGTGAGTAATATTTAAGATATAATTAAAGCAAATTCGTCAAAATAGAGTAACCATAACTTATTCTTTAAGAAAACCCGTAGTTTGATCTTTTTTTATGGAAATTGGATCATTCGTATAAGTAACATGAATATAATTCGTGTGAAAAATTATGACTATGCATGGTATGACCATTGACATCAAAGGTAGCTTTGCACATAGATAGCAACAAGATAATTGTTTATTTTCTCGAAAGGAATAATCTTCTCTTTTTTTGTTTAATGTTGACTCCTAGTAGTTATGTGGTTCTTGAAATCAGTACTATGGAGATTGGGCCATTCGTATCTGACATGAATACAATTCGTGTGGAAAGTTGTAGCTATTCATGCTACGTACGAGGATTTCCCAGTTAATGATATCAAAGGTAGCTTTGGACATCGATATCAATGAGAGCAGTGTTCATTATCCCGGAAGGAATAATTATTCTCTACAGCGGTCAATATTACCTCCTCGAAGTTATGTAGTTCATGAAATCTGTGTGTGTGTGTGTGTATTATTGAGATTAGGTCATCCGTATAAGAGTGACATGAATATAATTCGTGTTGAAAGCTATGGCTATTCATGGTATGTTTGAGTATTTCCCAGTTAAAAAGACATCGAAGGTAGCTTTCGACATCGATTGCAACGAGAGAATTGTTCATTATACGAAATAAATAAATATTTGTAATGTTTAATGTTGTCTGCTAGTAGTTATATAATTCACGAAATCTGTACTGTGAAGATTAGGTCTTCCGTTTAAGTGATATGAATATAATTCGTGTGGAAAGTTATTACTTTTATGATTGTATATACGAGGATTCAACAGTTAATGCCATAAAAGGTAGCTTTCGATATCGATAGCAACGAGAGAATTGTTCATTATCCCGAAAGGAATAAATATTCTCCATAATGTTTAATGTTGACTCCTAGTAGTTATGAAGCTCACAAAATTTGTATTATGAAGATTAGGTCTTCCATTTAAGTGATATAAATATAATTATTGTGGAAATTTATGGCTATTATGCATGGTATATACGAGGATTCACCAGTTAATGACATAAAATGTAGCTTTCGACATTGATAGCAATGAGAGCATTGCTCATTATCCCGAAAGAAATAAATATATTGTTTAATGTTGCCTCCTAGTTGTTATGTAGCTCTTGAAATCAGCATTAAGGAGGCCATCGGTATGTGATATGAATACAATTCGTGTGTAAAGTTATGGATATTCATGGTATGTACTAGGATTTCCCAGTTAAAAAGACATCAAAGGTAGCTTTCGACATCGATAACAACGAGAGAATGGTTCTTTATCCCGAAATAAATAAATATTTGTAACGTTTAATGTTGCCTCCTAGTAGTTATGAAGCTCACGATATCTGTGTGTGTGTGATATTATGTAGTATATGTCTTCTGTTTAAGTGATACAAATATAATTCGTGATGAAAGTTATGGCTATTATGTATGGTACATACGTAGATTTACCAGTTAATGATAGAAAAGGTTTTTTGGACATCGATAGTAGCAAAAGATTTGTTCATTATCCCGAAAGGTGAACTTATACTACCAAAATAATTGTAGTTTAAAATGTTTTGCCTGAAAGGCTAACAGATAATGTTCAACCTTCTGATGGCTCACACAAATATATGTGTCCTGCATCCTGCAGTTTTCTATGCCTGATTTATAACCAGTTGTGGCATTCTTGACCAATAGAATGTCTAGAAGAATTTTTTCGACCAATAGATGTGGTTATTAGAACATTATGCGTGTTCTGGAGGAAGAGCAAACTAACACTACTTGGAAATCTCGGGACGAGTCAAGGGTTAAACGGTTTAACAATTTAAAAAAATTGTCCGTTATTCTTATTTGAAATTTGTGACATCCATTAAAAAGAAATACTTAGTATAGGAAGAAAATAAATTCGAATATAATTATTTCACAAATTTTTATTAAGTTGTTCATAATATTTTCAAAACTTGTCACATATCATAGTCTTTATCCGTTGTCGAAATCCAAGCGTTTCAGTTTTTCATGCGGTCACCTGCAAAAAGACAATTTTCATAAATGATGATAGACAGAAAAGCAGAAAATATACTTGGTATTTTAAAGTATTGTGGTATTTCATTACAGTAATAATATTAGAGTTCAGAAGTCCCAGGCGAGACAGAAGTGTCGTAGATAGTCTTACTTGATGGTATTTGTAACACTATAAACGCGGATTTTCTGATCAAGCCGACATAAAGCATACATATTCAAGAATTCCCTAATTGGAGATTATAAAACTATTTTCAAGTGATCAACTGTCCAAAACTAACCCTAGAAGTACTATTAGATCCATTTGACATTACATTAGACATAAAATTCTAGGCACTTGACATAACCCCTCTTCATCCGACGTTACACTGACATTACGATATCCTAAATCTCAAGCCGATTGAGAACACTCAAAATGCCATCGGCAGGTGGATTGAAGCTTAAAGGGGCCTGAAAGACTCTGGAAAAAACACGAGACCATTGAAACCTGAGAGAGCGAGGACACGATCGCTAACCTCTGCCGAACCCTTCTTTTTCAAAAATAAATGTAATTTTGCTGTAAATATCTGTAAAGCTGTAGGATGTTAGAATAAATATTGTACAGGTGAAACCCAAAAATCTTGTTCTTTATACCCTACCATTATTCTGTTAACACACTATTTCGTCCGGTACAGTATCCATTGAATCTACATTAGAATATATCAGTAAATTTAAAAAAATCTTTAAAATTTAAACTAACACATTGTATTACAAAAAGCACTTAAAATTTAATCATAATTTAAAAATATAAAATCTACATTTCATATTAATAAAAAGTGTTGCATGAAAATAAATCTCAATAGATCATTAACAGTAGGATTAGTAACGCTAAATGTTGATTTTAATAGCATCCCAATCAGGGCATTCATGATTAGTTATGTACATGTAAACGAAATAGGACCTACGAGTGGATTTTCAATGTCAGTGAATATAAGTTCAATATAAAGGCTTATGATTCAGCAATTTCTTTAATGAACTGTTTATTTAGTTTCGAGAAAGCAACTTCGTTGTTAACTCCTATATTAAACATATTTATTGCTAACTACGGTATCAACGATGCATTCAAATGCGTCGTAATTCAAATGTCTTTATACGACAACCACTGAAAAATATATTAATATCTCTTCTTAGTTTTCTTCTTTAAGGCACTTGTTAGTTAAATGTTACTTGAAAACGTATAAGAGTTTTTTGATTTAACTGAGTTACATCAATTTTTTAGTTAACTGGTCTGCATTTGAAATCTTATATTTATATAGTTGGCAAGAAACGTTCTTTATTTTTATACTAAGACAAATGGTAATATTTCTAAATTTTAAATCAGTTAAATTTGAAGATATATTAATTGTAATTTGAAAAATATGTCGAGATGACGCTATAAAGTACACTCTTGTTGTCGAAACTATCCATGGCCATGGCAATGCAAAAGTTAAGAGACATTGGTTAACCTAACGAACTAATATTGCTATTATGTATGTTGTCATAATTGAAATTCGCTCACTACGTTTTAATACACCTAAGACTGTTTCTTTAAGAAAAGTCTATCGTATAAATTGGAAGGTTGGGTTATGCTTGAAAATCGAATTCAATCGCAGAGTAAAAGCAGATTTAGACTGTTTATTACCAACGAACTATCGAATTAATTTTAATATTAAGAGTCGAAATAAAATTTTAACGTTGAATGATACTCACTTCACCTTATCCAATGAGGCGGCGGTTGTAGTTGTCTCTCAGTTCCTTTCCGTAGAGTCCAACCTTGGCGTTGCCCAAAGACAGTCCCTGTGCCTCGGATCCGCCCCAGTACCAGCCCCGTCGGTTGTCGCCACCAGAGCCATGCCTCTTCTCGTACAGCCCTAAGGGAGCCCCTGCTAGGGAAGCTGCATATTCGTCATCAGGGGACTGGGGGAAGGTTTTGTAGGTTTGAACGGGTGGCTTTGTAATTCTTCGTGGCAAACCATAGGCCACTGCTAGCAATGAAAGGAAGACGATCTGCAAACATTAGAGACATCTTATTAATATAAAAATATATTAATAGAGGATCATAGTGATTTATAACCGCGCACACACACACACATGAATAAGGCATAGCTTGTACTCTCTCATGACTCGTGATATCATACCACCTGGTAACAACTAGTTAAAAGATAGGCAATTGAAATAACCGTCCAAGTGGTTTTGACTAGATATCCTGTGATGACGGGTTATCTTTCCATAGAGTCTAACCTTGGCCAGACCCTGTACCTCGGATCCGCACTAGCACCAGCCCCGTCGGTTGCCACCACCAGAGCCCTGCCTCTTCTCGGACAGCGCTAAGAGAGCTTCAGCTAGTGAAGCTGAATATTCGTCATCAGGGGACTAGGGAAGGTTTTGTAGGGTTGAACTAGTTGAGGCCCTGGTATTATTGACTTCTGACCATACACAATTTCTAGCAATGTAAAGAAAACTATCTGCAGACCATTAGAGCGATTCAATAAATATGAAGACAACCTTATAGAAGAAGCATGGTGATTTCGAACATAGCTTGTCCTGTGTCACTTCTTGTGATATCAAAGCATGGAGACTTCATCTGCTTTTGTTAATCTTACTAAAGGAAAAAAAAATTTGTACTCTAAATTTAACTACCATTAATATGTCCAGGCATAATGTCGGCGTAAAACATTTTTCAATGTCTACGTTGATGAAAGATTTTAAAAGTAAAACAAAGTAACTAGAACGTGAATGACGTTGGCTGGTGAGAATCGTATCATGCTATAGGTATGCAACACTGCCAAAAATAATATCGGAATTCAATGCAGTACTCAACAAACATCACATCGAAGACTGCGCAACATTCTCTAAAAGACATGGTCCTTAGGAGCAAACGCCGATTTCAAGCACAATTGATGAATCGTCTACACACAGCTATGCGACTCGCCTGGGCTCGGGAACACCTCCAATGAACATTTGATACTCGTATGGTCAGACCAGTTGCGTTTCCTACTTTTTCTAGCACATGGATGGATTCGTGACTGGACAAAACCAGATCTTTGATGGACTATATATCTCATCAATAGAAAAAACTTATCTATATATATAAAACGCTTATGCGTGGCTGAAAAGGGGTGTTTATTTCTTTCGTGCCGTTGGCAACAATTAGTTTGTTTACGAATCTCAACCCTGGAGTCGAGTATTTCGCTGTGTTGTTGAGCTATTCGCTTACACATTATAGGAACATTCGTTATTCAAAATGAGCTTTTTGCAATTTGTTGAATATAATTTGCGAAGAAGAGAGTAGCATGCTAGGGAATCCCTTGATGAAAGATTTCAACGAAGATCGGTCAGAAATACTGCCTCACAGGCTTAGGCAAGCAACAAATGGCTAATAGTGTGAATTCCCAAGTCGAAACGAACGTTGCCGAGTATTATAGGTTAGATTTGGAATGATTTTACATCAGAAAAGTTTTCGCTTGCTCACTGCCCCCATAGAATGACAAAAGTTACTTACTCTTTGCAACGCGTAAATATTATAGATTAAATTTTTTGGCACTTTGTTTGTACATACTATATTACCCCAGATCTATTTTTCTGTAAATGAATTCACTTAATGATGCTATTCTTTCTGTGATAGTGTTAAAGCTAGACTAAAATATTTTAGTGTCCAATGAGGCGAGCGAAGCGAGCTAAGATCGCGAACCTAGCCGAAGGAACTGCGTAAGCAGATCCGGGGTAGACTCCTAGTAAGGTCTTTATTCATCGTAAAAAAATCAGCAATATTTTGATGTCAAGTTATTTTATAATTAGTAAAGTTCGTTATATTTTTCGTTATATTTTATATATCTACTCGAATCTATTTGGACTGTTATCTGGCATTAACAGAACTAAACTACAATTCATGAACATTTACAGGTGTAATTTTTATTTCATGGAAAATGCATGGCTCGCATCTCAGTCGTGTTACCACAGTTAAACTATAAACGTCCCTGTCAGTTACATCTCATTCACTTCATTCGACATTACACAAAGTTAAGCGACATCGATAGCCACGAAGTTATTGCTAGTTGAAATCGGTAAGACAATCACGTCACGTGAACCCCTATGGTAATGGTAATTTTAGTTAACGTCGTACTAGAGCAACACAACGGGCTATTGACGACGGTCCGGGATCAGTCCCTTAAGGGAAAGATCCGAGGACAACACCTCGTAATTTTGAACCACGGTCAGGTGACGAAGCAACACCTTAGCTGGCACCCCACTCTCCAAACTTCCACGCCAACCCAACGTGAGGACTTTCGGCCACGACAGATTTAAGGTGCACCAGCCGCCTCTACACCATACGTTTACAAACATCCATGCCCGGACCCGGATTCGAACCGGGAACCTTCTGATCTAGAGGCTAACACCTTAACCACTATACCGGTTGGTCGGCTCACGTGAACCCCTAATCTACTTCGTACTATATGACGTAGCTCTATGTGGCAATACTTATATGGTACCTAAAACATTTGATTTAACTAATAATATCCCTTCTATGTTCTTTAAACCTTTTAATTAATAATTCCACCATTTTGTAGTTCAAAATCTTCTATATAACTAATTATACTTTCTATCTTCGTTCTTCAATCGTCTGATTTAAATATATACATCGCAGTGCGAAATCTTTTTTCTATTACTTATAATACTTCCCCTCCTCTTGCTGCTTCCAAACCCTTGTGTGTGTGTGTGGTATAACTAATAAAATTCATCTTAGTACCTCAAAAACCTAGATTTAACTAATAATACACATTGTTGATAGTTAAAAACCTTTTATGTCCACGTAATGTGAAAATAACATAATAAAAATTCGGAAATGAACAGAAGAACACGTCATTTAAACAATACTACTTTAATTGATTTTTCTTTCCAATCGTTCTGATTAAAAGCACATATTTAATTATCTTTAATCTTAAAAAATAAACACGAAATTGATCTGGATCTATAATTGGTATTAAAAAATATCTATCATAGTAATCCATCAGAGATTAGTTGCTTAGATTGGGTTTTATGGTGCAAGGTCATATACTTGACCACGTTGCGCCTAGGCCTTAATTTGACGGAATCGAACTTGCGCCACCTACAACTAGAAGGCTGCTGCAGTAATCATACCCACTGAGACATGGTTCAGGATCAAACCCGAACGGAAAGATCCAAAGACAATGCCTCGTAAAATTAAACCATAGTCAGATGACGAGGACAACACCTTATCTGGCACCCCATTCTCCAAACTTCCTGGTCTGGGTGGAAATTATCACTTAGCCTTTCCGGCCAATATGTTTCGATATATTTCAACTAGTAATAATGATTTCTCCGAATCCAACCAGCTAACCTTTCGATATACTTGCAATATGTTTAGATTTGTTTAAAAAAATTAACAGTGTTTATAAAATTTTCCAAAACTTGCCATTTTATTTGGCTATCCAACGCACCGAAGTTTGTGGAATTTTACACATCCACCCCATATTCTATACATCCCTTTTGAGAAACATCACCAAACAATAAAAGTATTGTTTTTAATATTAAAATTATTAACCAACCCTATACAAATGATAGTATGTGTCTATCAAGTTAGTATTGTGACGAATGAGAAAAAGTAACTCACCACCAGAACCTTCATGGTTGACTTGTTGGACGATTGTAAATTTGAATCGAATCACTTCTTTCGTTGAATGGTGAATCGTGTATCATCCGAGTTCTATTTATACAGATATTCAAATAAATCCTACATGTAAAACACGGATCAGCATTGTTGCACAATCAATAGGCATTTGAAATTTCTCCCAACTAGCCGATATTGTCACAATTTTATGCAGTTTGTGCTTATGCGATGTTATTTTATTGCGGTTTATCAAATGAAACAGAGTAGTCTACCGATATCTTAACTAGGCGTTTTTATTGCATATTTATCACCAGTATTTCCTGCTGTGTTTAATTAAAAAAAATACAGAAGATTGATTCTTGTGCCAGTACGGAACACACTACATATGGCAATAGTCTCACAAAATTTGTAAATACTTTAAATAATTATTTACTGAAATTATTAACCGGTTGGCTCTTACAATTGAAATATTTTCAAACGCGTTTTTCTTGATAAAAATGCTCTTTTTTTAAATAACTAATAATTGAGTAAATATGAAATGTAGGAAAAAATTGTTAAAATGATATAATTTACAAGTTTCCTTGAAAATTAGAAATAGCCCGTTGTGTTGCTCCAGTGTGACATAACCTAAAACACCTGCCATATTTGCCTACCTTAAATATTATAATTAGAAAATTAGAATTAGTCAATTTTTAAGTCACATGTATAGAGACCAATGACATAATGGACCAATTTGATCCTTTAAGAAATGTGCTGTTCAATAGGTATTCAGTTCATTTTTACGACATCTAATAGAAGACTGATCCTTGATATCAGTACAGCTCTATAATTACAAACATTGTTACTACAGTGAAACCCCGATTTAACGTAACCCGCACATAACGTTTATTTTAAGCCAAATAAGTTCCTATACTTTCAATGTTACAAATTCCGTATGTAACGTTATCACTTCGAAATATTTCCCCCATTTAACGTTTTAACATTAACATTTAACGTTACAGGGGAGAACTCGAAGCAATTTTCTTAAAATAGTCAGATACTAGCAAGCCAGCACGGCATTGCTAAGACAGTTATTTTCGTGTACTTAGTAATACTGAAAACATAAAAAAAAAGAAACAATAATTTGAAGAATGAGGCTCACACCTCCACCCGACATGACACAGGCATGTCACAAATTCGCATAAAATTCGAACTACTGTGTGTATCGTTTTAGTGTAAAATTTTTCACAGATTTCAAATCCGTTGAAATTTTCACTCCATCTTTACCGATAGCGAAGATAGAAAATCTCAAAAAGTCATTCTTGTATTCGTAATAAATATATTCGTCAAATGCGTCAATTGCAAATTAGATATGCTAAAAAACCTTTTAAAAAACCTTATATCTGTAGAATGATGTTAATGATTTAGCTAGTAAAAGCCAAACGCAAACCAAAATAACAAATGTCTTTAAACAAAAAACTATTGTAATGGAAAAAATATTTGAATGGTATGTAACTTAAAGTAGTCTTTATTTCGTGCTCTATGTTGTTGTTCTCCGACCGGATTTAACGTTTTCCCACATGTAACGTTATTTTCTTCCGGTCCCTTGAAATACGTTAAATTGGGGTTTCACTGTACTACAAAGTCAGTGTCGAGTCTAATTTATGCAACATCGGTTTATAAGTGAAACACGTTAAGTCAAAAGTTTTAATCATGAGTTATTTGGTTTTTCTAGACCCAGTCGTGGTGATCTTTAGACTGAAGATATCCACTAAGTCATTTTGGATTACTTCTTAAGGAACCCACATAGAAAACACACTTGACAAAGACATAAACAAAAAAATAGGTTAGATGTTCCAAATATCGCCCCTGTGCTTAATGCTAGGAAAGTCTCCTAGCATTTATATCAACAACACTATTGCATCTGAAGTTCTTGAGGCTGTGATCAACGTATTTTTTGTCTAAAATCCATTCAGGGAATATCGAGGTAAGAATTTCAAATCATAATTTTGCTTATGACTTGAAAGTTCAATACATTAAATACTAAAGGTAGGTATGTATGTTCTACTAGAAACTTATTTCTAATAGTAGCACCTCATTTCGCCTGGTGGGTGGTAATATGAATAGGGTAGGCGATATTAGGAACCCACTCTTGAAAATACCCTTGGGAAACTTTTTGAAATTTTACTAGTTAATTTAAACTGACCTAAATAAAGAAGGTATAAGATCTCTGAAAACCAAAGAATAGTTCCTAATGATATTCATTTATTTTCCAGCTTGATTTCCCAAGACAGGAGGCTGAGATACAGAGAGATAGTTAGGGTATCGATAGTTGGAACACCTACCCTAGAGTGTGCATTATTTATTATACTTTCTTCTTGTTTTAGCAACACTTACATGAAAGTACACATCTCAGAATAATTGGCCCGGTTGTAATAGTAATGGATTAGCAACAGGAGGGTTGCCAGTTGGAATCCAATCAAAGACCGTCGTGTACAAAGGGGCTAGTGTACGTTAGGTCGTGACCTCAAATTCTCTCACTTTGGCGTGGTGTGGAAGTGTGGATAGTGCGTTCAATACTATGTGTTGCACTCGGTTCTTTTCCCTTGGATTTGATGAAGGACAGTTACCAATAGCCCGTTGTGTTTACTTTTTCATCTCGACTTTAATAAATATACCTGCCTACCTACTCAAAGATACGAGTAAATTGAGAAAAGACACAGTGTACAAATTAAATGTTAAAACAATGGTATTAAAATCTTGAATAGCTTGAGTAATGCAAATGTTCCTTTCATTTTCATAGACCTATGGTTTGACTTAACGTGTTTCGCTTGCTAAGTCAACGGTATACTAGCAGATCTGTGTTAAATTGATTGCTTAATTTTATCAATAGATGGTAATCTCGGTACTTGTATATTGAATACCTTATTTAAATCCACTTGTTATGAACATAAGCCTCGATGTGCACATTGCATACCAAATGATATAACCGTTTTCCAAGAACAAATTTCATATGAACTATAGGGACAAAAGTATTTGGACACTGCATGTTTTTCAGAAAAAGCGCTTTATTATTCTATTTAGTAACGGGTAGGACCTACTTTTGCTTGTATTACAGCTACAACCCGTAAAGGCATACTTTCGCCTAGCTATCTGTCCGTCTGTGCAAACATAGCTTTGCCATGCCTCTTGCAAGGCTGTGAGAAGAGATTGTTCTAAAGATGGGTGTGCTTGACTGTGTCGTACTCGTCGCTCCAGTGAAGACCCACAAGCTCCAGTCCCACAAAGTACTTCTGGGACAGTAGCTCCTGTCCCACAAGGACTTGATCGGATCGAGATCGGGGCTCTAAACAGGCCAGTCAAGAAAATGCACTTCATTTTCAGGAAACCAGTCCATAACACTTTTTGCAGCATGATATGAAGCTCGATCCTGTTGGAAGAAGCAACCATCATCGCAGTAGTGATATTAGACCTTGCCATAGTATTTGCAAGGCTGAATTATCCAGAACGTCAAGGTACACTTCAGCGCGTTCATGTTACCAGGTAAATAAATCAATGGGCCAAGTCCTAACCAGGAGAAACAACCCCACACTAAGATGAATCCTTTTTCAAATTTCTGTAGTGTCCAAATACTTTTGTCCGTATATTGTATGTGTTGAATATGCAAAGCAGTCTTGAACAGCAATTACGTGTTGGCTCAAAGCGCGCATGCGCCAATTTTGTATTTAATGTCTGGTACGTCCGCATTTCTTGAGCGCTCTCTGATTGAGAACTGAATATTGTACCCGGTGGCGTTATGCTTTATCTCGCCGCCGGCCGACTGAATTCATGTTCCCTCGTTATGTTTATGTTTATGTTAATTATATACCCACATATGAAGATTCAACATTAGTGGCATCCCATTAGTGGACAGAAAATCGGAAGGTTTTCTAAACGCTGAGTAAACTACGCTTGAGTTCCGCTTCGTGGAAAAATCTTACAATGGATTCGGAGTCGGTGAAACAGAAACGAAGTTCTATGAGAGGAACTTTTTCGAAAAGTGCCAACCTCTTGGAGACTTACCTGAACTCTGCCGGATCGGATTTGACTGAAATAGAAGTTACGTACGAACAGTTGACCGAAAAGTGTAACCAATTACGAAGAACTGATGAGTTATTTTGGAAGCTATTCCAAGATAAAGGTTGCACACAGAAGTATTACGATGCAGAATTCCTGGCGGCTGAGGAGTATCAAGATAAATTTATTACGCTGAAAACGAAAGTCAAAAGAAAACTTATAGGTTTGTGTGGTGAAGGGGATTCTAGTTTCAGCGGTACATCCCCCTTTAAACAGACTACACACTACAAACTACCAGAAATTGAATTGAGAAAGTTTGTCGGAGATCCCAGGGAATGGATTAGGGGGTTGACCCAATTCGAGAAAATACACGAAGATCCCAAGATGGATGATCGAGACAAGTTCCAGTACCTGATTCAAGCTAAGAAGCCCAATTCGAAACCAAGAGAGATCGTGGAAGGTTTTCCAGCTATGGTCTACTAACTACCCGAAAGCCGTGGACTATTTGAAGCAAATGTTTGGAAAAGAAAATTTCTTGATACAAGTGTACGTCAGAGACCTGCTACAGTTATTTATACGTGATAAAAAGGACATTGAGCTGTCTTCGTTGTACGATAGACTGCAGACACAACTACGAGCATTAGAATCCTTGGGACTGACTCATGATAAATACGCTGAAATGTTATTCCCACTGGTGGAATCGTGCCTTCCAACGGATTTGTTACGTGGGTGGGAAAGAAACAGTGAACTGAAACCTGAGGTTTTAGGAAAGACTCTGATTTGGATTCAATAATAGAATTACTGAGGTTGAAAGCGATCAGCGCATTAAGCTTGTTAGAAATTCTTTTGTTTCTGAGAAACCAAATAAGTACGTTAAGAATTCTCAGTTTAAATCATCTTCAGTTCCCACTGCTACTGAATTGTTTAATGCTGGTAAAAAAGTACATAATGAAAATACTGAGAAAATTAAGAAGTTTGATCAATGCATTTTTTTGCAATCCATCACATTTATCCGAAAATTGCAACGAAATTGTTGATATGACTTTGGATACTAAAAAGAATATAATTAAAACCAAAAATGCATGCTTTGTATGCTTAAAAAGAGGACATCGAGCAAATACCTGTAGATCTAAACATAAGTGTATTATTTGTAAGAACATTTTGCAGTTTTATGTCCTGATTTACCTTTTTCAAAGGCACAGGTACAAACTGATGAAATCAAAACTAGTGCGTTAAATATGCAAATAAGCTTTTCAAGTGTGTTATTGCAAACACCGGTAGTACGATTAGAGAATAAGGACCAGGAACTATTAGTACGTGCTGTAATCGATACGGGGGCAGTATGCAATCTTATATTTGTAATGATGTAGCAGACTATACATGATTTTTACTAGTATAAGTGAAGTTAAACTCAAGCAATCGTTTTTTGGTTGTATAGAAACTAGTGAAAGTGTTCATAGAAAAGTATCTTGTAGAATTAAGTGATATCGATAAAAGTTATAGGGTGTAAATTTGAAGCACTAAGTCAAAAGCAAATTTGCTCTAAAATAGATCGGGTCCCTTCTGGCCCTTGGATTAAAGAGCTCAAAACTCAAGGTATTAAGATTAGTGATTTTGAAGGTAATTTATTTAAAGTAGGGGATGAAAATAAGGCAACACAGTACCCTTTTTCAAAAAAATTTTCTACAGACAGTAACATTAAAAAGAATTAATGACTTTTTATCACCTTATATTATTAAATTGAATCCAATGAAAAAAATCAGTTTAATACAAACCATTTTTTTAAAATAAAAAAATTCAAATTTTTGAAGTTTTTTTTAATTTTTATAAAATATTCAATTTTTAATATTTTCTAGTTATTTCGTTATTTATATTTCTTGGATAATTGGGAACAAAAGTTAGTATGGAATTGACTATCAGTCTAATTTTTGAATTTTAATAATTATTTTTGTAGCTAAACCTAAAAAAAACATACAAATTCTAAAAATATTAACTTTGACATTTTTTAAAAAATTAATAGAACTCTCAGACCTAAATCGATACTAACTTTTATATTACATATATATGAAAGTATCTACAAAAAATTTGTAGACTGTATCTTGTACAGAAAAAAAAAAGCCTTAGAGAATTGAAAACCCTTGCATCTACAAAAATAAAAGTCTGAAAAAATGCATTTTAAGTTTTTGAAGTCTTAAAAATCAAAAACTAATAATGCTTGTAGAGCTCTAATTATTTCATATGTTATTTATCAACTTATAAAATGCACTAAAACACTAATTTAACTCAATGTGATAGAATATATTTTTTTAAATCAAAATGTTATGTTATCATACGATGAAAAACATTTGTTACGGCAGCGACAAATTATTTATCTTAATCCTAACATAATATTTTCGTACCAAATATTTACCAAATTTTGACTATAGTATATTATATATAACAATCGTAACCAAATATTTGTTTTGAAAAAGAACTTTTTATCAATATTGGTTGGCTAGTAATGAGACTCAGAAGAGAACGCAGAACATAAACTAACAGATACGATTTTAATAGTGAAAGTTGAAGATAATAGCCATTTCACCTAAGGAATTGATTTTATTCAAACATATTTTTATTTAATTGTAAGAATGTAAAATTACATCAAAACAAAAACGAATTTAACCACGCCTCCTCTACTATGCTGTCCAATTTTGCCACTGACAACACTCAGAAAACTTCAAATATCTTTAAAACTAATTGGATATTAAATCTAAAATTTTGAGGCAAGCTTCCCAACTGTATGGGCTATCGAAAAATTTCGATATTTTTGAAAAAAAAAATTTTTTTTCGATATTTTTGTCATTTTTAGGGTACTGTGTTGCCTTAAATTGTTAATTGGGGCTGATATTGCAGTAAAATTGTTTACTGGTAAAATTAAGCATGTGCAATCAGGAGCTGTGGCCGTTGAGACTTTATTGGGTTGGACGCTTATGGGGAAAATGTCTGGTACAAGGCCGAATGAATCAATTGCCTCTTTATTTATTTCGTCTTTATTGGTAAAAGAACGTTGCAGTTCTGAACTCTGGAAATTAGATGTTTTGGGAATTGGTGATCCTATACTGATTCAAACCTAAACAAAATTGGAAACCGAAACTGTAAACCATTTTCATGAAACAAACAGTGTAGATGCCGAGGGGAGGTACGAATTGATTTTGCATTGGGTCGTGGATAATTCGCTCTTGCCATACAATAGGAGTTTAAGAGAAAAATGCTTTCGGAGTACAAAACGGAAGTTAGCCTCGGCAGGAAATTCTAAAGCTTATTGTGATGTTTTTAAGGACTGAATACGCTCTGGAATATTTGAACATGTTGATGGTGATAAACATAAGGGCGTCCACTATTTCCTTACAGGCTAGTAATAAAAGAAAATGATACAACACAAATTATACCAGTGTTTAACGCATCAGCACACATGTAACAGGATCCCCATCTTTAAATGATAGTTTAGCTACCGGTCCAAATCTAATCGAAATTATACCGTCTGTCCTCAACAGATTTCGTAAACATTATGTAGGTTTAATAGCGGACATAGAAAAGGCTTTCATACAAATTTCTATCAGAGACAAGGACAGAGATTTTTTGAGGTTTCTGTGTTGCAGCAATGATGATTCGGAGGAAAATAAAATTTACCGACATCGAAAAGTAGAGTTTGGGATTATGTCGAGTCCCTTTTTATTGGCTGCAACCCTGAGATGTCATTTAAGACATGTGTCTAAGAATTTAAGTGAGACGGCTGAGATTCTCATGAAATTATTTTACGTGGACAATTGTGTAACAAGCTTAAATTCTGTCGAAGAAATTGAAGAATTTATAAATAAATATCAAATGATAATGTCTTCGGGTCACTTCAATTTACGAGGATGGCAATCCAATTTACAAAACCGAATGGTCGAGGAGGTCTCCCATGAAAACAAAACTGTACCTGTGTTAGGTCTTTTATGGAATACGGAAAGTGATACATTATCATGCAAATTAGAAGGAATAATTAATCCAGGTGAATTAGTTACGAAGAGACTAGTTTGGGCTAAAGCCCATCAGGTTTTTGATCCAATAGGTTTTTCAGCACCTGTAATGCTCATACCTAAACTGATTTTGCAGGAAACCTGTAATCTAAATTAGTGTTGAAAGCAATGGCTATTCATGGTATGCACGAATATTTCCCAGTTAATGACATAAAAGGTAGCTTTCGACATGGATAGCATTGCTCATTATCCCGAAAGGAATAAATCTTCTCTATATTGTTTAATGTTGCCTCCTAGTAGTTATGTACCTCTTGAAATTAGTATTATGGAGATTGGGCCATCCGTATGTGACATCAATACAATTCGTGTGTAAAGTTATGGCTATTCATGGTATGTACGAGGATTTCCCAGTTAAAAAGACATCAATGGTAGCTTTCGACATTGATAACAACGAGATAATGGTTCATTATCCCGAAATAAATAAATATTTGTAACGTTTAATGTTGCCTCCTAGTAGTTATGTAGCTCACGATATCTCTGCGTGTGTGATATTATGTAGTATATGTCTTCTGTATAAGTGAAACAAATATAATTCGTGATGAAAGTTATGGTATTATGTATGGTACATATGTAGATTTACCAGTTAATGATATAAAAGGTATTTTTAGACATCGATAGTAGCAAAAGATTTGTTCATTATCCCGAAAGGTGAACTTATACTACCAAAATAATTATAGTTTAAAATGTTTTGCCTGAAAGGCTAACAGATAATGTTGAACCTTCTGATGGCTCACATAAATATATGTGTCCTGCATCCTGCAGTTTTCTATGCCTGATTTCTAACCTGTCGTGGCCTTCTTGACCAATAGAATGTCTCCTAGAAATTTTTCGACCAAGAGATGTGGTTATTAGATCATTATGCGTGTTCTGGAGTAAGAGCAAACTAACACTAATTGGAAATCTCAGGACGAGTCAAAGGTTAAACGGTTTAACAATTAAAAAAAAATTGTCCGTTAATGTGTCTTTGATGTAAGCCGACGATATTTTTATTTGAAATTTGTGTCTTCCATGAAAAAGAAATACTTAGTATAGGAAGAAAATAAATTCGAACATAATTCTTTCACAAATTTTTATTAAGTTGTTCATAATGTTTTCAAAACTTGTCACATATCATAGGCTTTATCCGTCGTCGAATTCCAAGCGTTTCAGTTTTTCATGCGGTCACCTGCAAAAAGATGGACACAATTTTCATAAATGATGATAGACAGAAAAGCGTAAAATATACTTGGTATTTAAAAGTATTGTGGTATTTCATAACAGTAATAACATTAGAGTTCAGAAGTCACAGGCGAGACAGAAGTGTCGTAGATAGTCTTACTTGATGGTATTTGTAACACTATAAACGCGGATTTTCTGATCAAGGCGACATAAAGCATACATATTCAAGAATTCCCTAATTGGAGATTATAAAACTATTTTCAAGTGATCAACTGTCCAAAACTAACCCTAGAAGTACTATTAGATCCATTTGACATTACATCGGACATAAAATTCTGGGCACTTGACTTAAATACTCTTGATCTGGCGTTACACTGACATTAGATCTCCTAAATCTCAAGCCCATTGATAACACTCAAAATGACATCGACAGGTTTTTTTTTCAGATCCTCTACCACCCGACTCACCCGTTAGGGTTTGGAGTCTTTGGCTGGGAGGGGGGAAGGACTTCCAGCCCATGAAGTAAACCCAATTGGGCCCACGCCAACCGGACGAGCATTTATTGTGTTTTTTAAATTTACATGGGGCAAAAGGCCCGGTTCATGAATATAAAATGACAAGAGTAAAACATTGGGCAACAGGCCCTAATAAAAGGTCCGTGTAAACATAAAAGATTGTGACGTAGTATGGCATGAAAATAAAACATTGGTAAATATAGATAAATAAAATATGATGAAGTGTTGAATCAATAAAAATAGAACAGTAATAAAATTTAAAATTTTAAGAGATTAAGAGAAAGCGAACGCATCGGCAGGTCAACAGTGTTCAGGCCACAGTGGTCCCATTAGCCACTTCTGCCGCAATGGGGATGCATTTTTTAATTCTGAATTTGGAGATCGCATTCTTCATGACAGATGTAAGCCATTTTGGCTTATTCTCATCCGTGGGCCTGCATAGTATCATCATGAATAGTATCGTGTAGTGAGTTCACAGTCAAAAATATAATGATCTGGATCACCCACGGCTCCACAGCTGCAAAACTCACTGTCTTTAATATGGAAGCGATGTAAATAAGACATGAACGGGCCATGACCAGTAAGAAACCATGTCAAGTAGCGATCTGCAATTAGATCCTTTGAGCTGGTCCCCGGCATGAACTCCCTCAACCGGATACCACTCTTGGCATGGCCATGATCGTCCTGCCAATCTATATTCTTTAGGAGAGTTATCTGGCGTTTTATGTAGGAGATCGGTGTAGGAATATCTACAGACTCGCCACACGACGAAGCAAGTTTCGTAAAGCCGTCAGCGAGCTCATTCCCGGCAATACCCACATGTGCACGCACCCAACTCAGACCAAAATTATCACAGTAGTTAACAAGTGTTTGTTTTACTGTTAGAAGATAGGTTGATTTAGAAATATTAGATTTTAAGGCCTGAATTGAGCTCAAGCTGTCACTATAAATATTAACCCTCTTATTGTTTTTGATCGCCCATTTAACCGATTGATGAATAGCCGTAAGTTCGGGATGAAAAAAAAATTATTATTATTATTTAATTTATATTGATGGGCTTCGATCAAGGTTTGACCAGTGAATATGCACACCGAGGCCCCGATATTGCCATCAATACCCGAGCCATCGGTGTATACATCATGATCTGAATTTTGAATAGTTGGATTGAAATTTAGAATAATGGTGGAGGATGGATAATTTATTGTATTACTATTATAATCCGTTACCCTGCGACAGCTCGAGCTCGGGCGCGTGAAGCCGCCTTACAACAACATTGAATTTTAGGAAAATGGACCTAAGAATCACGTGGAGTGGTGGAATACCACATAGGGTGTTGAGGGAGTAGGTTGGGGAGGTTCTGTAAGATCCCTAAAATTTTAATAAAAACGGTCTCTGAATAGATCTTAGCCTTGCTATTTTCTCCAAGGTGAGCTTACCTCCCCATATGCCGGCTCCATAGGTAATGATATTTTCTGTTACCGCGAGGTACCAATCCTTTAGAAGCCGGCCACCGACGCCCCAACCCCCGCCCTTAACCCTACACATTGAACTGCCTATTTCTAGGCATCTGGACGAAATGGATGCAATGTGGTCACTACACGTGACTCTGCAGTCAATAATAACATCCAAGTATTTCACGCTGTCTGTGATTTTGATTCTGGTATTATCCTGTCTGAAGGAGGGTTTTCTTTTACGTTTTTTGGTAGGAGAAAAGATAACGGATTGACACTTGCCGACAGACAGCTTTAATTTCAATCTGGAGAGACAGTTTCCTATCTCCTGAAGAGCAGCATTAGTATTCTGTTCCAGGTCACTCCGCGTCCGACCCGACGTGATTAAGGCCAGGTCATCCGCAAAGGCCTGGATAAAAGTTTTATCATTATTTAGATTTAATATTTTATTAAAATAAATATTCCACAGAGTTGGTGCCAAGACCGAACCCTGTGGACATCCCCTTGTTATTACTCGCTTGATTTGGTTTTCGTTATGATAATACGTAATAGATCTCTCGGTAAAGTAGGATATAATGAATTTTATGTAACAGTCAGGAAGTTTATATTCATTAAACGTGTCCATCAGCAACTGCCAGTCCATGTTGTAGAAGGCGGACTTGATGTCTAAGAAGGTAAGAGACGAATACCCAACACACTTTTTTTCTGTACTTGGTTAATTACGGAGAGGATCGCCTCCTCACAGGACCGCTGCTCCCTAAATCCATATTGATGGTCGTGAAGAATATTATTGCTGGATAGCCATTGTTTTAGTTTACGCAAGAGCAACCTTTCTATTATCTTGCCGATAGTCGGCAGAAGGCAGATTGGTCGGTACGCCCCACAGGATGAGGGGTCCCGACCCGGCTTAAACAGGAACCGGACCCCCCCCCCCCTATCTCTGAGGAGCCTCGGGAAGTAGTTGTATACGAAACATTTTTGTAGGCCTTCCATCCTCCTAGTCCAGACAATACATACAAGTTCCAGGTCAGAAGCACTAACCTTGAGACATCCATCCGGGTAACCAATCGGTCTGTCAAAGTCCAGGCCGCCCGGGGGCTGGGCATCTGCCTCCCCAAAGAAGTGATCCATCAGTATATTTAGCTTTTGGGTTTGGTTGAGACCCGGATTCTCATGTAAAAAGAGATCAAGATTTGCGTTCCTCCCCTTTCGGAAAGTCAGCTTGAAGATAGACCCATATTTTTCATGAAACCCTGAGCAATGTCCTCTCCAGGAGGCTCTTTTCGATTCATTAACTGCTTTTTTGTAGATCGTCCTGGCCGACCTATAGGACTCACCGACAGCACGGACCTCATCGACATCTCCATTATTGCGCATAATAGAATTTAATCTTTTAAAGAGAGCAGTGACCCTGTTCCTTGAGCAGGCGAGCTCTTTAGTCCACCAGTGAATTTTAGGGTTTCTATTCTTTGTAGTCTTTTTAATTGTAAAATCTGCGATTTTAGTTATTTCATATGTTAAGTTTTCGAAGTAGTTGTCAATATCACTGGTGGTGTTAATATTGTTGGCAAGATCCAGTAGGTTAGTTACAGATTTGTTAAAGTGTCTTAAGAACCTTCTGAGTCCAAACTTTGTCCTGAGGAAGTAACCCAAGTTGTGGTTAGTATTGAACAGCAAGTCCACAGATACGTATTTGTGATCACTGCAGGTTTCAAGGTCTAAAATTTTCCAATTGCTAGACAGGTCGGAAATATTAGAAGTAATCAAAGTCAAATCAGGCCATCCCTTTCCAGAGTGGGCAATAAAGGTTGGCCCCTTTTCAGGAATATTAAGAGCTTCAAAATTGAGACTGTTGCAGAATTCAGTCACCCGTCGGCCCCTGATTTTAAAAAGTTAAAATTTAAGTTACGGTTGGTGCAAATAATAAGGCTATTGTTTCTTTCTGAGGAAAGTTATCTATGACCTGCCAGTGGTGAAACTGGTTGTTTGTGCACCATATACGGATCTTGTATAAAAATAAAATTTGCTTTAATTTGGTCTGCAGTGACCACTGCGAGACTGTGCATCTGGGGTGTGATTTGTGTTAATTTGAAGAAACCGGAGTGTGTCAGGCATTACAGGCCGTAGTCTGTGCTCGCCTCTAGCAGTGCAATTTACCTTCGGATATTCGGACATTTTTTGTTCCTACAATCATGGCCCGTATCATGTCTAGTATTGTGGTTATTATTGCTGTCAACACAATTAACGCATTTCCTCTTCTCACAGCTCCCGGAGCCATGGGAACCCCCACAGTTGATACAGAATTCTTTATCAGCAGGTAGGGAACATCTTGCACGGTTGTGGTCCAACCGACCGCACCGAGTGCACTGGCGGATACTTTTAAACTCTTCTAACCTTACCCTCTAACAACCCAGGAACACATATCCTTCAGAGAGGACCCGGCGAAAGATCTCGGGCTCCACAGACACAACCCAATGCATCCCCCTTCTTGCTTTGATGTTAAAAGCAATTTCGAAGTCTGAAGTGTCACGAAATACAGGATTTTTGAGCACAAGTGCATCAGGCAAAGATTCCACCGTATGGTCATCATCGACACCAATGAGGATAACCCTCGGATTGAGTTTTCTAGGCTTCACAAGGTCAAACACCTCCAGGAGATCAGGGAAAGTCAAGAGGTGGGCCAGAAGGCGATCAACGTCGCCGGGACTGCAAAGGTCAACAGCAACACCCCCTCCATGGATTCTTCTCAGTTGGACAACCCTCAGGTCGAAACCCTTAAGTTTGTCTCTAACCAACTGCCGGTTAACAATGAAGTCACCATCAGATCGGGTTTTAAGAAGCAGGGTGTGCTTTTGATTCGTCCTCGTTGTTTTAACGTCAGGAGTGGGACACAGCCCCGGGAGCGCTAGGCTCTCGGCGTAAGTCAATTTAACGGGTCCTCCCTCCTTACCAATCTCCTCGACCAGTTCATGGGTCTTAGCAGCTATTTGGTGACTTTTCGCCAAGGTCTCACCAAAGGTCTCCGTCATGAGTTTCATACTTGCATCCTTAGCATTAAGGGTACCCCTGGCCTCAGCATTCATCAGCTCAAGTTCTCTAATTTAAACTAGCACATTGTGTTACAAAAAGCATAAAAAATGTAATCATATTATAAAAATATAAAACCTACATTTCATATCAATAAAAAAAGTGTTGCATGAAAATAAATCTCAATAGATCAGTAACAGTAGCATTAGTAGCGGTAAAGGTTGAGTTTAATAGCATACCATTCAGGGTATTCATGATTAGTTATGGACATGTAAACGGAATAGGACCTACGAGTGGATTATCAAAGTTAATGAATATAAGTTCAAAATAAAGGCTTAGGATTCAGCAATTTATTTAATGAACTGTTTATTTTGTTTCGAGAACGCAACTTCGTTGTTAACTCCTATATTAAACACATTTATTGCTAACTAATGTATCCACAATGCATTCAAATGCGTCGTAATTCAAATGTCTTTATACGACAACCACTGCAAAATATATTAATCTCTCTTCTTAGTTTTCTTCTTTAAGGCACTGGCACTTGTTAGTTAAATGTTACTTAAAACGTATAAGAGTTTTTTGATTTAACTGAGTTACATCAATTTTTTAGTTAACTGGTCTGCATTTTAAATCTTATATTTATATAGTTGGCACGAAACGTTCTTTATTTTTATACTAAGACAAATGGAAATATTTCTAAATTTTAAATCAGTTAAATTTGAAGACATATTATTTGTAATTTGAAAAATATGTCGAGATGACGCTATAAAGTACACTCTTGTTGTCGAAACTATCCATGGCCATGGCAATGCAAAAGTTAAGAGACATTGGTTAACCTAACGAACTAGTATTGCTATTATGTATGTTGTCATAATTGAAATTCGCTCACTACGTTTTAATACACCTAAGACTGTTTCTTTGAGAAAATACTATCGTATAAATTGGAAAGTTGGGTTATATAAGAAAATCGAATTCAATCGCAGAGTAAAAGCAGATTTAGACGGTTTATTACCAACGAACTATCGAATGAATTTTAATATTAAGAGTCGGAATAAAATTCAAACGTTGAATAATACTCACTTCACCTTATCCCCTGAGGCGGGGGTTGTAGTTGTCTCTCAGTTCCTTTCCGTAGAGTCCAACCTTGGCGTTGCCCAAAGACAGTCCCTGTGCCTCGGATCCGCCCCAGTACCAGCCCCGTCGGTTGTCGCCACCAGAGCCATGCCTCTTCTCGTACAGCCCTAAGGGAGCCCCTGCTAGGGAAGCTGCATATTCGTCATCAGGGGACTGGGGGAAGGTTTTGTAGGTTTGAACGGGTGGCTTTGTAATTCTTCGTGGCAAACCATAGGCCACTGCTAGCAATGAAAGGAAGACGATCTGCAAACATTAGAGACATCTTATTAATATAAAAATATATTAATAGAGGATCATAGTGATTTATAACCGCGCACACACACACACATGAATAAGGCATAGCTTGTACTCTCTCATGACTCGTGATATCATACCACCTGGTCACAACTAGTTAAAAGATAGGCAATTGAAATAACCGTCCAAGTGGTTTTGACTAGATATCCTGTGATGACGTGTTATCTTTCCCATCAGTGCCTTTCCATAGAGTCTAACCTTGGCCAGACCCTGTACCTCGGATCCGCACTAGCACCAGCCCCGTCGGTTGCCACCACCAGAGCCCTGCCTCTTCTCGGACAGCGCTAAGGGAACTTCAGCTAGTGAAGCTGAATATTCGTCATCAGGGGACTAGGGAAGGTTTTGTAGGGTTGAACTAGTTGAGGCCCTGGTATTATTGACTTCTGACCATACACAATTTCTAGCAATGCAAAGAAAACTATCTGCAGACCATTAGAGCGATTCAATAAATATGAAGACAACCTTATAGAAGAAGCATGGTGATTTCGAACATAGCTTGTCCTGTGTCACTTCTTGTGATATCAAAGCATGGAGACATCATCTGCTTTTGTTAATCTTACTAAAGGAAAAAAAATTCTGTACTCTAAATTTAACTACCATTAATATGTCCAGGCATAATGTCGGCGTAAAACATTTTTCAATGTTTACGTTGATGAAAGATTTTAAAAGTAAAACAAAGTAACTAGAACGTGAATGACGTTGGCTGGTGAGAATCGTATCACGCTATAGGTATGCAACACTGCCAAAAAAAATATCGGAATTCAATGCAGTACTCAACAAACATCACATCGAAGACTGCGCAACATTCTCTAAAATACATGGTCCTTAGGAGCAAACGCTGATTTCAAGCACAATTGATGAATCGTCTACACACAGCTATGCGACTCGCCTGGGCTCGGGAACACCTCCAATGAACATTTGATACTCGTATGGTCAGACCAGTTGCGTTTCCTACTTTTTCTAGCACATGGATGGATTCGTGACAGGACAAAACCAGATCTTTGATGGACTATATATCTCATTAATAGAAAAAACTTATCTATATATATAAAACGCTTATGCGTGGCTGAAAAAGGGTGTTTATTTCTTTCGTGCCGTTGGCAACAATTAGTTTGTTTACGAATCTCAACCCTGGAGTCGAGTATTTCGCTGTGTTGTTGAGCTATTCGCTTACACATTATAGGAACATTCGTTATTCAAAATGAGCTTTTTGCAATTTGTTGAATATAATTTGCGAAGAAGAGAGTAGCATGCTAGGGAATCCCTTGATGAAAGATTTCAACGAAGATCGGCCAGAAATACTGCCTCACAGGCTTAGGCAAGCAACAAATGGCTAATAGTGTGAATTCCCAAGTCGAAACGAACGTTGCCGAGTATTATAGGTTAGATTTGGAATGATTTTACATCAGAAAAGTTTTCGCTTGCTCACTGCTCCCATAGAATGACAAAAGTTACTTACTCTTTGCAACGCGTAAATATAATAGATTAGATTTTTTGGTACTGTTTTTGTACATACTATATTACCCCAGATATATTTTTCTGTAAATGAATGCACTTATATATATAATGATGCTATTCTTTCTGTGATAGTGTTAAAGCTATACTAAAATATTTTAGTGTCCAATGAGACGAGCGAAGCGAGCTCGGATCGCGAAGCTAGCCGAAGGAACTCCGTAAGCAGATCCGGGGTAGACCCCTAGTAAGGTCTTTATTCATCGTAAAAAAAAATCAGCAATATTTTGATGTCAAGTTATCTTATAATTACTAAAGTTCGTTATATTTTTATGGACGATATATCTACTCGAATCTATTTGGACTGTTATCTGGCATTAACTGAACTAAACTAGAATTCATGAACATTTACAGGTGTAATTTTTATTTCATGGAAAATGCATGGCTCGCATCTCAGTCGTGTTACCACAGTTAAACTATAGACGTCCCTGTCAGTTACATCTCATTCACTTCATTCGACATTACACAAAGTTAAGCGACATCGATAGCCACGAAGTTATTGCTAGTTGAAATCGGTAAGACAATCACGTCACGTGAACCCCTAATCTACTTCGTACTATATGACGTAGCTCTATGTGGCAATACTTATATGGTACCTAAAACATATGATTTAACTAATAATATCCCATCAGTGTTCTTAAAACCATTTAACTAATAATTGGACCATCATGAAGTTCAAAATCTTCTATATAATTAATAATACTTTCTATCTTCGTTCTTCAACCGTCTGATTTAAATATATACATCGCTGTTAGAAACCTTTTCTATTACTTATAATACTTCCCCTCCTCTTGCTGCTTCCAAACCCTTGTGTGTGTGTGTGATATAACTAATAATATTCATCTTAGTACCTCAAAAACCTAGATTTAACTAATAATACTCATTGTTGATAGTTTAAAACCTTTTATGTCCACGTAATGTGAAAAGAACATAATAAAAATTCGGAAATGAACAGAAGAACACGTCATTTAAACAATACTTCTTTAATTGATTTTTCTTTCAAATCGTTCTGATTTAAAGCACATATTTAATTATCTTTAATCTTAAAAAATAAACACGAAATTGATCTGGATCTATAATACAATTGGTATTAAAAAATATCTATCATAGTAATCCATCAGAGATTAGTTGCTTAGATTCGGTTTTATGGTGCAAGGTCATATACTTGACCACGTTGCGCCTAGGCCTTAATTTGACGGAATCGAACTTGCGCCACCTACAACTAGAAGGCTGCTGCAGTGAGCATACCCACAGAGACATGGTGATCCTATTAAACCGTAGGCAAGAAACAGATTGAATGTAGATGTAGGTAGATAATTAACGTCAAACTGGAGCTACAATACCTGGCTATTGACTATGGTTCAGGATCAAACCCGAACGGAAAGATCCAAAGACAATGCCTCGTAAATTTAAACCATAGTCAGATGACGAGGACAACACCTGATCTAGCACCCCATTCTCCAAACTTCCTAGTCTGAGTGGAAATTATCACTTAGCCTTTCCGGCCAATATGTTTCGATATATTTCAACTAGTAATAATGATTTCTCCGAATCCAACCAGCTAACCTTTCGATATACTTGCAATATGTTTAGATTTGTTTAAAAAAATAAATAGTGTTTATAAAATTTTCCAAAACTTGCCATTTTTTTTGGCTATCCAACGCACCGAAGTTTGTGGAATTTTACACATCCACCCCATATTCTATCCATCCCTTTTGAGAAACATCTCCAAACAATAAAAGTATCGTTTTTAATATTAAAATTATTAACCAACCCTAAACACATGATGGTATGTGTCTATCTAGTTAGTATTGTGACGAATGAGAAAAAGTAACTCACCACCAGAACCTTCATGGTTGACTTGTTGGACGATTGTAAATTTGAATCGAATCACTTCTTTCGTTGAATGGTGAATCGTGAATCATCCGAGTTCTATTTATACAGATATTCAAATAAATCCAACATGTAAAACACGGATCAGCATTGTTGCACAATCAATAGGCATTTGAAATTTCTCCCAACTAGCCGATATTGTCAGCAATTTTATGCAGTTTGTGCTTATGCGATGTTATTTTATTGCGGTTTATCAAATGAAACAGAGTAGTCTACCGATATCTTAACTAGGCGTTTTTATTGCATATTTATCACCAGTATTTCCTGCTGTGTTTAATTAAAAAAAATACAGAAGATTGATTCTTGTGCCAGTACGGAACACACAACATATGGCAATAGTCTCACAAACGTTGTAAATACTTTAAATAATTATTTACTGGAATTATTAACCGGTTGGCTCTTACAATTGAAAAATTTTCAAACGCGTTTTTCTTGATAAAAATGCTCTTTTTTTAAAGTAACTGAGAATAGAGTAAATATGAAATGTAGGAAAAAATTGTTAAAATGATATAATTTACAAGTTTCCTTGAAAATTAGAAATAGCCCGTTGTGTTGCTCCATTTTACGACATCTAATAGAAGACTGATCCTTGGTATCAGTACAGCTGTATAATTACAAACATTGTTACTACAGTGAAACTCCGATTTAACGTAACCCGCACATAACGTTTATTTTAACAAAAATAAGTTCCTATACTTTCAATGTAACAAATTCCGTATTTAACGTTATCACTTCGAAATATTTCCCCCATTTAACGTTTTTTCAGAGGGGGAGAACTCGAAGCGATTTTCTTAAAATAGTCAGATACTAGCAAGCCAGCACGGCGTTGCTAAGACAGTTATTTTGGTGTACTTAGTAATACTGAAAACATAAAAGAGAAGAAACAATAATTTTAAGAATGAGGCTCACACCTCCACCCGACATGACACAGGCATGTCACAAATTCGCATAAAATTCGAACTACTGTGTGTATCGTTTTGGTGTAAAATTTTTAACAGGTTTCAAATCCGTTGACATTTTTACTCCATCTTTACCGATCGCGAAGATAGAAAATCTCAAAAAGTCATTCTTGTGTTCGTAATAAATATATTCGTTCAAATGCGTAAATTGCACAAATTAGGTATGCTAAAAAACCTTTTAAAAAACCTTATATCTGGAGAATGATGTTAATGATTTAGCTAGTAAAAGCCAAACGCAAACCAAAATAACAAATGTCTTTAAACAAAAAACTATTGTAATGGAAAAAATATTTGAATGGTATGTAACTTAAAGTAGTCTTTATTTCGTGCTCTATGTTGTTGTTCTCCGACCGGATTTAACGTTTGTAACCACATGTAACGTTATTTTCTTCCAGTCCCTTGAAATACGTTAAATCGGGGTTTCACTGTACTACAATGTTAGTGTCGAGTCTAATTTATGCAACATCGGTTTATAAGTGAAACACGTTAAGTCAAAAGTTTTAATCATGAGTTATTTAATTTTTCTAGACCCAGTCGTGGTGCTCTTTAGACTGAAGATATCCACTAAGTCATTTTGGATTGCAAGGCTGTGAGAAGAGATTGCTGTAAAGATGGGTGTGCTTGACTGTGTCGTACTCGTCGCTCCAGTGAAGACCCACAAGCTCCAGTCCAACAAAGTACTTATGGGACAGTAGCTCCTGTCCCACAAGGACTCGATCGGATCGAGATCGGGGCTCTAAACAGGCCAGTCAAGAAAATTCACTTCATTTTCAGGAAACCAGTCCATAACACTTTTTGCAGCATGATATGAAGCTCGATCCTGTTGGAAGAAGCAACCATCATCGCAGTAGTGATATTAGGCCTTGCCATAGTATTGGCAAGGCTGAATTATCCAGAACGTCAAGGTACACTTCAGCGCGTTCATGGTACCAGGTAAATAAATCAATGGGCCAAGTCCTAACCAGGAGAAACAACCCCACACTAAGATGAATCCTTTTTCAAATTTCTGTAGTGTCCAAATACTTCTGTCCGTATATTGTATGTGTTGAATATGCAAAGCAGTCTTGAACAGCAATTACGTGTTGGCTCAAAGCGCGCATGCGCCAATTTTGTATTTAATGTCTGGTACGTCCGCATTTCTTGAGCGCTCTCTGATTGAGAACTGAATATTGTACCCGGTGGCGTTATGCTTTATTTCGCCGGCCGACTGAATTCATGTTCCTTCGTTATGTTTCTGTTAATAAACGTTAGATTTGTTTTATCCTCAGCGTTTTATTTCCACCCCCGGACATCTTAATTGAGAAGATTCAACATTAGTGGCATCCCTACCGGGACAGAAAATCGGAAGGTTTTCTAAACGCTGAGTAAACTTCGCTTGAGTTCCGCTTCGTGGAAAAATCTTACAATGGATTCGGAGTCGGTGAAACAGAAACGAAGTTCTATGAGAGGAACTTTTTCGAAAAGTGCCAACCTCTTGGAGACTTACCTGAACTCTGCCGGATCGGATTTGACTGAAATAGAAGTTACGTACGAACAGTTGACCGAAAAGTGTAACCAATTACGAAGAACTGATGAGTTATTTTGGAAGCTATTCCAAGATATAGGTTGCACACAGAAGTATTATGATGCAGAATTCCTGGCGGCTGAGGAGTATCAAGATAAATTTATTACGCTGAAAACGAAAGTCAAAAGAAAACTTATAGGTTTGTGTGGTGAAGGGGATTCTAGTTTCAGCGGTACGTCCCCCTTTCAACAGACTTCACACTACAAACTACCAGAAATTGAATTGAGAAAGTTTGTCGGAGATCCCAGGGAATGGATTAGGGGGTTGACCCAATTCGAGAAAATACACGAAGATCCCAAGATGGATGATCGAGACAAGTTCCAGTACCTGATTCAAGCTAAGAAGCCCAATTCGAAACCAAGAGAGGTCGTGGAAGGTTTTCCAGCTATGGTCTACTAACTACCCGAAAGCCGTGGACTATTTGAAGCAAATGTTTGGAAAAGAAAATTTTTTGATACAAGTGTACGTCAGAGACCTGCTACAGTTAGTTATACGTGATAAAAAGGACATTGAGCTGTCTTCGTTGTACGATAGACTGCAGACACAACTACGAGCATTAGAATCCTTGGGACTGACTCAGGATAAATACGCTGAAATGTTATTCCCACTGGTGGAATCGTGCCTTCCAACGGATTTGTTACGTGGGTGGGAAAGAAACAGGGAACTGAAACCTGAGGTTTTAGGAAAGACTCTGATTTGGATTCAATAATAGAATTACTGAGGTTGAAAGCGATCAGCACATTAAGCTTGTTAGAAATTCTTTTGTTTCTGAGAAACCAAATAAGTACGTTAAGAATTCTCAGTTTAAATCATCTTCAGTTCCCACTGCTACTGAATTGTTTAATGCTGGTAAAAAAGTACATAATGAAAATACGGAGAAAATTAAGAAGTTTGATCAATGCAGTTTTTTGCAATCGAACACATTTATCCGAAAATTACAACGAAATTGTTGATATGACTTTGGATACTAAAATGAACATAATTAAAACCAAAAATGCATGCTTTGTATGCTTAAAAAGAGGACAACGAGCAAATACCTGTAGATCTAAACATAAGTGTATTATTTGTAAGAACATTTTGCAGTTTTATGTCCTGATTTACCTTTTTCAAAGGCACAGGCACAAACTGATGAAATCAAAACTAGTGCGTTAAATATGCAAATAAGCTTTTCAAGTGTGTTATTGCAAACACCGGTAGTACGATTAGAGAATAAGGACCAGGAACTATTAGTACGTGCTGTAATCGATACGGGGGCAGTATGCAATCTTATATTTGTAATGATGTAGCAGACTATACATGATTTACACTAGTGTAAGTGAAGTTAAAAGTGAAAGTGTTCATAGAAAAGAATCTTGTAGAATTAAGTGATATCGATAAAAGTTATAGGGTGTAAATTTGAAGCACTAAGTCAAAAGCAAATTTGCTCTAAAATAGATCGGGTCCCTTCTGGCCCTTGGATTAAAGAGCTCAAAACTCACGGTATTAAGATTAGTGATTTTGAAGGTAATTTATATAAGGTAGGGGATGAAATTAAGGCAACACAGTACCCTTTTTCAAAAAAAAATTTATACAGACAGTAACATTAAAAATAATTAATGACTTTTTATCACCTTATATTATTAAATTGAATCCAATGAAAAAAAATCAGTTTAATACAAACCATTATTTTAAAATAAAAGAATTGAAATTTTTGAAGTTTTTTTAAATTTTTATAAAATATTCAATTTTTAATATTTTTTAGTTATTTCGCTATTTATATTTCTTGGATAATTGGGAACAAAAGTTTGTATGAAATTGACTATCAGTCTAATTTTTGAATTTTAATAATTATTTTTGTAGCTAAACCTAAAAAAAACATAAAAATTCTAAAAATATTAACTTTGACATTTTTTAAAAAATTAATAGAACTCTCAGACTTAAATCGATACTAACTTTTATATTACATACTAGCAAGATACCCGACCTTACTCGGTTTGAATTGGTTTACTCTAGATTGAAGAGATGATGAAAATATATAATGACTTACGTCTTTCGTAGAATGAAATAATATTTTAAAACCTTTCGCCATCTTTAAAATTTCTACAACTTACTTAGGACACAAATCCTACACATGCATATCTATTCATCTAATACATTTCACATACATCGCACTCTTGCTGTATGACAATGCTACAAAATGACGAAAGCTGACACTAAGGTTTCTTACTACAAAAGACGACTTTGAGGGAGATTTGGAATTCCATTTCTTAAGTTCTTTTCATGTTCAACTCCATTTATAAACATGACAATTATCTGCGAGTACTCTCGCACTCATAGTCAACAAAACAATATTTTTTTTACTTCTGGCACTCTTGTATCTGGCATGCGACAACATGGCATTGTTGAATTTCGCAATTTTTTCCTGTCCTTATAACAAAGAATATTTAATGTTTGAAAAGTTATAGTTTGGATTTTTTAAACATTATTATTCTTTCAATAATGACATATTTACACTTAAAATTTGCTTTATTCTGACTTACCTGCTACTTTTAGTCGAATACTTTGTGGTGGTGTTGCGTGTGATAAAAAAGAAACACGATTAAAATTATAAATATTTGAAAAGAAAACTGCGAAATGAAACAAAATAAAAGATGTCGGGTAAAAGTTTTTCTAAAGATATTAATTTGTGATTCCTATTTATCTCTTGATCTTGCAGTTGCCACAACTTACAACTAAAAAGTGTATAAAATTTAGAAATGCGTAATTAATTCATAGCGAAAGAAACACGAGTTTCTGTTTTATTCCCGTTCGTTGAAAAATATCGTCTGTCCCAAATGCTCGGAAATCGTTTACATTGCGCAAAGAACAAATATAAGACTCGAAATAAATAATGTATCAGAGCTAAAATGTCACCATAAAATTTTTTATTTTGAAAAATAATTGGTTTTTTAGCAGTACTGGTAAAGTAAATCAAAGTAATCGTAATACTCAAACTGCATTCCAATTTTTCGAAAACTACCAAATTGTGGCTGATTTAAGTATACTTACTCAGGTGTTTTAGCATGAAACTCTTCTAAATATAGCAACAAAAAATATGTTTAATATTGCATTCACTAAACTAATAGATAATGTATAAAATAAAACACATTGTAATAAAATATCTGGAATAAAATTCATGGGATGCTTGCACAAACACACAAACACAAAATCGAACATAGAACAGAAAGACGGACAGACAGACTTTCGCAACCAATTCCACTCACTAAATGAAGATAAGTACTCACTGTATGCAAATTTCCATGAAAATATATTAAACCGTGTGGACGTGTATAGGGCACAACATACATACATACAGACAGACAGACAGACACCAAACGTAAAAGAAGCGGATTCGGCATCAGTAGGGTCCAAAACGGATAGAAAACTTGAAATGGGTCGAAAATATTGAATGTACAAACAAACACTCCATTCTTATTTATATAGATATATGAAAGTATCTACAAAAAATTTGTAGACTGTATATTGTACAGAAAAAAAAAGCCTTAGAGAATTGAAAACCCTTGCATCCACAAAAATAAAAGTCTGAAAAAATGCATTTTAAGTTTTTGAAGTCTTAAAAATCAAAAACTAATAATGCTTGTAGAGCTCTAATTCTTTCATATGTTATTTATCAACTTATAAAATGCACTAAAACACTAATTTAACTCAATGTGATAGAATATATTTTTTTAAATCAAAATGTTATGTTTTCATACGATGAAAAACATTTGTTACGGCAGCGACAAATTATTTATCTTAATCCTAACAT
The DNA here is from genome assembly GCA_947359465.1 of Metellina segmentata. Lineage (NCBI taxonomy): Eukaryota > Metazoa > Arthropoda > Arachnida > Araneae > Tetragnathidae > Metellina > Metellina segmentata. Next base: position 39,650,873 of record OX375877.1, on the reverse strand, counting down.
AATATTTTCGTACCAAATATTTACCAAATTTTGATTATAGTATCTATATAAATAAGAATGGAGTGTTTGTTTGTACATTCAATATTTTCGACCCATTTCAAGTTTTCTATCCGTTTTGGACCCTTCTGATGCCGAATCCGCCTTTTTCTCGTTTGGTGTCTGTCTGTCTGTATGTATGTTGTGCCCTATACACGTCCACGCGGTTTAAGATATTTTCATGAAAATTTGCATACAGTGAGTACTTATCTTCATTTAGTGAGTGGCATTGGTTGCGAAAGTCTGTCTGTCCGTCTTTCTGATCTATGCTCGATTTTGTGTTTGTGTGTTTGTGTAGACATCACATGAATTGCATTCCAGATATTTGATTGCATTGTATTTTATTTTATACACTATCTAATAATTTAGTGAATGCAATATTAAACATTTCTTTATTGTTATATTTAGTTGAGTTTCATGCTAAAACACCTGAGTAAGTATACTTAAATCAACCATAATTTGGTAGTTTTGGAAAAAGTGGAATGTCTATTGAATATTACGATTACTTCGATTGCTTTACCAGTACTGCTAAAAAAGTAATTATTCTTCAAATTTTTTTTTTTTTTTTTTATGGAATTTCATCTCTGATACTTTATTTTATTCGAGTCTTATTTTTATTCTTTGCGCAATGAAAACGATTTAAGAATATTTGGGACAGACGATATTTTTCAATGAAACGAGAATGAACAAGATCGCGCGAGCAGTGATATTTTTTCTGGTTCTTTCGCTCTGAATTAATTTCACATTTCTAAATTTTGTACACTTTTAGATGTAAGTTGTGGCAACTGTGCGAGATCAAGAGATAAAATTGAATCACAAATTAATATCTTTAGAACAATTTTTTGCGACATCTTTTATTTTGTTTTACTACGCTGTTTCCAGTTTTAAATATTTATTATTTGAAAAAATGTGTTTTCCTTCTCATCACACGCAACAGCACCACAAAGTATTAGACTTAAAAATGTTAGGTAAGTCAGTATAAATTTTCAGAAAATTTTAAGTGTAGTTATGCCATTATTGAAAGAATAATGCCGTTATTTAAAGAATAATGCCGTTATTTAAAGAATAATGCCGTTATTTAAAGAATAATGCCGTTATTTAAAGAATAATTCCGTTATTTAAAGAATAATGCCGTTATCTATATAAATAAGAATGGAGTGTTTGTTTGTACATTCAATATTTTCTACCCATTTGAAGTTTTCTATCCGTTTTGGACCCTTCTGATGCCGAATCCGCCTTTTTCTCGTTTGGTGTCTGTCTGTCCGTCTGTCTGTCTGTCTGTATGTTGTGCCCTATACACGTCCACGCGGTTTAAGATATTTTCATGAAAATTTTCATACAGTGAGTACTTATCTTCATTTAGTGAGTGGCATTGGTTGCGAAAGTCTGTCTGTCCGTCTTTCTGTTCTATACTCGATTTTGTGTTTGTGTAAACATCACATGAATTGTATTCCAGATATTTGATTGCATTGTATTTTATTTTATACATTATCTAATAGTTTAGTGAATGCAATAAAAACATTTTTTATTGTTATATTTAGTTGAGTTTCATGCTAAAACACCTGAGTAAGTATACTTAAATTAACCATAATTTGGTAGTTTTGGAAAAATTGGAATGTCTATTGAATATTACGATTACTTCGATTGCTTTACCAGTACTGCTGAAAAAGTAATTATTCTTCAGAATATTTTTTTTTTTATGGAATTTCATATATGATACTTCATTTATTTCGAGTCTTATTTTTATTCTTTGCGCAATGAAAACGATTTCCGAATATTTGGGACAGACGATATTTTTCAATGAAACGAGAATGAACAAGATCGCGCGGGCAGTGATATTTTTTCTGATTCTTTCGCTCTGAATTAATTTCACATTTCTAAATTTTGTACACTTTTAGTTGTAAGTTGTGGCAACTGTGCGGGATCAAGAGATAAAATTGAATCACAAATTAATATCTTTAGAACAATTTTTTGCGACATCTTTTATTTTGTTTTACTTCGCTGTTTCCTGTTTTAAATATTTATTATTTTAATAAATGTGTTTTCCTTCTCATCACACTCAACAGCACCACAAAGTATGAGACCTAAAAATGTTAGGTAAGTCAGTATATTCAGTAAATTTAAAGTGTAGTTATGCCATTATTGAAAGAATAATGCCGTTATTTAAAGAATAATGCTGTTATTTAAAGAATATTGCCGTTATTTAAAGTATAATGTCGTTATTTAAAGAATAATGCCGTTATTGAAAGAATAATAATGTTTATTAATCCAAACTGGAACTTTTTCCAACGTTAAAAAATTCGTTGAAATAATGACAGGAGATAATTGCAAAATTTCACAATGTCGGGCGCATACAGGAGGCAAGAGTGCCACAAGTAAAAAAATATTGTTTTGTTGACTATGAGTGCGAGAGCACTCGCCGTAAATCGTAATTTTAATTAATTGAGTTGAACATGAAAATAACTTAAGAAAGGGAATTCCATATCTTCCTATAAATCGTCTTTTATAGTAGTAACCTTATTATCACCTTTCGACATTTTGTAGCTTTGTCATACAGCAATTGTGCGATGTATGTGAAATGTATTGCATGAATGGATATGCATGTGTAGGATTTGTGTCCAAAGTAAGTTGTAGAAAATATAAAGATGGCGAAAGATGTTAAAATAAATTTTTATTCTACAAAAAACGTAAGTCATTATATATTTTGATTATCTCTTCAATCTAGAGTAAACCAATTCAAACCGAGTAAGGTCGGGTATTTTGCTAGTATTATATATAACAATCGCAACCAAATATTTGTTTTGAAAAAGACCCTTTTATCAATATTGGTTGGCTAGTAATGAGACTCAGAAGAGAACGCAGAACATAAACTAACATATATGATTTTAATTGTGAAAGTTGAAGATAATAGCCATTTCACCTAAGGAATTGATTTTATTCAAACATAATTTTATTTAATTGTAAGAATGTAAAATTACATCAAAACAAAAACGAATTTAACCACGCCTCCTCTACTATGCTATCCAATTTTGCCACTGACAACACTCAGAAAATTTCAAATATCTTTAAAACTAATTGGATATTAAATCTAAAATTTTGAAGCAAGCTTCCCAACTGTATGGACCATCGAAAAATTTCGATATTTAAAAAAAAATTTTTTTGATATTTTTGTCATTTTTAGGGTACTGTGTTGCCTTAAATTGTTAATTGGGGCTGATATTGCAGGAAAATTGTTTACTGGTAAAATTAAGCATGTGCAATCAGGACATGTGGCCGTTGAGATTTTATTGGGTTGGACGCTTATGGGGAAAATGTCTGGTACAAGGCCGAATGAATCAATTGCCTCTTTATTTATTTCGTCTTTATTGGTAAAAGAACGTTGCATTTCTGAACTCTGCAAATTAGATGTTTTGGGAATTGGTGATCCTATACTGATTCAAACCTAAACAAAATTGGAAACCGAAACTGTAAACCATTTTCATGAAACAAAAAGTGTAGATGCCGAGGGGAGGAACTAATTGATTTTGCCTTGGGTCGTGGATAATTCGCTCTTGCCAGACAATAGGAGTTTAAGAGAAAAATGCTTTCGGAGTACAAAACGGAAGTTAGCCTCGGCAGGAAATTCTAAAGCTTATTGTGATGTTTTTAAGAACTGGATACGCTTGGGAATATTTTAACATGTTGATGGTGATAAACATAAGGGCGTCCACTATTTCCTTACAGGCCAGTAATAAAAGAAAATGATGCAACACAAATTAGACCAGTGTTTAACGCATCAGCACACATGTAACAGGATCCCCATCTTTAAATGATAGTTTAGCTACCGGTCCAAATCTAATCGAAATTATACCGTCTGTCCTCAACAGATTTCGTAAACATTATGTAGGTTTAATAGCGGATATAGAAAAGGCTTTCCTACAAATTTCTATCAGAGACAAGGACAGAGATTTTTTGAGGTTTCTGTGTTGCAGCAATGATGATTCGGAGGAAAATAAAATTTACCGACATCGAAAAGTAGAGTTTGGGATTATGTCGAGTCCCTTTTTATTGGCTGCAACCCTGAGATTTCATTTAAGACACGTGTCTAAGAATTTAAGTGAGACGGCTGAGATTCTCATGAAATTATTTTACGTGGACAATTGTGTAACAAGCTTAAATTCTGTCGAAGAAATTGAAGAATTTATAAATAAATATCAAATGATAATGTCTTCGGGTCACTTCAATTTACGAGGATGGCAATCCAATTTACAAAACCGAATGGTCGAGGAGGTCTCCCATGAAAACAAAACTGTACATGTGTTAGGTCTTTTATGTGGAATACGGAAAGTGATACATTATCATGCAAATTAGATGGAATAATTAATCCAGGTGAATTAGTTACGAAGAGACTAGTTTGGGCTATAGCCCATCAGGTTTTTGATCCAATAGGTTTTTCAGCACCTGTAATGCTCATACCTAAACTGATTTTGCAGGAAACCTGTAATCTAAATTAGTGTTGAAAGCTATGGCTATTCATGGTATGCACGAATATTTCCCAGTTAATGACATAAAAGGTAGCTTTCGACATGGATAGCAATGAGAGCATTGCTCATTATCCCGAAAGGAATAAATCTTCTCTATATTGTTTAATGTTGCCTCCTAGTAGTTATGTAGCTCTTGAAATTAGCATTATGGAGATTGGGCCATCCGTATGTGACATCAATACAATTCGTGTGTAAAGTTATGGCTATTCATGGTATGTACGAGGATTTCCCAGTTAAAAAGACATCAATAGTAGCTTTCGACATTGATAACAACGAGGTAATGGTTCATTATCCCGAAATAAATAAATATTTGTAACGTTTAATGTTGCCTCCTAGTATAGTTATGTAGCTCACGATATCTCTGCGTGTGTGATATTATGTAGTATATGTCTTCTGTATAAGTGATACAAATATAATTCGTGATGAAAGTTATAGCTATTATGTATGGTACATACGTAGATTTACCAGTTAATGATATAAAAGGTATTTTTAGACATCGATATTAGCAAAAGATTTGTTCATTATCCCGAAAGGTGAACTTATACTACCAAAATAATTATAGTTTAAAATGTTTTGCCTGAAAGGCTAACAGATAATGTTGAACCTTCTGATGGCTCACATAAATATATGTGTCCTGCATCCTGCAGTTTTCTATGCCTGATTTCTAACCAGTCGTGGCCTTCTTGACCAATAGAATGTCTCCTAGAAATTTTTCGACCAAGAGATGTGGTTATTAGATCATTATGCGTGTTCTGGAGTAAGAGCAAACTAACACTACTTGGAAATCTCGGGACGAGTCAAAGGTTAAACGGTTTAACAATTTTATAAAAATTTTCAGTTAATGTGTCTTTGTTGTAAGCCGACGATATTTTTATTTGAAATTTGTGTCTTCCATGAAAAATAAATACTTAGTATTTGAAGAAAATAAATTCGAACACAGTTCTTTCACAAATTTTTATTAAGTTGTTCATAATATTTGCAAAACTTGTCACATATCATAGACTTTATCCGTCGTCGAATTCCAAGCGTTTCAGTTTTTCATGCGGTCACCTGCAAAAAGATGGACACAATTTTCATAAATGATGATAGACAGAAAAGCGTAAAATATACTTGGTATTTAAAAGTATTGTGGTATTTCATAACAGTAATAATATTAGAGTTCAGAAGTCACAGGCGAGATAGAAGTGTCGTAAATAGTCTTACTCGATGGTATTTGTAACACTATAAACGCGGATTTTCTGATCAAGGCGACATAAAGCATACGTATTCAAGAATTCCCTAATTGGAGATTATAAAACTGTTTTCAAGTGATCAACTGTCCAAAACTAACCCTAGAAGTACTATTAGATCCATTTGACATTACATCGGACATAAAATTCTGGGCACTTGACTTAAATACTCTTGATCTGGCGTTACACTGACATTAGATCTCCTAAATCTCAAGCCCATTGATAACACTCAAAATGCCATCGACAGTTTTTTTTTTCAGATCCTCCACCTCCCGACTCGCCCGTTAGGTTTTGGAGTCTTTGGCTGGGAGGGGGGAAGGGGACTTCCAGCCCATGAAGTAAACCCAATTGGGCCCACGCCGACCGGACGAGCATTTATTGTGTTTTTAAAATTTACATGGGGCAAAAGGCCCGGTTCATGAATATAAAATGACAAGAGTAAAACATTGGGCAACAGGCCCTAATAAAAGGTCCGTGTAAACATAAAAGATTGTGACGTAGTATGGCATGAAAATAAAACATTGGTAAATATACATAAATAAAATATGATGAAGTGTTGAATCAATAAAAATAGAACAGTAATAAAATTTAAAATTTTAAGAGATTAAGAGAAAGCGAACGCATCGGCAGGTCAACAGTGTTCAGGCCACAGTGGTCCCATTAGCCACTTCTGCCGCAATGGGGATACATTTTTTAATTCTGAATTTGGAGATCGCATTCTTCATGACAGATGTAAGCCATTTTGGCTTATTCTCATCCGTGGGCCTGCATAGTAACATCATGAATAGTATCGTGTAGTGAGTTCACAGTCAAAAATATAATGATCTGGATCACCCACGGCTCCACAGCTGCAAAACTCACTGTCTTTAATATGGAAGTGATGTAAATAAGACATGAACGGGCCATGACCAGTAAGAAACCATGCCAAGTAGCGATCTGCAATTAGATCCTTTGAGCTGGTCCCCGGCATGAACTCCCTCAACCGGATACCACTCTTGGCATGGCCATGATCGTCCTGCCAATCTATATTCTTTAGGAGAGTTATCTGGCGTTTTATGTAGGAGATCGGTGTAGGAATATCTAGAGACTCGCCACACGACGAAGCAAGTTTCGCAAAGCCGTCAGCGAGCTCATTCCCGGCCGTTCCCACATGTGCACGCACCCAACTCAGACCAAAATTATCGCAGTAGTTAACAAGTGTTTGTTTTACTGTTAGAAGATAGGTTGATTTAGAAGTATTAGATTTTAAGGCCTGAATTGAGCTCAAGCTGTCACTATAAATATTAACCCTCTTATTGTTTTTGATCGCCCATTTAACCGATTGATGAATAGCCGTAAGTTCGGGATGAAAAAAAAATTATTATTATTATTTAATTTATATTGATGGGCTTCGATCAAGGTTTGACCAGTGAATATGCACACCGAGGCCCCGATATTGCCATCAATACCCGAGCCATCGGTGTATACATCATGATCTGAATTTTGAATAGTTGGATTGAAATTTAGAATAATGGTGGAGGATGGATAATTTATTGTATTACTATTATAATCCAAGTTACCCTGCGACAGCTCGAGCTCGGGAGCGTGAAGCCGCCTTACACCAACATTGAATTTTAGGAAAATGGACCTAAGAGTCACGTGGAGTGGTGGAATATCACATAGGGTGTTGAGGGAGTCGGTTGGGGAGGTTCTGTAAGATCCGGAAAATTTTAATAAAAACGGTCTCTGAATAGATCTTAGCCTTGCTATTTTCTCCAAGGTGAGCTTACCTCCCCATATGCCGGCTCCATATGTAATGATATTTTCTGTTACCGTGAGGTACCAATCCTTTAGAAGCCGGCCACCGACGCCCCAACCCCCACCCTTAACCCTACACATTGAACTGCCTATTTCTAGGCATCTGGACGAAATGGATGCAATGTGGTCACTACACGTGACTCTGCAGTCAATAATAACACCCAAGTATTTCACGCTGTCTGTGATTTTGATTCTGGTATTATCCTGTCTGAAGGAGGGTTTTCTTTTACGTTTTTTGGTAGGAGAAAAGATAACGGACTGACACTTGCCGACAGACAGCATTAATTTCAATCTGGAGAGACAGTTTCCTATCTCCTGAAGAGCAGCATTAGTATTCTGTTCCAGGTCACTCCGCGTCCGACCCGACGTGATTAAGGCCAGGTCATCCGCAAAGGCCTGGATAAAAGTTTTATCATTATTTAGATTTAATATTTTATTAAAATAAATATTCCACAGAGTTGGTGCCAAGACCGAACCCTGTGGACATCCCCTTGTTATTACTCGCTTGATTTGGTTTTCGTTATGATAATACGTAATAGATCTCTCGGTAAAGTAGGATATAATGAATTTTATGTAACAGTTAGGAAGTTTATATTCAATAAACGTGTCCATCAGCAACTGCCAGTCCATATTGTCGAAGGCGGACTTGATGTCTAAGAAGGTAAGAGACGAATACTCAACACACTTTTTTCCTGTACTTGGTTAATTACGGAGAGGATCGCCTCCTCACAGGACCGCTGCTCCCTAAATCCATATTGATGGTCGTGAAGAATATTATTGCTGGATAGCCATTGTTTTAGTTTACGCAAGAGCAACCTTTCTATTATCTTGCCGATAGTCGGCAGAAGGCAGATTGGTCGGTACGCCCCACAGGATGAGGGGTCCCGACCCGGCTTAAGCAGGAACCGGACCCCCCCCCCATCTCTGAGGACCCTCGGGAAGTAGTTGTATACGAAACATTTTTGTATCGGGATCATCATTATTTTTGGATATTTCTTAAAGATTTCTGTCCAGATTTTATATTCGATGAGGTCCGGTCCCGGGGCCTTCCCTCCTCCTAGTCCTGACAATACATACAAGTTCCAGGTCAGAAGCACTAACCTTGAGACATCCATCCGGGTAACCAATCGGTCTGTCAAAGTCCAGGTCGCCCGGGGGCTGGGCATCTGCCTCCCCAAAGAAGTGATCCATCAGTATATTTAGCTTTTGGGTTTGGTTGAGACCCGGATTCTCATGTAAAAAGAGATCAAGATTTGCGTTCCTCCCCTTTCGGAAAGTCAGCTTGAAGATAGACCCATATTTTTCATGAAACCCTGAGCAATGTCCTCTCCAGGAGGCTCTTTTCGATTCATTAACTGCTTTTTTGTAGATCGTCCTGGCCGACCTATAGGACTCACCGGCAGCACGGACCTCATCGACATCTCCATTATTGCGCATAATAGAATTTAATCTTTTAAAGAGAGCAGTGACCCTGTTCCTTGAGCAGGCGAGCTCTTTAGTCCACCAGTGAATTTTAGGGTTTCTATTCTTTGTAGTCTTTTTTTTTAATTGTAAAATCTGCGATTTTAGTTATTTCATATGTTAAGTTTTCGAAGTAGTTGTCAATATCACTGGTGGTGTTAATATTGTTGGCAAGATCCAGTAGGTTAGTTACAGATTTGTTAAATTGTCTTAAGAACCTTCCCAGTCCAAACTTTGTCCTGAGGAAGTAACCCAAGTTGTGGTTAGTATTGAACAGCAAGTCCACAGATACGTATTTGTGATCACTGCAGGTTTCAAGGTCTAAAATTTTCCAATTGCTAGACAGGTCGGAAATATTAGAAGTAATCAAAGTCAAATCAGGGCATCCCTTTCCAGAGTGGGCAATAAAGGTTGGCCCCTTTTCAGGAATATTAAGAGCTTCAAAATTGAGACTGTTGCAGAATTCAGTCACCCGTCGGCCCCTGATTTTAAAAAGTTAAAATTTAAGTTACGGTTGGTGCAAATAATAAGGCTATTGTTTCTTTCTGAGGAAAGTTATCTATGACCTGCCAGTGGTGAAACTGGTTGTTTGTGCACCATATACGGATCTTGTATAAAAATAAAATTTGCTTTAATTTGGTCTGCAGTGACCACTGCGAGACTGTGTGCATCTGAGGTGTGATTTGTGTTAATTTGAAGAAACCGGAGTGTGTCAGGCATTACAGGCCGTAGTCTGTGCTCGCCTCTAGCAGTGCAATTTGCCTTCGGATATTAGGACATTTTTTGTTCCTACAATCATGGCCCGTATCATGTCTAGTATTGTGGTTATTATTGCTGTCAACACAATTAACGCAATTCCTCTTCTCACAGCTCCCAGATCCATGGGAACCCCCACAGTTGATACAGAATTCTTTATCAGCAGGTAGGGAACATCTTGCACGGTTGTGGTCCAACCGACCGCACCGAGTGCACTGGCGGATACTTTTAAACTCTTCTAACCTTACCCTCTAACAACCCAGGAACACATATCCTTCAGAGAGGACCCGGCGAAAGATCTCGGGCTCCACAGACACAACCCAATGCATCCCCCTTCTTGCTTTGATGTTAAAAGCAATTTCGAAGTCTGAAGTGTCACGAAATACAGGATTTTTGAGCACAAGTGCATCAGGCAAAGATTCCACCGTATGGTCATCATCGACACCAATGAGGATAACCCTCGGATTGAGTTTTCTAGGCTTCACAAGGTCAAACACCTCCAGGAGATCAGGGAAAGTCAAGAGGTGGGCCAGAAGGCGATCAACGTCGCCGGGACTGCAAAGGTCAACAGCAACACCCCCTCCATGGATTCTTCTCAGTTGGACAACCCTCAGGTCGAAACCCTTAAGTTTGTCTCTAACCAACTGCCGGTTAACAATGAAGTCACCATCAGATCGGGTTTTAAGAAGCAGGGTGTGCTTTTGATTCGTCCTCGTTGTTTTAACGTCAGGAGTGGGACACAGCCCCGGGAGCGCTAGGCTCTCGGCGTAAGTCAATTTAACGGGTCCTCCCTCCTTACCAATCTCCTCGACCAGTTCATGGGTCTTAGCAGCTATTTGGTGACTTTTCGCCAAGGTCTCACCAAAGGTCTCCGTCATGAGTTTCATACTTGCATCCTTAGCATTAAGGGTACCCCTGGCCTCAGCATTCATCAGCTCAAGTTCTCTAATTTAAACTAGCACATTGTGTTACAAAAAGCATAAAAAATGTAATCATATTATAAAAATATAAAACCTACATTTCATATCAATAAAAAAAGTGTTGCATGAAAATAAATCTCAATAGATCAGTAACAGTAGCATTAGTAGCGGTAAAGGTTGAGTTTAATAGCATACCATTCAGGGTATTCATGATTAGTTATGGACATGTAAACGGAATAGGACCTACGAGTGGATTATCAAAGTTAATGAATATAAGTTCAAAATAAAGGCTTAGGATTCAGCAATTTATTTAATGAACTGTTTATTTTGTTTCGAGAACGCAACTTCGTTGTTAACTCCTATATTAAACACATTTATTGCTAACTAATGTATCCACAATGCATTCAAATGCGTCGTAATTCAAATGTCTTTATACGACAACCACTGCAAAATATATTAATCTCTCTTCTTAGTTTTCTTCTTTAAGGCACTGGCACTTGTTAGTTAAATGTTACTTAAAACGTATAAGAGTTTTTTGATTTAACTGAGTTACATCAATTTTTTAGTTAACTGGTCTGCATTTTAAATCTTATATTTATATAGTTGGCACGAAACGTTCTTTATTTTTATACTAAGACAAATGGAAATATTTCTAAATTTTAAATCAGTTAAATTTGAAGACATATTATTTGTAATTTGAAAAATATGTCGAGATGACGCTATAAAGTACACTCTTGTTGTCGAAACTATCCATGGCCATGGCAATGCAAAAGTTAAGAGACATTGGTTAACCTAACGAACTAGTATTGCTATTATGTATGTTGTCATAATTGAAATTCGCTCACTACGTTTTAATACACCTAAGACTGTTTCTTTGAGAAAATACTATCGTATAAATTGGAAAGTTGGGTTATATAAGAAAATCGAATTCAATCGCAGAGTAAAAGCAGATTTAGACGGTTTATTACCAACGAACTATCGAATGAATTTTAATATTAAGAGTCGGAATAAAATTCAAACGTTGAATAATACTCACTTCACCTTATCCCCTGAGGCGGGGGTTGTAGTTGTCTCTCAGTTCCTTTCCGTAGAGTCCAACCTTGGCGTTGCCCAAAGACAGTCCCTGTGCCTCGGATCCGCCCCAGTACCAGCCCCGTCGGTTGTCGCCACCAGAGCCATGCCTCTTCTCGTACAGCCCTAAGGGAGCCCCTGCTAGGGAAGCTGCATATTCGTCATCAGGGGACTGGGGGAAGGTTTTGTAGGTTTGAACGGGTGGCTTTGTAATTCTTCGTGGCAAACCATAGGCCACTGCTAGCAATGAAAGGAAGACGATCTGCAAACATTAGAGACATCTTATTAATATAAAAATATATTAATAGAGGATCATAGTGATTTATAACCGCGCACACACACACACATGAATAAGGCATAGCTTGTACTCTCTCATGACTCGTGATATCATACCACCTGGTCACAACTAGTTAAAAGATAGGCAATTGAAATAACCGTCCAAGTGGTTTTGACTAGATATCCTGTGATGACGTGTTATCTTTCCCATCAGTGCCTTTCCATAGAGTCTAACCTTGGCCAGACCCTGTACCTCGGATCCGCACTAGCACCAGCCCCGTCGGTTGCCACCACCAGAGCCCTGCCTCTTCTCGGACAGCGCTAAGGGAACTTCAGCTAGTGAAGCTGAATATTCGTCATCAGGGGACTAGGGAAGGTTTTGTAGGGTTGAACTAGTTGAGGCCCTGGTATTATTGACTTCTGACCATACACAATTTCTAGCAATGCAAAGAAAACTATCTGCAGACCATTAGAGCGATTCAATAAATATGAAGACAACCTTATAGAAGAAGCATGGTGATTTCGAACATAGCTTGTCCTGTGTCACTTCTTGTGATATCAAAGCATGGAGACATCATCTGCTTTTGTTAATCTTACTAAAGGAAAAAAAATTCTGTACTCTAAATTTAACTACCATTAATATGTCCAGGCATAATGTCGGCGTAAAACATTTTTCAATGTTTACGTTGATGAAAGATTTTAAAAGTAAAACAAAGTAACTAGAACGTGAATGACGTTGGCTGGTGAGAATCGTATCACGCTATAGGTATGCAACACTGCCAAAAAAAATATCGGAATTCAATGCAGTACTCAACAAACATCACATCGAAGACTGCGCAACATTCTCTAAAATACATGGTCCTTAGGAGCAAACGCTGATTTCAAGCACAATTGATGAATCGTCTACACACAGCTATGCGACTCGCCTGGGCTCGGGAACACCTCCAATGAACATTTGATACTCGTATGGTCAGACCAGTTGCGTTTCCTACTTTTTCTAGCACATGGATGGATTCGTGACAGGACAAAACCAGATCTTTGATGGACTATATATCTCATTAATAGAAAAAACTTATCTATATATATAAAACGCTTATGCGTGGCTGAAAAAGGGTGTTTATTTCTTTCGTGCCGTTGGCAACAATTAGTTTGTTTACGAATCTCAACCCTGGAGTCGAGTATTTCGCTGTGTTGTTGAGCTATTCGCTTACACATTATAGGAACATTCGTTATTCAAAATGAGCTTTTTGCAATTTGTTGAATATAATTTGCGAAGAAGAGAGTAGCATGCTAGGGAATCCCTTGATGAAAGATTTCAACGAAGATCGGCCAGAAATACTGCCTCACAGGCTTAGGCAAGCAACAAATGGCTAATAGTGTGAATTCCCAAGTCGAAACGAACGTTGCCGAGTATTATAGGTTAGATTTGGAATGATTTTACATCAGAAAAGTTTTCGCTTGCTCACTGCTCCCATAGAATGACAAAAGTTACTTACTCTTTGCAACGCGTAAATATAATAGATTAGATTTTTTGGTACTGTTTTTGTACATACTATATTACCCCAGATATATTTTTCTGTAAATGAATGCACTTATATATAATGATGCTATTCTTTCTGTGATAGTGTTAAAGCTATACTAAAATATTTTAGTGTCCAATGAGACGAGCGAAGCGAGCTCGGATCGCGAAGCTAGCCGAAGGAACTCCGTAAGCAGATCCGGGGTAGACCCCTAGTAAGGTCTTTATTCATCGTAAAAAAAAATCAGCAATATTTTGATGTCAAGTTATCTTATAATTACTAAAGTTCGTTATATTTTTATGGACGATATATCTACTCGAATCTATTTGGACTGTTATCTGGCATTAACTGAACTAAACTAGAATTCATGAACATTTACAGGTGTAATTTTTATTTCATGGAAAATGCATGGCTCGCATCTCAGTCGTGTTACCACAGTTAAACTATAGACGTCCCTGTCAGTTACATCTCATTCACTTCATTCGACATTACACAAAGTTAAGCGACATCGATAGCCACGAAGTTATTGCTAGTTGAAATCGGTAAGACAATCACGTCACGTGAACCCCTAATCTACTTCGTACTATATGACGTAGCTCTATGTGGCAATACTTATATGGTACCTAAAACATATGATTTAACTAATAATATCCCATCAGTGTTCTTAAAACCATTTAACTAATAATTGGACCATCATGAAGTTCAAAATCTTCTATATAATTAATAATACTTTCTATCTTCGTTCTTCAACCGTCTGATTTAAATATATACATCGCTGTTAGAAACCTTTTCTATTACTTATAATACTTCCCCTCCTCTTGCTGCTTCCAAACCCTTGTGTGTGTGTGTGATATAACTAATAATATTCATCTTAGTACCTCAAAAACCTAGATTTAACTAATAATACTCATTGTTGATAGTTTAAAACCTTTTATGTCCACGTAATGTGAAAAGAACATAATAAAAATTCGGAAATGAACAGAAGAACACGTCATTTAAACAATACTTCTTTAATTGATTTTTCTTTCAAATCGTTCTGATTTAAAGCACATATTTAATTATCTTTAATCTTAAAAAATAAACACGAAATTGATCTGGATCTATAATACAATTGGTATTAAAAAATATCTATCATAGTAATCCATCAGAGATTAGTTGCTTAGATTCGGTTTTATGGTGCAAGGTCATATACTTGACCACGTTGCGCCTAGGCCTTAATTTGACGGAATCGAACTTGCGCCACCTACAACTAGAAGGCTGCTGCAGTGAGCATACCCACAGAGACATGGTGATCCTATTAAACCGTAGGCAAGAAACAGATTGAATGTAGATGTAGGTAGATAATTAACGTCAAACTGGAGCTACAATACCTGGCTATTGACTATGGTTCAGGATCAAACCCGAACGGAAAGATCCAAAGACAATGCCTCGTAAATTTAAACCATAGTCAGATGACGAGGACAACACCTGATCTAGCACCCCATTCTCCAAACTTCCTAGTCTGAGTGGAAATTATCACTTAGCCTTTCCGGCCAATATGTTTCGATATATTTCAACTAGTAATAATGATTTCTCCGAATCCAACCAGCTAACCTTTCGATATACTTGCAATATGTTTAGATTTGTTTAAAAAAATAAATAGTGTTTATAAAATTTTCCAAAACTTGCCATTTTTTTTGGCTATCCAACGCACCGAAGTTTGTGGAATTTTACACATCCACCCCATATTCTATCCATCCCTTTTGAGAAACATCTCCAAACAATAAAAGTATCGTTTTTAATATTAAAATTATTAACCAACCCTAAACACATGATGGTATGTGTCTATCTAGTTAGTATTGTGACGAATGAGAAAAAGTAACTCACCACCAGAACCTTCATGGTTGACTTGTTGGACGATTGTAAATTTGAATCGAATCACTTCTTTCGTTGAATGGTGAATCGTGAATCATCCGAGTTCTATTTATACAGATATTCAAATAAATCCAACATGTAAAACACGGATCAGCATTGTTGCACAATCAATAGGCATTTGAAATTTCTCCCAACTAGCCGATATTGTCAGCAATTTTATGCAGTTTGTGCTTATGCGATGTTATTTTATTGCGGTTTATCAAATGAAACAGAGTAGTCTACCGATATCTTAACTAGGCGTTTTTATTGCATATTTATCACCAGTATTTCCTGCTGTGTTTAATTAAAAAAAATACAGAAGATTGATTCTTGTGCCAGTACGGAACACACAACATATGGCAATAGTCTCACAAACGTTGTAAATACTTTAAATAATTATTTACTGGAATTATTAACCGGTTGGCTCTTACAATTGAAAAATTTTCAAACGCGTTTTTCTTGATAAAAATGCTCTTTTTTTAAAGTAACTGAGAATAGAGTAAATATGAAATGTAGGAAAAAATTGTTAAAATGATATAATTTACAAGTTTCCTTGAAAATTAGAAATAGCCCGTTGTGTTGCTCCATTTTACGACATCTAATAGAAGACTGATCCTTGGTATCAGTACAGCTGTATAATTACAAACATTGTTACTACAGTGAAACTCCGATTTAACGTAACCCGCACATAACGTTTATTTTAACAAAAATAAGTTCCTATACTTTCAATGTAACAAATTCCGTATTTAACGTTATCACTTCGAAATATTTCCCCCATTTAACGTTTTTTCAGAGGGGGAGAACTCGAAGCGATTTTCTTAAAATAGTCAGATACTAGCAAGCCAGCACGGCGTTGCTAAGACAGTTATTTTGGTGTACTTAGTAATACTGAAAACATAAAAGAGAAGAAACAATAATTTTAAGAATGAGGCTCACACCTCCACCCGACATGACACAGGCATGTCACAAATTCGCATAAAATTCGAACTACTGTGTGTATCGTTTTGGTGTAAAATTTTTAACAGGTTTCAAATCCGTTGACATTTTTACTCCATCTTTACCGATCGCGAAGATAGAAAATCTCAAAAAGTCATTCTTGTGTTCGTAATAAATATATTCGTTCAAATGCGTAAATTGCACAAATTAGGTATGCTAAAAAACCTTTTAAAAAACCTTATATCTGGAGAATGATGTTAATGATTTAGCTAGTAAAAGCCAAACGCAAACCAAAATAACAAATGTCTTTAAACAAAAAACTATTGTAATGGAAAAAATATTTGAATGGTATGTAACTTAAAGTAGTCTTTATTTCGTGCTCTATGTTGTTGTTCTCCGACCGGATTTAACGTTTGTAACCATATGTAACGTTATTTTCTTCCAGTCCCTTGAAATACGTTAAATCGGGGTTTCACTGTACTACAATGTTAGTGTCGAGTCTAATTTATGCAACATCGGTTTATAAGTGAAACACGTTAAGTCAAAAGTTTTAATCATGAGTTATTTAATTTTTCTAGACCCAGTCGTGGTGCTCTTTAGACTGAAGATATCCACTAAGTCATTTTGGATTGCAAGGCTGTGAGAAGAGATTGCTGTAAAGATGGGTGTGCTTGACTGTGTCGTACTCGTCGCTCCAGTGAAGACCCACAAGCTCCAGTCCAACAAAGTACTTATGGGACAGTAGCTCCTGTCCCACAAGGACTCGATCGGATCGAGATCGGGGCTCTAAACAGGCCAGTCAAGAAAATTCACTTCATTTTCAGGAAACCAGTCCATAACACTTTTTGCAGCATGATATGAAGCTCGATCCTGTTGGAAGAAGCAACCATCATCGCAGTAGTGATATTAGGCCTTGCCATAGTATTGGCAAGGCTGAATTATCCAGAACGTCAAGGTACACTTCAGCGCGTTCATGGTACCAGGTAAATAAATCAATGGGCCAAGTCCTAACCAGGAGAAACAACCCCACACTAAGATGAATCCTTTTTCAAATTTCTGTAGTGTCCAAATACTTCTGTCCGTATATTGTATGTGTTGAATATGCAAAGCAGTCTTGAACAGCAATTACGTGTTGGCTCAAAGCGCGCATGCGCCAATTTTGTATTTAATGTCTGGTACGTCCGCATTTCTTGAGCGCTCTCTGATTGAGAACTGAATATTGTACCCGGTGGCGTTATGCTTTATTTCGCCGGCCGACTGAATTCATGTTCCTTCGTTATGTTTCTGTTAATAAACGTTAGATTTGTTTTATCCTCAGCGTTTTATTTCCACCCCCGGACATCTTAATTGAGAAGATTCAACATTAGTGGCATCCCTACCGGGACAGAAAATCGGAAGGTTTTCTAAACGCTGAGTAAACTTCGCTTGAGTTCCGCTTCGTGGAAAAATCTTACAATGGATTCGGAGTCGGTGAAACAGAAACGAAGTTCTATGAGAGGAACTTTTTCGAAAAGTGCCAACCTCTTGGAGACTTACCTGAACTCTGCCGGATCGGATTTGACTGAAATAGAAGTTACGTACGAACAGTTGACCGAAAAGTGTAACCAATTACGAAGAACTGATGAGTTATTTTGGAAGCTATTCCAAGATATAGGTTGCACACAGAAGTATTATGATGCAGAATTCCTGGCGGCTGAGGAGTATCAAGATAAATTTATTACGCTGAAAACGAAAGTCAAAAGAAAACTTATAGGTTTGTGTGGTGAAGGGGATTCTAGTTTCAGCGGTACGTCCCCCTTTCAACAGACTTCACACTACAAACTACCAGAAATTGAATTGAGAAAGTTTGTCGGAGATCCCAGGGAATGGATTAGGGGGTTGACCCAATTCGAGAAAATACACGAAGATCCCAAGATGGATGATCGAGACAAGTTCCAGTACCTGATTCAAGCTAAGAAGCCCAATTCGAAACCAAGAGAGGTCGTGGAAGGTTTTCCAGCTATGGTCTACTAACTACCCGAAAGCCGTGGACTATTTGAAGCAAATGTTTGGAAAAGAAAATTTTTTGATACAAGTGTACGTCAGAGACCTGCTACAGTTAGTTATACGTGATAAAAAGGACATTGAGCTGTCTTCGTTGTACGATAGACTGCAGACACAACTACGAGCATTAGAATCCTTGGGACTGACTCAGGATAAATACGCTGAAATGTTATTCCCACTGGTGGAATCGTGCCTTCCAACGGATTTGTTACGTGGGTGGGAAAGAAACAGGGAACTGAAACCTGAGGTTTTAGGAAAGACTCTGATTTGGATTCAATAATAGAATTACTGAGGTTGAAAGCGATCAGCACATTAAGCTTGTTAGAAATTCTTTTGTTTCTGAGAAACCAAATAAGTACGTTAAGAATTCTCAGTTTAAATCATCTTCAGTTCCCACTGCTACTGAATTGTTTAATGCTGGTAAAAAAGTACATAATGAAAATACGGAGAAAATTAAGAAGTTTGATCAATGCAGTTTTTTGCAATCGAACACATTTATCCGAAAATTACAACGAAATTGTTGATATGACTTTGGATACTAAAATGAACATAATTAAAACCAAAAATGCATGCTTTGTATGCTTAAAAAGAGGACAACGAGCAAATACCTGTAGATCTAAACATAAGTGTATTATTTGTAAGAACATTTTGCAGTTTTATGTCCTGATTTACCTTTTTCAAAGGCACAGGCACAAACTGATGAAATCAAAACTAGTGCGTTAAATATGCAAATAAGCTTTTCAAGTGTGTTATTGCAAACACCGGTAGTACGATTAGAGAATAAGGACCAGGAACTATTAGTACGTGCTGTAATCGATACGGGGGCAGTATGCAATCTTATATTTGTAATGATGTAGCAGACTATACATGATTTACACTAGTGTAAGTGAAGTTAAAAGTGAAAGTGTTCATAGAAAAGAATCTTGTAGAATTAAGTGATATCGATAAAAGTTATAGGGTGTAAATTTGAAGCACTAAGTCAAAAGCAAATTTGCTCTAAAATAGATCGGGTCCCTTCTGGCCCTTGGATTAAAGAGCTCAAAACTCACGGTATTAAGATTAGTGATTTTGAAGGTAATTTATATAAGGTAGGGGATGAAATTAAGGCAACACAGTACCCTTTTTCAAAAAAAATTTATACAGACAGTAACATTAAAAATAATTAATGACTTTTTATCACCTTATATTATTAAATTGAATCCAATGAAAAAAAATCAGTTTAATACAAACCATTATTTTAAAATAAAAGAATTGAAATTTTTGAAGTTTTTTTAAATTTTTATAAAATATTCAATTTTTAATATTTTTTAGTTATTTCGCTATTATATTTCTTGGATAATTGGGAACAAAAGTTTGTATGAAATTGACTATCAGTCTAATTTTTGAATTTTAATAATTATTTTTGTAGCTAAACCTAAAAAAAACATAAAAATTCTAAAAATATTAACTTTGACATTTTTTAAAAAATTAATAGAACTCTCAGACTTAAATCGATACTAACTTTTATATTACATACTAGCAAGATACCCGACCTTACTCGGTTTGAATTGGTTTACTCTAGATTGAAGAGATGATGAAAATATATAATGACTTACGTCTTTCGTAGAATGAAATAATATTTTAAAACCTTTCGCCATCTTTAAAATTTCTACAACTTACTTAGGACACAAATCCTACACATGCATATCTATTCATCTAATACATTTCACATACATCGCACTCTTGCTGTATGACAATGCTACAAAATGACGAAAGCTGACACTAAGGTTTCTTACTACAAAAGACGACTTTGAGGGAGATTTGGAATTCCATTTCTTAAGTTCTTTTCATGTTCAACTCCATTTATAAACATGACAATTATCTGCGAGTACTCTCGCACTCATAGTCAACAAAACAATATTTTTTTTACTTCTGGCACTCTTGTATCTGGCATGCGACAACATGGCATTGTTGAATTTCGCAATTTTTTCCTGTCCTTATAACAAAGAATATTTAATGTTTGAAAAGTTATAGTTTGGATTTTTTAAACATTATTATTCTTTCAATAATGACATATTTACACTTAAAATTTGCTTTATTCTGACTTACCTGCTACTTTTAGTCGAATACTTTGTGGTGGTGTTGCGTGTGATAAAAAAGAAACACGATTAAAATTATAAATATTTGAAAAGAAAACTGCGAAATGAAACAAAATAAAAGATGTCGGGTAAAAGTTTTTCTAAAGATATTAATTTGTGATTCCTATTTATCTCTTGATCTTGCAGTTGCCACAACTTACAACTAAAAAGTGTATAAAATTTAGAAATGCGTAATTAATTCATAGCGAAAGAAACACGAGTTTCTGTTTTATTCCCGTTCGTTGAAAAATATCGTCTGTCCCAAATGCTCGGAAATCGTTTACATTGCGCAAAGAACAAATATAAGACTCGAAATAAATAATGTATCAGAGCTAAAATGTCACCATAAAATTTTTTATTTTGAAAAATAATTGGTTTTTTAGCAGTACTGGTAAAGTAAATCAAAGTAATCGTAATACTCAAACTGCATTCCAATTTTTCGAAAACTACCAAATTGTGGCTGATTTAAGTATACTTACTCAGGTGTTTTAGCATGAAACTCTTCTAAATATAGCAACAAAAAATATGTTTAATATTGCATTCACTAAACTAATAGATAATGTATAAAATAAAACACATTGTAATAAAATATCTGGAATAAAATTCATGGGATGCTTGCACAAACACACAAACACAAAATCGAACATAGAACAGAAAGACGGACAGACAGACTTTCGCAACCAATTCCACTCACTAAATGAAGATAAGTACTCACTGTATGCAAATTTCCATGAAAATATATTAAACCGTGTGGACGTGTATAGGGCACAACATACATACAGACAGACAGACAGACACCAAACGTAAAAGAAGCGGATTCGGCATCAGTAGGGTCCAAAACGGATAGAAAACTTGAAATGGGTCGAAAATATTGAATGTACAAACAAACACTCCATTCTTATTTATATAGATATATGAAAGTATCTACAAAAAATTTGT
The DNA here is from genome assembly GCA_947359465.1 of Metellina segmentata. Taxonomy (NCBI): domain Eukaryota; kingdom Metazoa; phylum Arthropoda; class Arachnida; order Araneae; family Tetragnathidae; genus Metellina; species Metellina segmentata. Next base: position 39,629,356 of record OX375877.1, on the reverse strand, counting down.
AGACTGTATATTGTACAGAAAAAAAAAAGCCTTAGAGAATTGAAAACCCTTGCATCCACAAAAATAAAAGTCTGAAAAAATGCATTTTAAGTTTTTGAAGTCTTAAAAATCAAAAACTAATAATGCTTGTAGAGCTCTAATTCTTTCATATGTTATTTATCAACTTATAAAATGCACTAAAACACTAATTTAACTCAATGTGATAGAATATATTTTTTTAAATCAAAATGTTATGTTTTCATACGATGAAAAACATTTGTTACGGCAGCGACAAATTATTTATCTTAATCCTAACATAATATTTTCGTACCAAATATTTACCAAATTTTGATTATAGTATCTATATAAATAAGAATGGAGTGTTTGTTTGTACATTCAATATTTTCGACCCATTTCAAGTTTTCTATCCGTTTTGGACCCTTCTGATGCCGAATCCGCCTTTTTCTCGTTTGGTGTCTGTCTGTCTGTATGTATGTTGTGCCCTATACACGTCCACGCGGTTTAAGATATTTTCATGAAAATTTGCATACAGTGAGTACTTATCTTCATTTAGTGAGTGGCATTGGTTGCGAAAGTCTGTCTGTCCGTCTTTCTGATCTATGCTCGATTTTGTGTTTGTGTGTTTGTGTAGACATCACATGAATTGCATTCCAGATATTTGATTGCGTTGTATTTTATTTTATACACTATCTAATAATTTAGTGAATGCAATATTAAACATTTCTTTATTGTTATATTTAGTTGAGTTTCATGCTAAAACACCTGAGTAAGTATACTTAAATCAACCATAATTTGGTAGTTTTGGAAAAAGTGGAATGTCTATTGAATATTACGATTACTTCGATTGCTTTACCAGTACTGCTAAAAAAGTAATTATTCTTCAAATTTTTTTTTAATTTTTTTTTATGGAATTTCATCTCTGATACTTTATTTTATTCGAGTCTTATTTTTATTCTTTGCGCAATGAAAACGATTTAAGAATATTTGGGACAGACGATATTTTTCAATGAAACGAGAATGAACAAGATCGCGCGAGCAGTGATATTTTTTCTGGTTCTTTCGCTCTGAATTAATTTCACATTTCTAAATTTTGTACACTTTTAGTTGTAAGTTGTGGCAACTGTGCGAGATCAAGAGATAAAATTGAATCACAAATTAATATCTTTAGAACAATTTTTTGCGACATCTTTTATTTTGTTTTACTACGCTGTTTCCAGTTTTAAATATTTATTATTTGAAAAAATGTGTTTTCCTTCTCATCACACGCAACAGCACCACAAAGTATTAGACTTAAAAATGTTAGGTAAGTCAGTATAAATTTTCAGAAAATTTTAAGTGTAGTTATGCCATTATTGAAAGAATAATGCCGTTATTTAAAGAATAATGCCGTTATTTAAAGAATAATGCCGTTATTTAAAGAATAATGCCGTTATTTAAAGAATAATTCCGTTATTTAAAGAATAATGCCGTTATCTATATAAATAAGAATGGAGTGTTTGTTTGTACATTCAATATTTTCTACCCATTTGAAGTTTTCTATCCGTTTTGGACCCTTCTGATGCCGAATCCGCCTTTTTCTCGTTTGGTGTCTGTCTGTCCGTCTGTCTGTCTGTCTGTATGTTGTGCCCTATACACGTCCACGCGGTTTAAGATATTTTCATGAAAATTTTCATACAGTGAGTACTTATCTTCATTTAGTGAGTGGCATTGGTTGCGAAAGTCTGTCTGTCCGTCTTTCTGTTCTATACTCGATTTTGTGTTTGTGTAAACATCACATGAATTGTATTCCAGATATTTGATTGCATTGTATTTTATTTTATACATTATCTAATAGTTTAGTGAATGCAATAAAAACATTTCTTTATTGTTATATTTAGTTGAGTTTCATGCTAAAACACCTGAGTAAGTATACTTAAATTAACCATAATTTGGTAGTTTTGGAAAAATTGGAATGTCTATTGAATATTACGATTACTTCGATTGCTTTACCAGTACTGCTGAAAAAGTAATTATTCTTCAGAATATTTTTTTTTTTATGGAATTTCATATATGATACTTCATTTATTTCGAGTCTTATTTTTATTCTTTGCGCAATGAAAACGATTTCCGAATATTTGGGACAGACGATATTTTTCAATGAAACGAGAATGAACAAGATCGCGCGGGCAGTGATATTTTTTCTGATTCTTTCGCTCTGAATTAATTTCACATTTCTAAATTTTGTACACTTTTAGTTGTAAGTTGTGGCAACTGTGCGGGATCAAGAGATAAAATTGAATCACAAATTAATATCTTTAGAACAATTTTTTGCGACATCTTTTATTTTGTTTTACTTCGCTGTTTCCTGTTTTAAATATTTATTATTTTAATAAATGTGTTTTCCTTCTCATCACACTCAACAGCACCACAAAGTATGAGACCTAAAAATGTTAGGTAAGTCAGTATATTCAGTAAATTTAAAGTGTAGTTATGCCATTATTGAAAGAATAATGCCGTTATTTAAAGAATAATGCTGTTATTTAAAGAATATTGCCGTTATTTAAAGTATAATGTCGTTATTTAAAGAATAATGCCGTTATTGAAAGAATAATAATGTTTATTAATCCAAACTGGAACTTTTTCCAACGTTAAAAAATTCGTTGAAATAATGACAGGAGATAATTGCAAAATTTCACAATGTCGGGCGCATACAGGAGGCAAGAGTGCCACAAGTAAAAAAATATTGTTTTGTTGACTATGAGTGCGAGAGCACTCGCCGTAAATCGTAATTTTAATTAATTGAGTTGAACATGAAAATAACTTAAGAAAGGGAATTCCATATCTTCCTATAAATCGTCTTTTATAGTAGTAACCTTATTATCACCTTTCGACATTTTGTAGCTTTGTCATACAGCAATTGTGCGATGTATGTGAAATGTATTGCATGAATGGATATGCATGTGTAGGATTTGTGTCCAAAGTAAGTTGTAGAAAATATAAAGATGGCGAAAGATGTTAAAATAAATTTTTATTCTACAAAAAACGTAAGTCATTATATATTTTGATTATCTCTTCAATCTAGAGTAAACCAATTCAAACCGAGTAAGGTCGGGTATTTTGCTAGTATTATATATAACAATCGCAACCAAATATTTGTTTTGAAAAAGACCCTTTTATCAATATTGGTTGGCTAGTAATGAGACTCAGAAGAGAACGCAGAACATAAACTAACATATATGATTTTAATTGTGAAAGTTGAAGATAATAGCCATTTCACCTAAGGAATTGATTTTATTCAAACATAATTTTATTTAATTGTAAGAATGTAAAATTACATCAAAACAAAAACGAATTTAACCACGCCTCCTCTACTATGCTATCCAATTTTGCCACTGACAACACTCAGAAAATTTCAAATATCTTTAAAACTAATTGGATATTAAATCTAAAATTTTGAAGCAAGCTTCCCAACTGTATGGACCATCGAAAAATTTCGATATTTAAAAAAATTTTTTTTTGATATTTTTGTCATTTTTAGGGTACTGTGTTGCCTTAAATTGTTAATTGGGGCTGATATTGCAGGAAAATTGTTTACTGGTAAAATTAAGCATGTGCAATCAGGACATGTGGCCGTTGAGATTTTATTGGGTTGGACGCTTATGGGGAAAATGTCTGGTACAAGGCCGAATGAATCAATTGCCTCTTTATTTATTTCGTCTTTATTGGTAAAAGAACGTTGCATTTCTGAACTCTGCAAATTAGATGTTTTGGGAATTGGTGATCCTATACTGATTCAAACCTAAACAAAATTGGAAACCGAAACTGTAAACCATTTTCATGAAACAAAAAGTGTAGATGCCGAGGGGAGGAACTAATTGATTTTGCCTTGGGTCGTGGATAATTCGCTCTTGCCAGACAATAGGAGTTTAAGAGAAAAATGCTTTCGGAGTACAAAACGGAAGTTAGCCTCGGCAGGAAATTCTAAAGCTTATTGTGATGTTTTTAAGAACTGGATACGCTTGGGAATATTTTAACATGTTGATGGTGATAAACATAAGGGCGTCCACTATTTCCTTACAGGCCAGTAATAAAAGAAAATGATGCAACACAAATTAGACCAGTGTTTAACGCATCAGCACACATGTAACAGGATCCCCATCTTTAAATGATAGTTTAGCTACCGGTCCAAATCTAATCGAAATTATACCGTCTGTCCTCAACAGATTTCGTAAACATTATGTAGGTTTAATAGCGGATATAGAAAAGGCTTTCCTACAAATTTCTATCAGAGACAAGGACAGAGATTTTTTGAGGTTTCTGTGTTGCAGCAATGATGATTCGGAGGAAAATAAAATTTACCGACATCGAAAAGTAGAGTTTGGGATTATGTCGAGTCCCTTTTTATTGGCTGCAACCCTGAGATTTCATTTAAGACACGTGTCTAAGAATTTAAGTGAGACGGCTGAGATTCTCATGAAATTATTTTACGTGGACAATTGTGTAACAAGCTTAAATTCTGTCGAAGAAATTGAAGAATTTATAAATAAATATCAAATGATAATGTCTTCGGGTCACTTCAATTTACGAGGATGGCAATCCAATTTACAAAACCGAATGGTCGAGGAGGTCTCCCATGAAAACAAAACTGTACATGTGTTAGGTCTTTTATGTGGAATACGGAAAGTGATACATTATCATGCAAATTAGATGGAATAATTAATCCAGGTGAATTAGTTACGAAGAGACTAGTTTGGGCTATAGCCCATCAGGTTTTTGATCCAATAGGTTTTTCAGCACCTGTAATGCTCATACCTAAACTGATTTTGCAGGAAACCTGTAATCTAAATTAGTGTTGAAAGCTATGGCTATTCATGGTATGCACGAATATTTCCCAGTTAATGACATAAAAGGTAGCTTTCGACATGGATAGCAATGAGAGCATTGCTCATTATCCCGAAAGGAATAAATCTTCTCTATATTGTTTAATGTTGCCTCCTAGTAGTTATGTAGCTCTTGAAATTAGCATTATGGAGATTGGGCCATCCGTATGTGACATCAATACAATTCGTGTGTAAAGTTATGGCTATTCATGGTATGTACGAGGATTTCCCAGTTAAAAAGACATCAATAGTAGCTTTCGACATTGATAACAACGAGGTAATGGTTCATTATCCCGAAATAAATAAATATTTGTAACGTTTAATGTTGCCTCCTAGTATAGTTATGTAGCTCACGATATCTCTGCGTGTGTGATATTATGTAGTATATGTCTTCTGTATAAGTGATACAAATATAATTCGTGATGAAAGTTATAGCTATTATGTATGGTACATACGTAGATTTACCAGTTAATGATATAAAAGGTATTTTTAGACATCGATATTAGCAAAAGATTTGTTCATTATCCCGAAAGGTGAACTTATACTACCAAAATAATTATAGTTTAAAATGTTTTGCCTGAAAGGCTAACAGATAATGTTGAACCTTCTGATGGCTCACATAAATATATGTGTCCTGCATCCTGCAGTTTTCTATGCCTGATTTCTAACCAGTCGTGGCCTTCTTGACCAATAGAATGTCTCCTAGAAATTTTTCGACCAAGAGATGTGGTTATTAGATCATTATGCGTGTTCTGGAGTAAGAGCAAACTAACACTACTTGGAAATCTCGGGACGAGTCAAAGGTTAAACGGTTTAACAATTTTATAAAAATTTTCAGTTAATGTGTCTTTGTTGTAAGCCGACGATATTTTTATTTGAAATTTGTGTCTTCCATGAAAAATAAATACTTAGTATTTGAAGAAAATAAATTCGAACACAGTTCTTTCACAAATTTTTATTAAGTTGTTCATAATATTTGCAAAACTTGTCACATATCATAGACTTTATCCGTCGTCGAATTCCAAGCGTTTCAGTTTTTCATGCGGTCACCTGCAAAAAGATGGACACAATTTTCATAAATGATGATAGACAGAAAAGCGTAAAATATACTTGGTATTTAAAAGTATTGTGGTATTTCATAACAGTAATAATATTAGAGTTCAGAAGTCACAGGCGAGATAGAAGTGTCGTAAATAGTCTTACTCGATGGTATTTGTAACACTATAAACGCGGATTTTCTGATCAAGGCGACATAAAGCATACGTATTCAAGAATTCCCTAATTGGAGATTATAAAACTGTTTTCAAGTGATCAACTGTCCAAAACTAACCCTAGAAGTACTATTAGATCCATTTGACATTACATCGGACATAAAATTCTGGGCACTTGACTTAAATACTCTTGATCTGGCGTTACACTGACATTAGATCTCCTAAATCTCAAGCCCATTGATAACACTCAAAATGCCATCGACAGTTTTTTTTTTCAGATCCTCCACCTCCCGACTCGCCCGTTAGGTTTTGGAGTCTTTGGCTGGGAGGGGGGAAGGGGACTTCCAGCCCATGAAGTAAACCCAATTGGGCCCACGCCGACCGGACGAGCATTTATTGTGTTTTTAAAATTTACATGGGGCAAAAGGCCCGGTTCATGAATATAAAATGACAAGAGTAAAACATTGGGCAACAGGCCCTAATAAAAGGTCCGTGTAAACATAAAAGATTGTGACGTAGTATGGCATGAAAATAAAACATTGGTAAATATACATAAATAAAATATGATGAAGTGTTGAATCAATAAAAATAGAACAGTAATAAAATTTAAAATTTTAAGAGATTAAGAGAAAGGGAACTCATCGGGAGGTCAACAGTGTTCAGGCCACAGTGGTCCCATTAGCCACTTCTGCCGCAATGGGGATACATTTTTTAATTCTGAATTTGGAGATCGCATTCTTCATGACAGATGTAAGCCATTTTGGCTTATTCTCATCCGTGGGCCTGCATAGTAACATCATGAATAGTATGGTGTAGTGAGTTCACAGTCAAAAATATAATGATCTGGATCACCCACGGCTCCACAGCTGCAAAACTCACTGTCTTTAATATGGAAGTGATGTAAATAAGACATGAACGGGCCATGACCAGTAAGAAACCATGCCAAGTAGCGATCTGCAATTAGATCCTTTGAGCTGGTCCCCGGCATGAACTCCCTCAACCGGATACCACTCTTGGCATGGACATGATCGTCCTGCCAATCTATATTCTTTAGGAGAGTTATCTGGCGTTTTATGTAGGAGATCGGTGTAGGAATATCTAGAGACTCGCCACACGACGAAGCAAGTTTCGCAAAGCCGTCAGCGAGCTCATTCCCGGCCGTTCCCACATGTGCACGCACCCAACTCAGACCAAAATTATCGCAGTAGTTAACAAGTGTTTGTTTTACTGTTAGAAGATAGGTTGATTTAGAAGTATTAGATTTTAAGGCCTGAATTGAGCTCAAGCTGTCACTATAAATATTAACCCTCTTATTGTTTTTGATCGCCCATTTAACCGATTGATGAATAGCCGTAAGTTCGGGATGAAAAAAAAATTATTATTATTATTTAATTTATATTGATGGGCTTCGATCAAGGTTTGACCAGTGAATATGCACACCGAGGCCCCGATATTGCCATCAATACCCGAGCCATCGGTGTATACATCATGATCTGAATTTTGAATAGTTGGATTGAAATTTAGAATAATGGTGGAGGATGGATAATTTATTGTATTACTATTATAATCCAAGTTACCCTGCGACAGCTCGAGCTCGGGAGCGTGAAGCCGCCTTACACCAACATTGAATTTTAGGAAAATGGACCTAAGAGTCACGTGGAGTGGTGGAATATCACATAGGGTGTTGAGGGAGTCGGTTGGGGAGGTTCTGTAAGATCCGTAAAATTTTAATAAAAACGGTCTCTGAATAGATCTTAGCCTTGCTATTTTCTCCAAGGTGAGCTTACCTCCCCATATGCCGGCTCCATATGTAATGATATTTTCTGTTACCGTGAGGTACCAATCCTTTAGAAGCCGGCCACCGACGCCCCAACCCCCACCCTTAACCCTACACATTGAACTGCCTATTTCTAGGCATCTGGACGAAATGGATGCAATGTGGTCACTACACGTGACTCTGCAGTCAATAATAACACCCAAGTATTTCACGCTGTCTGTGATTTTGATTCTGGTATTATCCTGTCTGAGGGAGGGTTTTCTTTTACGTTTTTTGGTAGGAGAAAAGATAACGGACTGACACTTGCCGACAGACAGCATTAATTTCAATCTGGAGAGACAGTTTCCTATCTCCTGAAGAGCAGCATTAGTATTCTGTTCCAGGTCACTCCGCGTCCGACCCGACGTGATTAAGGCCAGGTCATCCGCAAAGGCCTGGATAAAAGTTTTATCATTATTTAGATTTAATATTTTATTAAAATAAATATTCCACAGAGTTGGTGCCAAGACCGAACCCTGTGGACATCCCCTTGTTATTACTCGCTTGATTTGGTTTTCGTTATGATAATACGTAATAGATCTCTCGGGAAAGTAGGATATAATGAATTTTATGTAACAGTTAGGAAGTTTATATTCAATAAACGTGTCCATCAGCAACTGCCAGTCCATATTGTCGAAGGCGGACTTGATGTCTAAGAAGGTAAGAGACGAATACTCAACACACTTTTTTCCTGTACTTGGTTAATTACGGAGAGGATCGCCTCCTCACAGGACCACTGCTCCCTAAATCCATATTGATGGTCGTGAAGAATATTATTGCTGGATAGCCATTGTTTTAGTTTACGCAAGAGCAACCTTTCTATTATCTTGCCGATAGTCGGCAGAAGGCAGATTGGTCGGTACGCCCCACAGGATGAGGGGTCCCGACCCGGCTTAAGCAGGAACCGGACCCCCCCCCATCTCTGAGGACCCTCGGGAAGTAGTTGTATACGAAATATTTTTGTATCGGGATCATCATTATTTTTGGATATTTCTTAGATTTCTGTCCAGATTTTATATTCGATGAGGTCCGGTCCCGGGGCCTTCCCTCCTCCTAGTCCAGACAATACATACAAGTTCCAGGTCAGAAGCACTAACCTTGAGACATCCATCCGGGTAACCAATCGGTCTGTCAAAGTCCAGGCCGCCCGGGGGCTGGGCATCTGCCTCCCCAAAGAAGTGATCCATCAGTATATTTAGCTTTTGGGTTTGGTTGAGACCCGGATTCTCATGTAAAAAGAGATCAAGATTTGCGTTCCTCCCCTTTCGGAAAGTCAGCTTGAAGATAGACCCATATTTTTCATGAAACCCTGAGCAATGTCCTCTCCAGGAGGCTCTTTTCGATTCATTAACTGCTTTTTTGTAGATCGTCCTGGCCGACCTATAGGACTCACCGGCAGCACGGACCTCATCGACATCTCCATTATTGCGCATAATAGAATTTAATCTTTTAAAGAGAGCAGTGACCCTGTTCCTTGAGCAGGCGAGCTCTTTAGTCCACCAGTGAATTTTAGGGTTTCTATTCTTTGTAGTCTTTTTAATTGTAAAATCTGCGATTTTAGTTATTTCATATGTTAAGTTTTCGAAGTAGTTGTCAATATCACTGGTGGTGTTAATATTGTTGGCAAGATCCAGTAGGTTAGTTACAGATTTGTTAAATTGTCTTAAGAACCTTCCCAGTCCAAACTTTGTCCTGAGGAAGTAACCCAAGTTGTGGTTAGTATTGAACAGCAAGTCCACAGATACGTATTTGTGATCACTGCAGGTTTCAAGGTCTAAAATTTTCCAATTGCTAGACAGGTCGGAAATATTAGAAGTAATCAAAGTCAAATCAGGCCATCCCTTTCCAGAGTGGGCAATAAAGGTTGGCCCCTTTTCAGGAATATTAAGAGCTTCAAAATTGAGACTGTTGCAGAATTCAGTCACCCGTCGGCCCCTGATTTTAAAAAGTTAAAATTTAAGTTACGGTTGGTGCAAATAATAAGGCTATTGTTTCTTTCTGAGGAAAGTTATCTATGACCTGCCAGTGGTGAAACTGGTTGTTTGTGCACCATATGCGGATCTTGTATAAAAATAAAATTTGCTTTAATTTGGTCTGCAGTGACCACTGCGAGACTGTGTGCATCTGAGGTGTGATTTGTGTTAATTTGAAGAAACAGGAGTGTGTCAGGCATTACAGGCCGTAGTCTGTGCTCACCTCTAGCAGTGCAATTTGCCTTCGGATATTAGGACATTTTTTGTTCCTACAATCACACACACATGGCCCGTATCATGTCTAGTATTGTGGTTATTATTGCTGTCAACACAATTAACGCATTTCCTCTTCTCACAGCTCCCAGAGCCATGGGAACCCCCACAGTTGATACAGAATTCTTTATCAGCAGGTAGGGAACATCTTGCACGGTTGTGGTCCAACCGACCGCACCGCGCGAGTGCACTGGCGGATACTTTTAAACTCTTCTAACCTTACCCTCTGACAACCCAGGAACACATATCCTTCAGAGAGGACCGGCGAAAGATCTCGGGCTCCACAGACACAACCCAATGCATCCCCCTTCTTGCTTTGATGTTAAAAGCAATTTCAAAGTCTGAAGTGTCACGAAAAACAGGATTTTTGATCACAAGTGCATCAGGCAAAGATTCCACCGTATGGTCATCATCGACACCAATGAGGATAACCCTCGGCTTGAATTTTCTAGGCTTCACAAGGTCAAACACTTCCAGGAGATCAGGGAAAGCCAAGAGGTGGGCCAGAAGGCGATCAACGTCGCCGGGACTGCAAAGGTCAACAGCAACACCCCCTCCATGGATTCTTCTCAGTTGGACAACCCTCGGGTCGAAACCCTTAAGTTTGTCTCTAACCAACTGCCGGTTAACAATGAAGTCACCATCAGATCGGGTTTTAAGAAGCAGGGTGTGCTTTTGATTCGTCATCGTTGTCTTAACGTCAGGAGTGGGACACAGCCCCGGGAGCGCTAGGCTCTCGGAGTAAGTCAATTTAACGGGTCCTCCCTCCTTACCAATCTCCTCGACCAGTTCATGGGTCTTAGCAGCTATTTGGTGACTTTTCGCCAAGGTCTCACCAAAGGTCTCCGTCATGAGTTTTATACTTGCATCCTTAGCATTAAGGGTACCCCTGGCCTCAGGATTCATCAGCTCAAGTTCTCTAATTTGGCCTTCAAGAGCCACAATGTCGCTCAGCCTAATCTGCAGGTCTTCCTCAACCCGCACGAATCTCTCCACCTGGGCCTCAAGTTCACGGATCCGTTCATTTAGCGCGTTAATATTTTTTTCTTTCGACAATAGTTCTCTATCGAATCTAGCGCCAGAAGTCATGCCGGAAGTGGGTGTAAGACCCGCAGTGGGGGTCGCAGGGGAGGAGGCCAGATCGAAAACGGATCCGGTCCTCTCATTCCGAAAGCTGCTTCCAGCTCCGTCCCTAAGGGCGAGCTGGAGCACAATGTCGGTAATTGTTCTTATGATATCTGAAATAATGTCTGGAATGGACCAATTTTAACATCGCTTCTCCCCTTCTGGAGACAGAGAACAGTAAGTTCCAAAAGAGTCTGCTTGTAAAGTTCTACATTAGGATTCAGGAGTTGGGTTTCTCTCAGTTATGCTCTCAATAATATCATCAATCTCGGGAGTATATGTCGTGGGCGTCTCCTCAAGGTTTGGGTCGGGATTATCAAGCACCCTTTTCCAAGATCTGGATGCCATATCCGCACGAACCCTCAATCCAGAAAGACCAAAAGCATATCTGAGCAAGGTGCAAGAGAGAACACAGTAAAAGCCCGAGTAGATAGCAGATGCGTGTACCAAGGAAAAACACAAGAAGTCCCAAAAGCCGTCAGCAAAGAAGGGCCATAAACTCAATATTAGGAAAGGGGAAGGTACAAAAAGGCTTCCGACCCAGAACAACTAAAGCTACCCGGTAGGCAGAGCCCACGAGGACAAACAAGCAACACGAGCACACTCAGAAGCAGTGACGTGGCTGGGGGAAAGGCCCAAGAAACGTGCACATTCAACTCAAAATAAGTCTAAAAGAGCAACAATGAATCAGCGAAAGGCAAGGACACAGTATACACATTAAACAATTAAAGGCAAGAACAATCACATGAAATACCCATCACAGAAATCAATCCACATGCATACCCGAGTGAACATCAGGAAAGAACACTTCAAACATTAAAATAAAAACAGAATACAGAAATAATTTTAAAATAAGACAATTGTGAACAACTCACAGTTTAAATCCGCCAAATGAACAACTATTTAGTTCATCTATACGAACTCAATCGTCAGTTAAAGCTTAAAAGCAAGTTCGCTTTCAAGTAAACATAGGGAAACGTAAGCTTTTAAAAATCGTGCAAGCAGCAATTTTAAGATAAGACAATTACACAACTCATAGTATAAATCCGCCTAGTGAACAGCTTTTTTAGTTCGCCTTAACGAACTCAATCATCAGATAAAATTCAAAACCAAGTTTCGCTTTCAAGTAAACATAGCGAAACGGGAGCTCTCAAAAAGCGCACCGCATAGCTCGGAAACTGAACTGAGCATTTTGCGACATTCAGAAAAAAAATAGCACGAAATGCTTAGTGCCGGCCTAGTATGGCACTAAAGGGTCCTGAAAGACGCTGGAAAAAACCAGATACCATTGAAACCTGAGAGAGCGAGGACACGATCGCTAATCTCTGCCGAACTCTTCTTGTTCCAAAATACATGTAATTTTGCTGTACATATCTGTAAAGCTGTAGGATGTTAGAACAAATGTTGTACAGGTGAAACCCAAAGATCTTATTCTTTATACCCTACCATTTTTCTGTCATAATTTCATCAGGTACAGTATCCATTGGATCCACATTAGAATATATCCGTAAATTAAAAAAAATCTTTAAAATTTAAACTAGCACATTGTGTTACAAAAAGCATAACAAATGTAATCATATTATAAAAATATAAAACCTACATTTCATATCAATAAAAAAAGTGTTGCATGAAAATAAATCTCAATAGATCAGTAACAGTAGCATTAGTAGCGGTAAAGGTTGAGTTTAATAGCATACCATTCAGGGTATTCATGATTAGTTATGGACATGTAAACGGAATAGGACCTACGAGTGGATTATCAAAGTTAATGAATATAAGTTCAAAATAAAGGCTTAGGATTCAGCAATTTATTTAATGAACTGTTTATTTTGTTTCGAGAACGCAACTTCGTTGTTAACTCCTATATTAAACACATTTATTGCTAACTAATGTATCCACAATGCATTCAAATGCGTCGTAATTCAAATGTCTTTATACGACAACCACTGCAAAATATATTAATCTCTCTTCTTAGTTTTCTTCTTTAAGGCACTGGCACTTGTTAGTTAAATGTTACTTAAAACGTATAAGAGTTTTTTGATTTAACTGAGTTACATCAATTTTTTAGTTAACTGGTCTGCATTTTAAATCTTATATTTATATAGTTGGCACGAAACGTTCTTTATTTTTATACTAAGACAAATGGAAATATTTCTAAATTTTAAATCAGTTAAATTTGAAGACATATTATTTGTAATTTGAAAAATATGTCGAGATGACGCTATAAAGTACACTCTTGTTGTCGAAACTATCCATGGCCATGGCAATGCAAAAGTTAAGAGACATTGGTTAACCTAACGAACTAATATTGCTATTATGTATGTTGTCATAATTGAAATTCGCTCACTACGTTTTAATACACCTAAGACTGTTTCTTTGAGAAAAGTCTATCGTATAAATTGGAAAGTTGGGTTATGCTTGAAAATCGAATTCAATCGCAGAGTAAAAGCAGCTTCAGACGGTTTATTACCAACGAACTATCGAATGAATTTTAATATTAAGAGTCGGAATAAAATTCAAACGTTGAATAATACTCACTTCACCTTATCCCCTGAGGCGGGGGTTGTAGTTGTCTCTCAGTTCCTTTCCGTAGAGTCCAACCTTGGCGTTGCCCAAAGACAGTCCCTGTGCCTCGGATCCGCCCCAGTACCAGCCCCGTCGGTTGTCGCCACCAGAGCCATGCCTCTTCTCGTACAGTCCTAAGGGAGCCCCTGCTAGGGAAGCTGCATATTCGTCATCAGGGGACTGGGGGAAGGTTTTGTAGGTTTGAACGGGTGGCTTTGTAATTCTTCGTGGAAAACCATAGGCCACTGCTAGCAATGAAAGGAAGACGATCTGCAAACATTAGAGACATCTTATTAATATAAAAATATATTAATAGAGGATCATAGTGATTTATAACCGCGCACACACACATATGAATAAGGCATAGCTTGTACTCTCTCATGACTCGTGATATCATACCACCTGGTCACAACTAGTTAATATATAGGCAATTGACTTTACCGTCCAACTGGTTTTGACTAGATATCCTGTGATGACGTGTTATCTTTCCCATCAGTGCCTTTCCATAGAGTCTAACCTTGGCCAGACCCTGTGCCTCGGATCCACCCTAGTACAAGCCCCGTCGGTTGCCACCACCAGAGCCCTGCCTCTTCTCGGACAGCCATAAGGGAGCTTCAGCTAGTGAAGCTGAATATTCGTCATCAGGGGACTAGTGAAGGTTTTGTAGGGTTGAACTAGTTGGGGCCCTGGTATTATTGACTTCTGACTACAGACAATTGCTATCAATGCAAAGAAAACTATCTGCAAACCATTAGAGAGATTTAATAAATATGAAGACAACCTTATAGAAGAAGCATGGTGATTTCGAACATAGCTTGTACTGTGTCACTTCTTGTGATATCACAGCATCGAGACATCATCTGCTTTTGTTAATCTTACTAAAGGAAAAAAATTCTGTACTCTAAATTTAACTACCATTAATATGTCCAGGCATAATGTCGGCGAAAAACATTTTTCAATGTTTACGTTGATGAAAGATTTTAAAAGTAAAACAAAGTAACTAGAACGTGAATGACGTTGGCTGGTGAGAATCGTATCACGCTATAGGTATGCAACACTGCCAAAAATAATATCGGAATTCAATGCAGTACTCAACAAACATCACATCTGGGACTGCGCAACATTCTCCAAAAGGCATGGTCCTTAGGAGAAAAAGCCGATCTCAAGCACAATTGATGAATCGTCTACACACAGCTATGCGACTCGCCTGCACTCGGAAACACCTCCAATGGACATTTGATACTCGTATGGTCAGACCAGTTGCGTTTCCAACTTTTTCTAGCACATGGATGAATTCGTGCCTGGACAAAACCAGATCTTTGATGGACAATATATCTCATTAATAGAAAAAACTTATTTATATATATATATAAAACGCTTATGCGTCTAACCCTAATCTGTTTCGTACTATATGACCTTGCTCTATGGCAATACTTATACGGTACCTAAAAAATTTGATTTAACTAATACAATCCCATCTATGTTCTTAAAACCATTTAATTAATAATTCCACCATTTTGTAGTTAAAAATCTTCTATATAACTAATTATACTTTCTATCTTTGTTCTTCAACCGTCTGATTTAAATATATACATCGCAGTTCGAAACCTTTTCTATTACTTATAATACTTCCCCTCCTCTTGCTGCTTCCAAACCCTTGTGTGTGTGATATAACTAATAATATTCATCTTAGTACCTCAAAAACCTAGATTTAACTAATAATACACATTGTTGATAGTTTAAAACCTTTTATGTCCACGTAATGTGAAAAGAACATAATAAAAATTCGGAAATGAACAGAAGAACACGTCATTTAAACAATACTACTTTAATTGATTTTTCTTTCCAATCGTTCTGATCGCACATATTTAATTATCTTTAATCTTAAAAAATAAACACGAAATTGATCTGGATCTATAATTGGTATTAAAAAATATCTATTATAGTAATCCATCAGAGATTAGTTGCTCAGATTCGGTTTTATGGTGCAAGGTCATATACTTGACCACGTTGCGCCTAGGCCTTAATTTGACGGAATCGAACTTGCGCCACCTACAACTAGAAGGCTGCTGCAGTGAGCTTACCCACTGAGACATGGTTCAGGATCAAACCCGAACGGAAAGATCCAAAGACAATGCCTCGTAAATTTAAACTATAGTCAGATGACGAGGACAACACCTGATCTGGCACCCCATTCTCCAAACTTCCTCGTCTGGGTGGAAATTATCACTTAGCCTTTCCTGCCAATATGTTTCGATATATTTCAACTAGTAATAATGATTTCTCCGAATCCAACCAGCTAACCTTTCGATATACTTGCAATATGTTTAGATTTGTTTAAAAAAATAAATAGTGTTTATAAAATTTTCCCAAACTTGCCATTTTATTTGGCTATCCAACGCACCGAAGTTTGTGGAATTTTACACATCCACCCCATATTCTATCCATCCCTTTTGAGAAACATCTCCAAACAATAAAAGTATCGTTTTTAATATTAAAATTATTAACCAACCCTAAACACATGATGGTATGTGTCTATCTAGTTAGTATTGTGACGAATGAGAAAAAGTAACTCACCACCAGAACCTTCATGGTTGACTTGTTGGACGATTGTAAATTTGAATCGAATCACTTCTTTCGTTGAATGGTGAATCGTGTATCATCCGAGTTCTATTTATACAGATATTCAAATAAATCCAACATGTAAAACACGGATCAGCATTGTTGCACAATCAATAGGCATTTGAAATTTCTCCCAACTAGCCGATATTGTCAGCAATTTTATGCAGTTTGTGCTTATGCGATGTTATTTTATTGCGGTTTATCAAATGAAACAGAGTAGTCTACCGATATCTTAACTAGGCGTTTTTATTGCATATTTATCACCAGTATTTCCTGCTGTGTTTAATTAAAAAAAATACAGAAGATTGATTCTTGTGCCAGTACGGAACACACTACATATGGCAATAGTCTCACAAACGTTGTAAATACTTTAAATAATTATTTACTGGAATTATTAACCGGTTGGCTCTTACAATTGAAATATTTTCAAACGCGTTTTTCTTGATAAAAATGCTCTTTTTTTAAAGTAACTGAGAATAGAGTAAATATGAAATGTAGGAAAAAATTGTTAAAATGATATAATTTACAAGTTTCCTTGAAAATTAGAAATAGCCCGTTGTGTTGCTCCATTTTACGACATCTAATAGAAGACTGATCCTTGGTATCAGTACAGCTGTATAATTACAAACATTGTTACTACAGTGAAACTCCGATTTAACGTAACCCGCACATAACGTTTATTTTAACAAAAATAAGTTCCTATACTTTCAATGTAACAAATTCCGTATTTAACGTTATCACTTCGAAATATTTCCCCCATTTAACGTTTTTTCAGAGGGGGAGAACTCGAAGCGATTTTCTTAAAATAGTCAGATACTAGCAAGCCAGCACGGCGTTGCTAAGACAGTTATTTTGGTGTACTTAGTAATACTGAAAACATAAAAGAGAAGAAACAATAATTTTAAGAATGAGGCTCACACCTCCACCCGACATGACACAGGCATGTCACAAATTCGCATAAAATTCGAACTACTGTGTGTATCGTTTTGGTGTAAAATTTTTAACAGGTTTCAAATCCGTTGAAATTTTTACTCCATCTTTACCGATCGCGAAGATAGAAAATCTCAAAAAGTCATTCTTGTGTTCGTAATAAATATATTCGTTCAAATGCGTCAATTGCAAATTAGGTATGCTAAAAAACCTTTTAAAAAACCTTATATCTGGAGAATGATGTTAATGATTTAGCTAGTAAAAGCCAAACGCAAACCAAAATAACAAATGTCTTTAAACAAAAAACTATTGTAATGGAAAAAATATTTGAATGGTATGTAACTTAAAGTAGTCTTTATTTCGTGCTCTATGTTGTTGTTCTCCGACCGGATTTAACGTTTGTAACCACATGTAACGTTATTTTCTTCCGGTCCCTTGAAATACGTTAAATCGGGGTTTCACTGTACTACAATGTTAGTGTCGAGTCTAATTTATGCAACATCGGTTTATAAGTGAAACACGTTAAGTCAAAAGTTTTAATCATGAGTTATTTGGTTTTTCTAGACCCAGTCGTGGTGATCTTTAGACTGAAGATATCCACTAAGGCATATTGGATTACTTCTTAAGGAACCCACATAGAAAACACACTTGACAAAGACATAAACAAAAAAATAGTTTAGATGTTCCAAATATCGCCCCTGTGCTTGATATCGCCTACTTGTGTTTGCAAGCTGCTATGAGCGATATCTATGAGTTTATGTAGTTACATTGACGGTCTAGGTTTTTGTCACACGTAGCGCTACAGGAAAGTCTACTAGCATTTATATCAACAACAGTATTGCATCTGAAGTACTTGAGGCTGTGATCAACGTATTTTTTGTCTCCAATCCATTCAGAGAATATCGAGTTAATAATTTGAAATCATAATTTTGCTTATGGCTTGAAAGTTCAATACATTAAATACTAAAGGTAGGTATGTATGTTCTACTAGAAACTTATTTCTAATAGTAGCTCCTCATTTCGCCTGGTGGGTGGTAATACCAATAGGGTAGGCGATATTGGGAACCCACTCTTGAAAATTCCCTTGGGAAACTTTTTGAAGTTTTACTAGTTAATTTAAACTGACCTAAATAAAGAAGGTATAAGATCTCTGAAAACCAAAGAATAGTTCCTAATGATATTCATTTAGTTTCCAGCTTGATTTCCCAAGACAGGAGGCTGAGATACAGAGAGATAGTTAGGGTATCGATAGTTGGAACACCTACCCTATAGTGTGCATTATTTATTATACTTTCTTCTTGTTTTAGCAACACATACATGAAAGTACACATCTCAGAATAATTGGCTCGGTTGTAATAGTAATGGATTAGCAACAGGAGGGTTGCAAGTTGGAATCCAATCAAAGACCGTCGTGTACAAAGGGGCTAGTGTACGTTAGGTCGTGACCTCAAATTCTCTCACTTTGGAGTGGCGTGGTTTGGAAGTGTGGATAGTGCGTTCAATACTATGTGTTGCACTCGGTTCTTTTCCCTTGGATTTGATGAAGGACAGTTACCAATAGCCCGTTGTGTTCACTTTTTCTTCTCGACTTTAATAAAAATACCTGCCTACCTACTCAAAGATACGAGTAAATTGATAAAAGACAAAGTGTACAAATTAAATGTTAAAACAATGGTATTTAAAATCTTGAATAGCTTGAGTAATGCAAATGTTCCTTTCATTTTCATAGACCTATGGTTTGACTTAACGTGTTTCGCTTGCTAAGTCAACGGTATACTAGCAGATCTGTGTTAAATTGCTTAATTTTATCAATCGATGGTAATCTCGATACTTGTATATTGAATACCTTATTTAAATCCACTTGTTATGAACATAAGCCTCGATGTGCACATTGCATACCAAATGATATAACGTTTGCCAATAATAAATTTCATATGAACTATAGGGACAAAAGTATTTGGACACTGCATGTTTTTCAGAAAAAGCGCTTTATTATTCTATTTAGTAACGGGTAGGACCTACTTTTGCATGTATTACAGCTACAACCCGTGAAGGCATACTTTCTCCAAGCTATCTGTACGTCTGTGCATACATGGCTTTGCCATGCCTCTTGCAAGGCTGTGAGAAGAGATTGCTGTAAAGATGGGTGTGCTTGACTGTGTCGTACTCGTCGCTCCAGTGAAGACCCACAAGCTCCAGTCCCACAAAGTACTTATGGGACAGTAGCTCCTGTCCCACAAGGACTCGATCGGATCGAGATCGGGGCTCTAAACAGGCCAGTCAAGAAAATTCACTTCATTTTCAGGAAACCAGTCCATAACACTTTTTGCAGCATGATATGAAGCTCGATCCTGTTGGAAGAAGCAACCATCATCGCAGTAGTGATATTAGGCCTTGCCATAGTATTGGCAAGGCTGAATTATCCAGAACGTCAAGGTACACTTCAGCGCGTTCATGGTACCAGGTAAATAAATCAATGGGCCAAGTCCTAACCAGGAGAAACAACCCCACACTAAGATGAATCCTTTTTCAAATTTCTGTAGTGTCCAAATACTTCTGTCCGTATATTGTATGTGTTGAATATGCAAAGCAGTCTTGAACAGCAATTACGTGTTGGCTCAAAGCGCGCATGCGCCAATTTTGTATTTAATGTCTGGTACGTCCGCATTTCTTGAGCGCTCTCTGATTGAGAACTGAATATTGTACCCGGTGGCGTTATGCTTTATCTCGCCGGCCGACTGAATTCATGTTCCTTCGTTATGTTTCTGTTAATAAACGTTAGATTTGTTTTATCCTCAGCGTTTTATTTCCACCCCCGGACATCTTAATTGAGAAGATTCAACATTAGTGGCATCCCTACCGGGACAGAAAATCGGAAGGTTTTCTAAACGCTGAGTAAACTTCGCTTGAGTTCCGCTTCGTGGAAAAATCTTACAATGGATTCGGAGTCGGTGAAACAGAAACGAAGTTCTATGAGAGGAACTTTTTCGAAAAGTGCCAACCTCTTGGAGACTTACCTGAACTCTGCCGGATCGGATTTGACTGAAATAGAAGTTACGTACGAACAGTTGACCGAAAAGTGTAACCAAGTACGAAGAACTGATGAGTTATTTTGGAAGCTATTCCAAGATATAGGTTGCACACAGAAGTATTACGATGCAGAATTCCTGGCGGCTGAGGAGTATCAAGATAAATTTATTACGCTGAAAACGAAAGTCAAAAGAAAACTTATAGGTTTGTGTGGTGAAGGGGATTCTAGTTTCAGCGGTACGTCCCCCTTTCAACAGACTTCACACTACAAACTACCAGAAATTGAATTGAGAAAGTTTGTCGGAGATCCCAGGGAATGGATTAGGGGGTTGACCCAATTCGAGAAAATACACGAAGATCCCAAGATGGATGATCGAGACAAGTTCCAGTACCTGAATCAAGCTAAGAAGCCCAATTCGAAACCAAGAGAGGTCGTGGAAGGTTTTCCAGCTATGGTCTACTAACTACCCGAAAGCCGTGGACTATTTGAAGCAAATGTTTGGAAAAGAAAATTTTTTGATACAAGTGTACGTCAGAGACCTGCTACAGTTAGTTATACGTGATAAAAAGGACATTGAGCTGTCTTCGTTGTACGATAGACTGCAGACACAACTACGAGCATTAGAATCCTTGGGACTGACTCAGGATAAATACGCTGAAATGTTATTCCCACTGGTGGAATCGTGCCTTCCAACGGATTTGTTACGTGGGTGGGAAAGAAACAGTGAACTGAAACCTGAGGTTTTAGGAAAGACTCTGATTTGGATTCAATAATAGAATTACTGAGGTTGAAAGCGATCAGCACATTAAGCTTGTTAGAAATTCTTTTGTTTCTGAGAAACAAAATAAGTACGTTAAGAATTCTCAGTTTAAATCATCTTCAGTTCCCACTGCTACTGAATTGTTTAATGCTGGTAAAAAAGTACATAATGAAAATACGGAGAAAATTAAGAAGTTTGATCAATGCAGTTTTTTGCAATCGAACACATTTATCCGAAAATTACAACGAAATTGTTGATATGACTTTGGATACTAAAATGAACATAATTAAAACCAAAAATGCATGCTTTGTATGCTTAAAAAGAGGACAACGAGCAAATACCTGTAGATCTAAACATAAGTGTATTATTTGTAAGAACATTTTGCAGTTTTATGTCCTGATTTACCTTTTTCAAAGGCACAGGCACAAACTGATGAAATCAAAACTAGTGCGTTAAATATGCAAATAAGCTTTTCAAGTGTGTTATTGCAAACACCGGTAGTACGATTAGAGAATAAGGACCAGGAACTATTAGTACGTGCTGTAATCGATACGGGGGCAGTATGCAATCTTATATTTGTAATGATGTAGCAGACTATACATGATTTACACTAGTGTAAGTGAAGTTAAAAGTGAAAGTGTTCATAGAAAAGAATCTTGTAGAATTAAGTGATATCGATAAAAGTTATAGGGTGTAAATTTGAAGCACTAAGTCAAAAGCAAATTTGCTCTAAAATAGATCGGGTCCCTTCTGGCCCTTGGATTAAAGAGCTCAAAACTCACGGTATTAAGATTAGTGATTTTGAAGGTAATTTATATAAGGTAGGGGATGAAATTAAGGCAACACAGTACCCTTTTTCAAAAAAAATTTATACAGACAGTAACATTAAAAATAATTAATGACTTTTTATCACCTTATATTATTAAATTGAATCCAATGAAAAAAAATCAGTTTAATACAAACCATCATTTTAAAATAAAAGAATTGAAATTTTTGAAGTTTTTTTTAATTTTTATAAAATATTCAATTTTTAATATTTTTTAGTTATTTCGCTATTTATATTTCTTGGATAATTGGGAACAAAAGTTTGTATGAAATTGACTATCAGTCTAATTTTTGAATTTTAATAATTATTTTTGTAGCTAAACCTAAAAAAAACATAAAAATTCTAAAAATATTAACTTTGACATTTTTTAAAAAATTAATAGAACTCTCAGACTTAAATCGATACTAACTTTTATATTACATACTAGCAAGATACCCGACCTTACTCGGTTTGAATTGGTTTACTCTAGATTGAAGAGATGATGAAAATATATAATGACTTACGTCTTTCGTAGAATGAAATAATATTTTAAAACCTTTCGCCATCTTTAAAATTTCTACAACTTACTTAGGACACAAATCCTACACATGCATATCTATTCATCTAATACATTTCACATACATCGCACTCTTGCTGTATGACAATGCTACAAAATGACGAAAGCTGACACTAAGGTTTCTTACTACAAAAGACGACTTTGAGGGAGATTTGGAATTCCATTTCTTAAGTTCTTTTCATGTTCAACTCCATTTATAAACATGACAATTATCTGCGAGTACTCTCGCACTCATAGTCAACAAAACAATATTTTTTTTACTTCTGGCACTCTTGTATCTGGCATGCGACAACATGGCATTGTTGAATTTCGCAATTTTTTCCTGTCCTTATAACAAAGAATATTTAATGTTTGAAAAGTTATAGTTTGGATTTTTTAAACATTATTATTCTTTCAATAATGACATATTTACACTTAAAATTTGCTTTATTCTGACTTACCTGCTACTTTTAGTCGAATACTTTGTGGTGGTGTTGCGTGTGATAAAAAAGAAACACGATTAAAATTATAAATATTTGAAAAGAAAACTGCGAAATGAAACAAAATAAAAGATGTCGGGTAAAAGTTTTTCTAAAGATATTAATTTGTGATTCCTATTTATCTCTTGATCTTGCAGTTGCCACAACTTACAACTAAAAAGTGTATAAAATTTAGAAATGCGTAATTAATTCATAGCGAAAGAAACACGAGTTTCTGTTTTATTCCCGTTCGTTGAAAAATATCGTCTGTCCCAAATGCTCGGAAATCGTTTACATTGCGCAAAGAACAAATATAAGACTCGAAATAAATAATGTATCAGAGCTAAAATGTCACCATAAAATTTTTTATTTTGAAAAATAATTGGTTTTTTAGCAGTACTGGTAAAGTAAATCAAAGTAATCGTAATACTCAAACTGCATTCCAATTTTTCGAAAACTACCAAATTGTGGCTGATTTAAGTATACTTACTCAGGTGTTTTAGCATGAAACTCTTCTAAATATAGCAACAAAAAATATGTTTAATATTGCATTCACTAAACTAATAGATAATGTATAAAATAAAACACATTGTAATAAAATATCTGGAATAAAATTCATGGGATGCTTGCACAAACACACAAACACAAAATCGAACATAGAACAGAAAGACGGACAGACAGACTTTCGCAACCAATTCCACTCACTAAATGAAGATAAGTACTCACTGTATGCAAATTTCCATGAAAATATATTAAACCGTGTGGACGTGTATAGGGCACAACATACATACAGACAGACAGACAGACACCAAACGTAAAAGAAGCGGATTCGGCATCAGTAGGGTCCAAAACGGATAGAAAACTTGAAATGGGTCGAAAATATTGAATGTACAAACAAACACTCCATTCTTATTTATATAGATATATGAAAGTATCTACAAAAAATTTGTAGACTGTATATTGTACAGAAAAAAAAAAGCCTTAGAGAATTGAAAACCCTTGCATCCACAAAAATAAAAGTCTGAAAAAATGCATTTTAAGTTTTTGGAGTCTTAAAAATCAAAAACTAATAATGCTTGTAGAGCTCTAATTCTTTCATATGTTATTTATCAACTTATAAAATGCACTAAAACACTAATTTAACTCAATGTGATAGAATATATTTTTTTAAATCAAAATGTTATGTTTTCATACGATGAAAAACATTTGTTACGGCAGCGACAAATTATTTATCTTAATCCTAACATAATATTTTCGTACCAAATATTTACCAAATTTTGATTATAGTATCTATATAAATAAGAATGGAGTGTTTGTTTGTACATTCAATATTTTCGACCCATTTCAAGTTTTCTATCCGTTTTGGACCCTTCTGATGCCGAATCCGCCTTTTTCTCGTTTGGTGTCTGTCTGTCTGTCTGTCTGTATGTATGTCGTGCCCTATACACGTCCACGCGGTTTAAGATATTTTCATGAAAATTTGCATACAGTGAGTACTTATCTTCATTTAGTGAGTGGCATTGGTTGCGAAAGTCTGTCTGTCCGTCTTTCTGATCTATGCTCGATTTTGTGTTTGTGTGTTTGTGTAGACATCACATGAATTGCATTCCAGATATTTGATTGCATTGTATTTTATTTTATACACTATCTAATAATTTAGTGAATGCAATATTAAACAGTTCTTTATTGTTATATTTAGTTCAGTTTCATGCTAAAACACCTGAGTAAGTATACTTAAATCAACCATAATTTGGTAGTTTTGGAAAAAGTGGAATGTCTATTGAATATTACGATTACTTCGATTGCTTTACCAGTACTGCTAAAAAAGTAATTATTCTTCAAATTTTTTTTTTTTTTTTTTTATGGAATTTCATCTCTGATACTTTATTTTATTCGAGTCTTATTTTTATTCTTTGCGCAATGAAAACGATTTAAGAATATTTGGGACAGACGATATTTTTCAATGAAACGAGAATGAACAAGATCGCGCGAGCAGTGATATTTTTTCTGGTTCTTTCGCTCTGAATTAATTTCACATTTCTAAATTTTGTACACTTTTAGTTGTAAGTTGTGGCAACTGTGCGAGATCAAGAGATAAAATTGAATCACAAATTAATATCTTTAGAACAATTTTTTGCGACATCTTTTATTTTGTTTTACTACGCTGTTTCCAGTTTTAAATATTTATTATTTGAAAAAATGTGTTTTCCTTCTCATCACACGCAACAGCACCACAAAGTATTAGACTTAAAAATGTTAGGTAAGTCAGTATAAATTTTCAGAAAATTTTAAGTGTAGTTATGCCATTATTGAAAGAATAATGCCGTTATTTAAAGAATAATGCCGTTATTTAAAGAATAATGCCGTTATTTAAAGAATAATGCCGTTATTTAAAGAATAATTCCGTTATTTAAAGAATAATGCCGTTATCTATATAAATAAGAATGGAGTGTTTGTTTGTACATTCAATATTTTCTACCCATTTGAAGTTTTCTATCCGTTTTGGACCCTTCTGATGCCGAATCCGCCTTTTTCTCGTTTGGTGTCTGTCTGTCCGTCTGTCTGTCTGTCTGTATGTTGTGCCCTATACACGTCCACGCGGTTTAAGATATTTTCATGAAAATTTTCATACAGTGAGTACTTATCTTCATTTAGTGAGTGGCATTGGTTGCGAAAGTCTGTCTGTCCGTCTTTCTGTTCTATACTCGATTTTGTGTTTGTGTAAACATCACATGAATTGTATTCCAGATATTTGATTGCATTGTATTTTATTTTATACATTATCTAATAGTTTAGTGAATGCAATAAAAAACATTTCTTTATTGTTATATTTAGTTGAGTTTCATGCTAAAACACCTGAGTAAGTATACTTAAATTAACCATAATTTGGTAGTTTTGGAAAAATTGGAATGTCTATTGAATATTACGATTACTTCGATTGCTTTACCAGTACTGCTGAAAAAGTAATTATTCTTCAGAATATTTTTTTTTTTTTTATGGAATTTCATATATGATACTTCATTTATTTCGAGTCTTATTTTTATTCTTTGCGCAATGAAAACGATTTCCGAATATTTGGGACAGACGATATTTTTCAATGAAACGAGAATGAACAAGATCGCGCGAGCAGTGATATTTTTTCTGGTTCTTTCGCTCTGAATTAATTTCACATTTCTAAATTTTGTACACTTTTAGTTGTAAGTTGTGGCAACTGTGCGAGATCAAGAGATAAAATTGAATCACAAATTAATATCTTTAGAACAATTTTTTGCGACATCTTTTATTTTGTTTTACTACGCTGTTTCCAGTTTTAAATATTTATTATTTGAAAAAATGTGTTTTCCTTCTCATCACACGCAACAGCACCACAAAGTATTAGACTTAAAAATGTTAGGTAAGTCAGTATAAATTTTCAGAAAATTTTAAGTGTAGTTATGCCATTATTGAAAGAATAATGCCGTTATTTAAAGAATAATGCCGTTATTTAAAGAATAATGCCGTTATTTAAAGAATAATGCCGTTATTTAAAGAATAATTCCGTTATTTAAAGAATAATGCCGTTATCTATATAAATAAGAATGGAGTGTTTGTTTGTACATTCAATATTTTCTACCCATTTGAAGTTTTCTATCCGTTTTGGACCCTTCTGATGCCGAATCCGCCTTTTTCTCGTTTGGTGTCTGTCTGTCCGTCTGTCTGTCTGTCTGTATGTTGTGCCCTATACACGTCCACGCGGTTTAAGATATTTTCATGAAAATTTTCATACAGTGAGTACTTATCTTCATTTAGTGAGTGGCATTGGTTGCGAAAGTCTGTCTGTCCGTCTTTCTGTTCTATACTCGATTTTGTGTTTGTGTAAACATCACATGAATTGTATTCCAGATATTTGATTGCATTGTATTTTATTTTATACATTATCTAATAGTTTAGTGAATGCAATAAAAAACATTTCTTTATTGTTATATTTAGTTGAGTTTCATGCTAAAACACCTGAGTAAGTATACTTAAATTAACCATAATTTGGTAGTTTTGGAAAAATTGGAATGTCTATTGAATATTACGATTACTTCGATTGCTTTACCAGTACTGCTGAAAAAGTAATTATTCTTCAGAATATTTTTTTTTTTTTTATGGAATTTCATATATGATACTTCATTTATTTCGAGTCTTATTTTTATTCTTTGCGCAATGAAAACGATTTCCGAATATTTGGGACAGACGATATTTTTCAATGAAACGAGAATGAACAAGATCGCGCGAGCAGTGATATTTTTTCTGGTTCTTTCGCTCTGAATTAATTTCACATTTCTAAATTTTGTACACTTTTAGTTGTAAGTTGTGGCAACTGTGCGAGATCAAGAGATAAAATTGAATCACAAATTAATATCTTTAGAACAATTTTTTGCGACATCTTTTATTTTGATTTACTACGCTGTTTCCAGTTTTAAATATTTATTATTTGAAAAAATGTGTTTTCCTTCTCATCACACGCAACAGCACCACAAAGTATTAGACTTAAAAATGTTAGGTAAGTCAGTATAAATTTTCAGAAAATTTTAAGTGTAGTTATGCCATTATTGAAAGAATAATGCCGTTATTTAAAGAATAATGCCGTTATTTAAAGAATAATGCCGTTATTTAAAGAATAATGCCGTTATTTAAAGAATAATTCCGTTATTTAAAGAATAATGCCGTTATCTATATAAATAAGAATGGAGTGTTTGTTTGTACATTCAATATTTTCTACCCATTTGAAGTTTTCTATCCGTTTTGGACCCTTCTGATGCCGAATCCGCCTTTTTCTCGTTTGGTGTCTGTCTGTCCGTCTGTCTGTCTGTCTGTATGTTGTGCCCTATACACGTCCACGCGGTTTAAGATATTTTCATGAAAATTTTCATACAGTGAGTACTTATCTTCATTTAGTGAGTGGCATTGGTTGCGAAAGTCTGTCTGTCCGTCTTTCTGTTCTATACTCGATTTTGTGTTTGTGTAAACATCACATGAATTGTATTCCAGATATTTGATTGCATTGTATTTTATTTTATACATTATCTAATAGTTTAGTGAATGCAATAAAAAACATTTCTTTATTGTTATATTTAGTTGAGTTTCATGCTAAAACACCTGAGTAAGTATACTTAAATTAACCATAATTTGGTAGTTTTGGAAAAATTGGAATGTCTATTGAATATTACGATTACTTCGATTGCTTTACCAGTACTGCTGAAAAAGTAATTATTCTTCAGAATATTTTTTTTTTTTTTATGGAATTTCATATATGATACTTCATTTATTTCGAGTCTTATTTTTATTCTTTGCGCAATGAAAACGATTTCCGAATATTTGGGACAGACGATATTTTTCAATGAAACGAGAATGAACAAGATCGCGCGGGCAGTGATATTTTTTCTGATTCTTTCGCTCTGAATTAATTTCACATTTCTAAATTTTGTACACTTTTAGTTGTAAGTTGTGGCAACTGTGCGGGATCAAGAGATAAAATTGAATCACAAATTAATATCTTTAGAACAATTTTTTGCGACATCTTTTATTTTGTTTTACTTCGCTGTTTCCTGTTTTAAATATTTATTATTTTAATAAATGTGTTTTCCTTCTCATCACACGCAACAGCACCACAAAGTATTAGACCTAAAAATGTTAGGTAAGTCAGTATATTCAGTAAATTTAAAGTGTAGTTATGCCATTATTGAAAGAATAATGCCGTTATTTAAAGAATAATGCTGTTATTTAAAGAATATTGCCGTTATTTAAAGTATAATGTCGTTATTTAAAGAATAATGCCGTTATTGAAAGAATAATAATGTTTATCAATCCAAACTGGAACTTTTTCCAACGTTAAAAAATTCGTTGAAATAATGACAGGAGATAATTGCAAAATTTCACAATGTCGGGCGCATACAGGAGGCAAGAGTGCCACAAGTAAAAAAATATTGTTTTGTTGACTATGAGTGCGAGAGCACTCGCCGTAAATCGTAATTTTAATTAATTGAGTTGAACATGAAAATAACTTAAGAAAGGGAATTCCATATCTTCCTATAAATCGTCTTTTATAGTAGTAACCTTATTATCACCTTTCGACATTTTGTAGCTTTGTCATACAGCAATTGTGCGATGTATGTGAAATGTATTGCATGAATGGATATGCATGTGTAGGATTTGTGTCCAAAGTAAGTTGTAGAAAATATAAAGATGGCGAAAGATGTTAAAATAAATTTTTATTCTACAAAAAACGTAAGTCATTATATATTTTGATTATCTCTTCAATCTAGAGTAAACCAATTCAAACCGAGTAAGGTCGGGTATTTTGCTAGTATTATATATAACAATCGTAACCAAATATTTGTTTTGAAAAAGACCCTTTTATCAATATTGGTTGGCTAGTAATGAGACTCAGAAGAGAACGCAGAACATAAACTAACATATATGATTTTAATTGTGAAAGTTGAAGATAATAGCCATTTCACCTAAGGAATTGATTTTATTCAAACATAATTTTATTTAATTGTAAGAATGTAAAATTACATCAAAACAAAAACGAATTTAACCACGCCTCCTCTACTATGCTATCCAATTTCTATTATATATAACAATCGTAATCGTTGTAATCGTTGAAAGTTGAAGATAATAGCCATTTCACCTAAGGAATTGATTTTATTCAAACATAATTTTATTTAATTGTAAGAATGTAAAATTACATCAAAACAAAAACGAATTTAACCACGCCTCCTCTACTATGCTATCCAATTTTGCCACTGACAACACTCAGAAAATTTCAAATATCTTTAAAACTAATTGGATATTAAATCTAAAATTTTGAGGCAAGCTTCCCAACTGTATGGACCATCGAAAAATTTCGATATTAAAAAAAAAAAATTTTGATATTTTTGTCATTTTTAGGGTACTGTGTTGCCTTAAATTGTTAATTGGGGCTGATATTGCAGGAAAATTGTTTACTGGTAAAATTAAGCATGTGCAATCAGGACATGTGGCCGTTGAGATTTTATTGGGTTGGACGCTTATGGGGAAAATGTCTGGTACAAGGCCGAATGAATCAATTGCCTCTTTATTTATTTCGTCTTTATTGGTAAAAGAACGTTGCATTTCTGAACTCTGCAAATTAGATGTTTTGGGAATTGGTGATCCTATACTGATTCAAACCTAAACAAAATTGGAAACCGAAACTGTAAACCATTTTCATGAAACAAAAAGTGTAGATGCCGAGGGGAGGAACGAATTGATTTTGCCTTGGGTCGTGGATAATTCGCTCTTGCCAGACAATAGGAGTTTAAGAGAAAAATGCTTTCGGAGTACAAAACGGAAGTTAGCCTCGGCAGGAAATTCTAAAGCTTATTGTGATGTTTTTAAGGACTGGATACGCTTGGGAATATTTGAACATGTTGATGGTGATAAACATAAGGGCGTCCACTATTTCCTTACAGGCCAGTAATAAAAGAAAATGATGCAACACAAATTAGACCAGTGTTTAACGCATCAGCACACATGTAACAGGATCCCCATCTTTAAATGATAGTTTAGCTACCGGTCCAAATCTAATCGAAATTATACCGTCTGTCCTCAACAGATTTCGTAAACATTATGTAGGTTTAATAGCGGATATAGAAAAGGCTTTCCTACAAATTTCTATCAGAGACAAGGACAGAGATTTTTTGAGGTTTCTGTGTTGCAGCAATGATGATTCGGAGGAAAATAAAATTTACCGACATCGAAAAGTAGAGTTTGGGATTATGTCGAGTCCCTTTTTATTGGCTGCAACCCTGAGATTTCATTTAAGACACGTGTCTAAGAATTTAAGTGAGACGGCTGAGATTCTCATGAAATTATTTTACGTGGACAATTGTGTAACAAGCTTAAATTCTGTCGAAGAAATTGAAGAATTTATAAATAAATATCAAATGATAATGTCTTCGGGTCACTTCAATTTACGAGGATGGCAATCCAATTTACAAAACCGAATGGTCGAGGAGGTCTCCCATGAAAACAAAACTGTACATGTGTTAGGTCTTTTATGTGGAATACGGAAAGTGATACATTATCATGCAAATTAGATGGAATAATTAATCCAGGTGAATTAGTTACGAAGAGACTAGTTTGGGCTATAGCCCATCAGGTTTTTGATCCAATAGGTTTTTCAGCACCTGTAATGCTCATACCTAAACTGATTTTGCAGGAAACCTGTAATCTAAATTAGTGTTGAAAGCTATGGCTATTCATGGTATGCACGAATATTTCCCAGTTAATGACATAAAAGGTAGCTTTCGACATGGATAGCAATGAGAGCATTGCTCATTATCCCGAAAGGAATAAATCTTCTCTATATTGTTTAATGTTGCCTCCTAGTAGTTATGTAGCTCTTGAAATTAGCATTATGGAGATTGGGCCATCCGTATGTGACATCAATACAATTCGTGTGTAAAGTTATGGCTATTCATGGTATGTACGAGGATTTCCCAGTTAAAAAGACATCAATAGTAGCTTTCGACATTGATAACAACGAGGTAATGGTTCATTATCCCGAAATAAATAAATATTTGTAACGTTTAATGTTGCCTCCTAGTATAGTTATGTAGCTCACGATATCTCTGCGTGTGTGATATTATGTAGTATATGTCTTCTGTATAAGTGATACAAATATAATTCGTGATGAAAGTTATGGCTATTATGTATGGTACATACGTAGATTTACCAGTTAATGATATAAAAGGTATTTTTAGACATCGATATTAGCAAAAGATTTGTTCATTATCCCGAAAGGTGAACTTATACTACCAAAATAATTATAGTTTAAAATGTTTTGCCTGAAAGGCTAACAGATAATGTTGAACCTTCTGATGGCTCACATAAATATATGTGTCCTGCATCCTGCAGTTTTCTATGCCTGATTTCTAACCAGTCGTGGCCTTCTTGACCAATAGAATGTCTCCTAGAAATTTTTCGACCAAGAGATGTGGTTATTAGATCATTATGCGTGTTCTGGAGTAAGAGCAAACTAACACTACTTGGAAATCTCGGGACGAGTCAAAGGTTAAACGGTTTAACAATTTTATAAAAATTTTCAGTTAATGTGTCTTTGTTGTAAGCCGACGATATTTTTATTTGAAATTTGTGTCTTCCATGAAAAATAAATACTTAGTATTTGAAGAAAATAAATTCGAACATAGTTCTTTCACAAATTTTTATTAAGTTGTTCATAATATTTGCAAAACTTGTCACATATCGTAGACTTTATCCGTCGTCGAATTCCAAGCGTTTCAGTTTTTCATGCGGTCACCTGCAAAAAGATGGACACAATTTTCATAAATGATGATAGACAGAAAAGCGTAAAATATACTTGGTATTTAAAAGTATTGTGGTATTTCATAACAGTAATAATATTAGAGTTTAGAAGTCACAGGCGAGATAGAAGTGTCGTAAATAGTCTTACTTGATGGTTAATGTAACACTATAAACGCGGATTTTCTGATCAAGGCGACATAAAGCATACGTATTCAAGAATTCCCTAATTGGAGATTATAAAACTATTTTCAAGTGATCAACTGTCCAAAACTAACCCTAGAAGTACTATTAGATCCATTTGACATTACATCGGACATAAAATTCTGGGCACTTGACATAAATACTCTTGATCTGGCGTTACACTGACATTAGGATCTCCTAAATGTCAAGCCCATTGATAACACTCAAAATGCCATCGACAGGTTTTTTTTTCAGATCCTCTACCTCCCGACTCACCCGTTAGGGTTTGGAGTCTTTGGCTGGGAGGGGGGAAGGACTTCCAGCCCATGAAGTAAACCCAATGGGGCTCACGCCGACCGGACGAGCATTTATTGTGTTTTTAAAATTTACATGGGGCAAAAGGCCCGGTTCATGAATATAAAATGAGAAGAGTAAAACATTGGGCAACAGGCCCTAATAAAAGGTCCGTGTAAACATAAAAGATTGTGACGTAGTATGGCATGAAAATAAAACATTGGTAAATATACATAAATAAAATATGATGAAGTGTTGAATCAATAAAAATAGAACAGTAATAAAATTTAAAATTTTAAGAGATTAAGAGAAAGCGAACGCATCGGCAGGTCAACAGTGTTCAGGCCACAGTGGTCCCATTAGCCACTTCTGCCGCAATGGGGATGCATTTTTTAATTCTGAATTTGGAGATCGCATTCTTCATGACAGATGTAAGCCATTTTGGCTTATTCTCATCCGTGGGCCTGCATAGTATCATCATGAATAGTATCGTGTAGTGAGTTCACAGTCAAAAATATAATGATCTGGATCACCCACGGCTCCACAGCTGCAAAACTCACTGTCTTTAATATGGAAGCGATGTACATAAGACATGAACGGGTCATGACCAGTAAGAAACCATGTCAAGTAGCGATCTGCAATTAGATCCTTTGAGCTGGTCCCCGGCATGAACTCCCTCAACCGGATACCACTCTTGGCATGGACATGATCGTCCTGCCAATCTATATTCTTTAGGAGAGTTATCTGGCGTTTTATGTAGGAGATCGGTGTAGGAATATCTACAGACTCGCCACACGACGAAGCAAGTTTCGTAAAGCCGTCAGCGAGCTCATTCCCGGCCGTACCCACATGTGCACGCACCCAACTCAGACCAAAATTATCACAGTAGTTAACAAGTGTTTGTTTTACTGTTAGAAGGTAGGTTGATTTAGAAATATTAGATTTTAAGGCCTGAAATGAGCTCAAGCTGTCACTATAAATATTAACCCTCTTATTGTTTTTGATCGCCCATTTAACCGATTGATGAATAGCCGTAAGTTCGGCCTGAAAAACACTATTATTATTATTTAATTTATATTGATGGGCTTCATTTAAGGTTTGACCAGTGAATATGCACACCGAGGCCTCGATATTGCCATCAGTACCCGAGCCATCGGTGTATACATCATGATCTGAATTTTGAATAGTTGGATTAAAATTTAGAATAATGGTGGAGGATGGATAATTTATTGTATTACTATTATAATCCAAGTTACCCTGCGACAGCTCGAGCTCGGGAGCGTGAAGCCGCCTTACACCAACATTGAATTTTAGGAAAATGGACCTAAGAGTCACGTGGAGTGGTGGAATATCACATAGGGTGTTGAGGGAGTCGGTTGGGGAGGTTCTGTAAGATCCGGAAAATTTTAATAAAAACGGTCTCTGAATAGATCTTAGCCTTGCTATTTTCTCCAAGGTGAGCTTACCTCCCCATATGCCGGCTCCATAGGTAATGATATTTTCTGTTACCGTGAGGTACCAATCCTTTAGAAGCCGGCCACCGACGCCCCAACCCCCGCCCTTAACCCTACACATTGAACTGCCTATTTCTAGGCATCTGGACGAAATGGATGCAATGTGGTCACTACACGTGACTCTGCAGTCAATAATAACACCCAAGTATTTCACGCTGTCTGTGATTTTGATTCTGGTATTATCCTGTCTGAAGGAGGGTTTTCTTTTACGTTTTTTGGTAGCAGAAAAGATAACGGACTGACACTTGCCGACAGACAGCGTTAATTTCAATCTGGAGAGACAGTTTCCTATCTCCTGAAGAGCAGCATTAGTATTCTGTTCCAGGTCACTCCGCGTCCGACCCGACGTGATTAAGGCCAGGTCATCCGCAAAGGCCTAGATAAAACTTTTATCAATATTTAGATTTAATATTTTATTAAAATAAATATTCCACAGACTTGGTGCCAAGACCGAACCCTGTGGACATCCCCTTGTTATTACTCGCTTGATTTGGTTTTCGTTATGATAATACGTAATAGATCTCTCGGTAAAGTAGGATATAATGAATTTTATGTAACAGTCAGGAAGTTTATATTCATTAAACGTGTCCATCAGCAACTGCCAGTCCATGTTGTAGAAGGCGGACTTGATGTCTAAGAAGGTAAGAGACGAATACCCAACACACTTTTTTTCTGTACTTGGTTAATTACGGAGAGGATCGCCTCCTCACAGGACCGCTGCTCCCTAAATCCATATTGATGGTCGTGAAGAATATTATTGCTGGATAGCCATTGTTTTAGTTTACGCAAGAGCAACCTTTCTATTATCTTGCCGATAGTCGGCAGAAGGCAGATTGGTCGGTACGCCCCACAGGATGAGGGTTCCCGACCCGGCTTAAGCAGGAACCGGACCCCCCCCCCATCTCTGAGGACCCTCGGGAAGTAGTTGTATACGAAACATTTTTGTATCGGGATCATCATTATTTTTGGATATTTCTTAAAGATTTCTGTCCAGATTTTATATTTGATGAGGTCCGGTCCCGGGGCCTTCCCTCCTCCTAGTCCAGACAATACGTACAAGTTCCAGGTCAGAAGCACTAACCTTGAGACATCCATCCGGGTAACCAATCGGTCTGTCAAAGTCCAGGCCGCCCGGGGGCTGGGCATCTGCCTCCCCAAAGAAGTGATCCATCAGTATATTTAGCTTTTGGGTTTGGTTGAGACCCGGATTCTCAGGTAAAAAGAGATCAAGATTTGCGTTCCTCCCCTTTCGGAAAGTTAGCTTGAAGATAGACCCATATTTTTCATTAAACCCTGAGCAATGTCCTCTCCAGGAGGCTCTTTTCGATTCATTAACTTGTTTTTTGTAGATCGTCCTGGCCGACCTATAAGACTCACCGGCGGCACGGACCTCATCGACATCTCCATTATTACGCATAATAGAATTTAATCTTTCAAAGAGAGCAGTGACCTTGTTCATTGAGCAGGCGAGCTCTTTAGTCCACCAGTGAATTTTAGGGTTTCTATTCTTTGTAGTCTTTTTTTTATTGTAAAATCTGTGATTTTAGTTATTTCATATATTAATTTTTCGAAGTAGTTGTCAATATCACTGGTGGGGGGTGTTAATATTGTTGGCAAGATCCAGTAGGTTAGTTACAGATTTGTTAAAGTGTCTTAAGAACCTCCTCAGTCCAAACTTTGTCCTGAGGAAGTAACTCAAGTTGTGGTTAGTATTGAACAGCAAGTCCACACATACGTATTTGTGATCACTGCAGGTTTCAAAATATAAAATTTTCCAATTGCTAGACAGGTCGGAAATATTAGAACTAATCAAAGTCAAATCAGGCCAACCCTTTCCAGAGTGGGCAATAAAGGTTGGCCCCTTTTCAGGAATATTCAGAACTTCAAAATTGAGGCTGTTGCAGAATTCAATCACCCGTCGGCCCCTGATGTCATCATGGCCATAGCCCCACAAGGGGGATCTGGCATTGAAGTCCCCCATGATAAGACGTCCATTAGCGATGTTAAGACTATCCAATTCTTGAAAAAGTAGATCAATATCAGCATGGGGGGGGGAAATAAATTCCTCCAATTATCAGCCAAGTTGGGTCGCCCGGCGGGCGACCCAACTTCAGCAAAGACTGTATTTTTACTGCTAAAATATAAGTTAAAATTTAAGTTAGGGTTGGTGCAAATAATAAGGCTATTGTTTCTTTCTGAGGAAAGTTGTCTATGACCTGCCAGTGGTGAAACTGGTTGTTTGTGCACCATATACGGATCTTGTATAAAAAAAAAAATTTGCTTTAATTTGGTCTGCAGTGACCACTGCGAGACTGTGTGCATCTGGGGTGTGATTTGTGTTAATTTGAAGAAACCGGAGTGTGTCAGGCATTACAGGCCGTAGTCTGTGCTCGCCTCTAGCAGTGCAATTTGCCTTCAGATATTAGGAAATTTTTTGTTCCTACAATCACACACACATGGCCCGTATCATGTCTAGTATTGTGGTTATTATTGCTGTCAACACAATTAACGCAATTCCTCTTCTCACAGCTCCCGGAGCCATGGGAAACCCCACAGTTGATACAGAATTCTTGATCAGCAGGTAGGGAACATCTTGCATGGTTGTGGTCGAACCGAGTGCACTGGCGGATACTTTTAAACTCTTCTAACCTTACCCTCTGACAACCCAGGATCACTTATCCTTCAGAGAGGACCGGCGAAAGATCTCGGGCTCCACAGACACAACCCAATGCATCCCCCTTCTTGCTTTGATGTTAAAAGCAATTTCAAAGTCTGAAGTGTCACGAAAAACAGGATTTTTGATCACAAGTGCATCAGGCAAAGATTACACCATAAGGTCCTCATCGACACCAATGAGGATAACCCTCGGCTTGAATTTTCTAGGCTTCACAAGGTCAAACACTTCCAGGAGATCAGGGAAAGCCAAGAGGTGGGCCAGAAGGCGATCAACGTCGCCGGGACTGCAAAGGTCAACAGCAACACCCCCTCCATGGATTCTTCTCAGTTGGACAACCCTCAGGTCGAAACCCTTAAGTTTGTCTCTAACCAACTGCCGGTTAACAATGAAGTCACCATCAGATCGGGTTTTAAGAAGCAGGGTGTGCTTTTGATTCGTCATCGTTGTCTTAACGTCAGGAGTGGGACACAGCCCCGGGAGCGCTAGGCTCTCGGAGTAAGTCAATTTAACGGGTCCTCCCTCCTTACCAATCTCCTCAACCAGTTCATGGGTCTTAGCAGCTATTTGGTGACTTTTCGCCAAGGTCTCACCAAAGGTCTCCGTCATGAGTTTTATACTTGCATCCTTAGCATTAAGGGTACCCCTGGCCTCAGGATTCATCAGCTCAAGTTCTCTAATTTGGCCTTCAAGAGCCACAATGTCGCTCAGCCTAATCTGCAGGTCTTCCTCAACCCGCACGAATCTCTCCACCTGGGCCTCAAGTTCACGGATCCGTTCATTTAGCGCGTTAATATTTTTTTCTTTCGACAATAGTTCTCTATCGAATCTAGCGCCAGAAGTCATGCCGGAAGTGGGTGTAAGACCCGCAGTGGGGGTCGCAGGGGAGGAGGCCAGATCGAAAACGGATCCGGTCCTCTTATTCCGAAAGCTGCTTCCAGCTCCGTCCCTAAGGGCGAGCTGGAGCACAATGTCGGTAATTGTTCTTATGATATCTGAAATAATGTCTGGAATGGACCAATTTTAACATCGCTTCTCCCCTTCTGGAGACAGAGAACAGTAAGTTCCAAAAGAGTCTGCTTGTAAAGTTCTACATTAGGATTCAGGAGTTGGGTTTCAGTTATGCTCTCAATAATATCATCAATCTCGGGAGTATATGTCGTGGGCGTCTCCTCAAGGTTTGGGTCGGGATTATCAAGCACCCTTTTCCAAGATCTGGATGCCATATCCGCACGAACCCTCAATCCAGAAAGACCAAAAGCATATCTGAGCAAGGTGCAAGAGAGAACACAGTAAAAGCCCGAGTAGATAGCAGATGCGTGTACCAAGGAAAAACACAAGAAGTCCCAAAAGCCGTCAGCAAAGAAGGGCCATAAACTCAATATTAGGAAAGGGGAAGGTACAAAAAGGCTTCCGACCCAGAACAACTAAAGCTACCCGGTAGGTAGAGCCCACGAGGACAAACAAGCAACACGAGCACACTCAGAAGCAGTGACGTGGCTGGGGGAAAGGCCCAAGAAACGTGCACATTCAACTCAAAATAAGTCTAAAAGAGCAACAATGAATCAGCGAAAGGCAAGGACACAGTATACATATTAAACAATTAAAGGCAAGAACAATCACATGAAATACCCATCACAGAAATCAATCCACATGCATACCCGAGTGAACATCAGGAAAGAACACTTCAAACATTAAAATAAAAACAGAATACAGAAATAATTTTAAAATAAGACAATTGAACAACTCACAGTTTAAATCCGCCAAATGAACAACTATTTAGTTCATCTATACGAACTCAATCGTCAGTTAAAGCTTAAAAGCAAGTTCGCTTTCAAGTAAACATAGGGAAACGTAAGCTTTTAAAAATCGTGCAAGCAGCAATTTTAAGATAAGACAATTACACAACTCATAGTATAAATCCGCCTAGTGAACAGCTTTTTTAGTTCGCCTTAACGAACTCAATCATCAGATAAAATTCAAAACCAAGTTTCGCTTTCAAGTAAACATAGCGAAACGGGAGCTCTCAAAAAGCGCACCGCATAGCTCGGAAACTGAACTGAGCATTTTGCGACATTCAGAAAAAAAATAGCACGAAATGCTTAGTGCCGGCCTAGTATGGCACTAAAGGGTCCTGAAAGACGCTGGAAAAAACCAGATACCATTGAAACCTGAGAGAGCGAGGACACGATCGCTAATCTCTGCCGAACTCTTCTTGTTCCAAAATACATGTAATTTTGCTGTACATATCTGTAAAGCTGTAGGATGTTAGAACAAATGTTGTACAGGTGAAACCCAAAGATCTTATTCTTTATACCCTACCATTTTTCTGTCATAATTTCATCAGGTACAGTATCCATTGGATCCACATTAGAATATATATATCCGTAAATTAAAAAAAAATCTTTAAAATTTAAACTAGCACATTGTGTTACAAAAAGCATAACAAATGTAATCATATTATAAAAATATAAAACCTACATTTCATATCAATAAAAAAAGTGTTGCATGAAAATAAATCTCAATAGATCAGTAACAGTAGCATTAGTAGCGCTAAAGGTTGAGTTTAATAGCATCCCAATCAGGGTATTCATGATTAGTTATGGACATGTAAACGGAATAGGACCTACGAGTGGATTATCAAAGTTAATGAATATAAGTTCAAAATAAAGGCTTAGGATTCAGCAATTTATTTAATGAACTGTTTATTTTGTTTCGAGAACGCAACTTCGTTGTTAACTCCTATATTAAACATATTTATTGCTAACTAATGTATCCACGATGCATTCAAATGCGTCGTAATTCAAATGTCTTTATACGACAACCACTGCAAAATATATTAATCTCTCTTCTTAGTTTTCTTCTTTAAGGCACTGGCACTTGTTAGTTAAATGTTACTTGAAAACGTATGAGAGTTTTTTGATTTAACTGAGTTACATCAATTTTTTAGTTAACTGGTCTGCATTTTAAATCTTATATTTATATAGTTGGCACGAAACGTTCTTTATTTTTATACTAAGACAAATGGAAATATTTCTAAATTTTAAATCAGTTAAATTTGAAGACATATTATTTGTAATTTGAAAAATATGTCGAGATGACGCTATAAAGTACACTCTTGTTGTCGAAACTATCCATGGCCATGGCAATGCAAAAGTTAAGAGACATTGGTTAACCTAACGAACTAATATTGCTATTATGTATGTTGTCATAATTGAAATTCGCTCACTACGTTTTAATACACCTAAGACTGTTTCTTTGAGAAAAGTCTATCGTATAAATTGGAAGGTTGGGTTATGCTTGAAAATCGAATTCAATCGCAGAGTAAAAGCAGCTTCAGACGGTTTATTACCAACGAACTATCGAATGAATTTTAATATTAAGAGTCGGAATAAAATTCAAACGTTGAATAATACTCACTTCACCTTATCCCCTGAGGCGGGGGTTGTAGTTGTCTCTCAGTTCCTTTCCGTAGAGTCCAACCTTGGCGTTGCCCAAAGACAGTCCCTGTGCCTCGGATCCGCCCCAGTACCAGCCCCGTCGGTTGTCGCCACCAGAGCCATGCCTCTTCTCGTACAGCCCTAAGGGAGCCCCTGCTAGGGAAGCTGCATATTCGTCATCAGGGGACTGGGGGAAGGTTTTGTAGGTTTGAACGGGTGGCTTTGTAATTCTTCGTGGAAAACCATAGGCCACTGCTAGCAATGAAAGGAAGACGATCTGCAAACATTAGAGACATCTTATTAATATAAAAATATATTAATAGAGGATCATAGTGATTTATAACCGCGCACACACACACATATGAATAAGGCATAGCTTGTACTCTCTCATGACTCGTGATATCATACCACCTGGTCACAACTAGTTAATATATAGGCAATTGACTTTACCGTCCAACTGGTTTTGACTAGATATCCTGTGATGACGTGTTATCTTTCCCATCAGTGCCTTTCCATAGAGTCTAACCTTGGCCAGACCCTGTGCCTCGGATCCACCCTAGTACAAGCCCCGTCGGTTGCCACCACCAGAGCCCTGCCTCTTCTCGGACAGCCATAAGGGAGCTTCAGCTAGTGAAGCTGAATATTCGTCATCAGGGGACTAGTGAAGGTTTTGTAGGGTTGAACTAGTTGGGGCCCTGGTATTATTGACTTCTGACTACCGACAATTGCTATCAATGCAAAGAAAACTATCTGCAAACCATTAGAGAGATTTAATAAATATGAAGACAACCTTATAGAAGAAGCATGGTGATTTCGAACATAGCTTGTACTGTGTCACTTCTTGTGATATCACAGCATCGAGACATCATCTGCTTTTGTTAATCTTACTAAAGGAAAAAAATTCTGTACTCTAAATTTAACTAC
Organism: Metellina segmentata; assembly: GCA_947359465.1. Lineage (NCBI taxonomy): Eukaryota > Metazoa > Arthropoda > Arachnida > Araneae > Tetragnathidae > Metellina > Metellina segmentata. The sequence continues at coordinate 39,588,010 of OX375877.1, read as the reverse complement.
CATTAATATGTCCAGGCATAATGTCGGCGAAAAACATTTTTCAATGTTTACGTTGATGAAAGATTTTAAAAGTAAAACAAAGTAACTAGAACGTGAATGACGTTGGCTGGTGAGAATCGTATCACGCTATAGGTATGCAACACTGCCAAAAATAATATCGGAATTCAATGCAGTACTCAACAAACATCACATCTGGGACTGCGCAACATTCTCCAAAAGGCATGGTCCTTAGGAGAAAAAGCCGATCTCAAGCACAATTGATGAATCGTCTACACACAGCTATGCGACTCGCCTGCACTCGGAAACACCTCCAATGGACATTTGATACTCGTATGGTCAGACCAGTTGCGTTTCCAACTTTTTCTAGCACATGGATGAATTCGTGCCTGGATAAAACCAGATCTTTGATGGACAATATATCTCATTAATAGAAAAAACTTATTTATATATATATATAAAACGCTTATGCGTCTAACCCTAATCTGTTTCGTACTATATGACCTTGCTCTATGGCAATACTTATACGGTACCTAAAAAATTTGATTTAACTAATACAATCCCATCTATGTTCTTAAAACCATTTAATTAATAATTCCACCATTTTGTAGTTAAAAATCTTCTATATAACTAATTATACTTTCTATCTTCGTTCTTCAACCGTCTGATTTAAATATATACATCGCAGTTCGAAACCTTTTCTATTACTTATAATACTTCCCCTCCTCTTGCTGCTTCCAAACCCTTGTGTGTGTGTGATATAACTAATAATATTCATCTTAGTACCTCAAAAACCTAGATTTAACTAATAATACACATTGTTGATAGTTTAAAACCTTTTATGTCCACGTAATGTGAAAAGAACATAATAAAAATTCGGAAATGAACAGAAGAACACGTCATTTAAACAATACTACTTTAATTGATTTTTCTTTCCAATCGTTCTGATCGCACATATTTAATTATCTTTAATCTTAAAAAATAAACACGAAATTGATCTGGATCTATAATTGGTATTAAAAAATATCTATTATAGTAATCCATCAGAGATTAGTTGCTCAGATTCGGTTTTATGGTGCAAGGTCATATACTTGACCACGTTGCGCCTAGGCCTTAATTTGACGGAATCGAACTTGCGCCACCTACAACTAGAAGGCTGCTGCAGTGAGCTTACCCACTGAGACATGGTTCAGGATCAAACCCGAACGGAAAGATCCAAAGACAATGCCTCGTAAATTTAAACTATAGTCAGATGACGAGGACAACACCTGATCTGGCACCCCATTCTCCAAACTTCCTCGTCTGGGTGGAAATTATCACTTAGCCTTTCCGGCCAATATGTTTCGATATATTTCAACTAGTAATAATGATTTCTCCGAATCCAACCAGCTAACCTTTCGATATACTTGCAATATGTTTAGATTTGTTTAAAAAAATAAATAGTGTTTATAAAATTTTCCCAAACTTGCCATTTTATTTGGCTATCCAACGCACCGAAGTTTGTGGAATTTTACACATCCACCCCATATTCTATCCATCCCTTTTGAGAAACATCTCCAAACAATAAAAGTATCGTTTTTAATATTAAAATTACTAACCAACCCTAAACACATGATGGTATGTGTCTATCTAGTTAGTATTGTGACGAATGAAAAAAAGTAACTCACCACCAGAACCTTCATGGTTGACTTTTTGGACGATTGTAAATTTGAATCGAATCACTTCTTTCGTTGAATGGTGAATCGTGTATCATCCGAGTTCTATTTATATAGATATTCAAATAAATTCAACATGTAAAACACGGATCAGCATTGTTGCACAATCAAAAGGCATTTGAAATTTCTCCCAACTAGCCGTTATTGTCAGCAATTTTATGCAGTTTGTGCTTATGCGATGTTATTTTATTGCGGTTTATCAAATGAAACAGAGTAGTCTACCGATATCTTAACTAGGCGTTTTTATTGCATATTTATCACCAGTATTTCCTGCTGTGTTTAATTTAAAAAAATACAGAAGATTGATTCTTGTGCCAGTACGGAACACACAACATATGGCAATAGTCTCACAAACGTTGTAAATACTTTAAATAATTATTTACTGAAATTATTAACCGGTTGGCTCTTACAATTGAAATATTTTCAAACGCGTTTTTCTTGATAAAAATGCTCTTTTTTTAAAATAACTGAGAATTGAGTAAATATGAAATGTAGGAAAAAATTGTTAAAATGATATAATTTACAAGTTTCCTTGAAAATTAGAAATAGCCCGTTGTGTTGCTCCATTTTACGACATCTAATAGAAGACTGATCCTTGGTATCAGTACAGCTGTATAATTACAAACATTGTTACTACAGTGAAACTCCGATTTAACGTAACCCGCACATAACGTTTATTTTAACAAAAATAAGTTCCTATACTTTCAATGTTACAAATTCCGTATTTAACGTTATCACTTCGAAATATTTCCCCCATTTAACGTTTTTTCAGAGGGGGAGAACTCGAAGCAATTTTCTTAAAATAGTCAGATACTAGCAAGCCAGCACGGCGTTGCTAAGACAGTTATTTTCGTGTACTTAGTAATACTGAAAACATAAAAGAGAAGAAACAATAATTTTAAGAATGAGGCTCACACCTCCACCCGACATGACACAGGCATGTCACAAATTCGCATAAAATTCGAACTACTGTGTGTATCGTTTTAGTGTAAAATTTTTCACAGATTTCAAATCCGTTGAAATTTTCACTCCATCTTTACCGAACGCGAAGATAGAAAATCTCAAAAAGTCATTCTTGTGTTCGTAATAAATATATTCGTCAAATGCGTCAATTGCAAATTAGATATATGCTAAAAAACCTTTTAAAAAACCTTATATCTGGAGAATGATGTTAATGATTTAGCTAGTAAAAGCCAAACGCAAACCAAAATAACAAATGTCTTTAAACGAAAAACTATTGTAATGGAAAAAATATTTGAATGGTATGTAACTTAAAGTAGTCTTTATTTCGTGCTCTATGTTGTTGTTCTCCGACCGGATTTAACGTTTGTAACCACATGTAACGTTATTTTCTTCCTGTCTCTTGAAATACGTTAAATCGGGGTTTCACTATACTACAAAGTCAGTGTCGAGTCTAATTTTCGTAACATCGTTTTATAAGTGAAACACGCTAAGTCTAAAAGTTTTAATTATGAGTTATTTAGTTTTTCTAGACCCAGTCGTGGTGATCTTTAGACTGAAGATGTCCATTAAGTCATTTTGGATTACTTCTTCAGGAACTCCCTTAGAAAACACACTTGACAAATACATAAACAAAAAAAAATAGGTTAGATGCACCAAATATCGCACCTGTGCTTACTATCGCCTACTTGTGTTTACAAGCTACTATGCTCGACATCTATGAGTTTATATAGTTACTTTGACGGTCTATGGCAGTGATTCTCAACCACTGTGCCGCGGCACTTCTGTGTGCCGCCAAATTCTTAGAGTGTGCCACCAAATTTTAGAAATGTATATAGTAAAAATTATATGCTCTTTTTTATAACGTGTAAAGTTTGTTTAAATTGAAGAAAAATAGGCTGTAAAAGAAAACTGTTGTTTTTACGGTTAAATAGCATATTTTTAACTGTTTTTATCTTCGATAACTGTGACCTTTCATAAAGTGAAATATTCGCCCCAACGTGATGCGATTATCCCATGATAGCCAAAAAAGCTTTAAAAATATTATTACAATTTTCTACATCTGTTTGTGTGAATTCGGATTTTCAGTATTAACCAACAAAAAACGAATAAAAGATCGAGACTGTCAAATGTAGAAAACGATATGAGAGTAGCATTGTCATTTTCACGACCAAATATAAAAAAAATATCAAGCTCAAATTTCTCATTAAAAGTATTCTTATTATTACCTTGTAATTAATCCCTTAATAAACGTACTGTTGTTTTTGTAGTACATGTTACATTATTTTATTTTACATTCAAAATTATTATCATAAACTATTTTACACAGTGTATTATAGTTAACCAAACAACTTTTAAACTTATCTTTTTCTTTGTGTGCCGCCAAATTTTAAAATCGTTAAAAGTGTGTCACGACAAAAAAAAAAAGGTTGAGAATCACTGGTCAAGGTTTTGCCATACTCAGCGCCACTGGAAAGTCTCCTAGCATTTATATCAACAACACTATTGCATCTGAAGTACTTGAGGCTGTAATCAACGTATTTTTTGTCTCCAATCCATTCAGGGAATATCGAGGTAAGAATTTCAAATCATAATTTTGCTTATGACTTGAAAGTTCAATACATTAAATACTAAAGGTAGGTATGTATGTTCTACTAGAAACTTTTTTCTAATAGTAGCTCCTCATTTCGCCTGGTGGGTGGTAATATGAATAGGGTAGGCGATATTAGGAACCCACTCTTGAAAATACGCTTGGGAAACTTTTTGAAGTTTTACTAGTTAATTTAAACTGACCTAAATAAAGAAGGTATAAGATCTCTGAAAACCAAAGAATAGTTCCTAATGATATTCATTTTGTTTCCAGCTTAATTTCCCAACATAGGAGACTGAGATACAAGGAGATAGTTAGGGTATCGATAGTTGGAACACCTGCCCTATAGTGTGCATTATTTATTATACTTTCTTCTTGTTTTAGCAACACATACATGAAAGTACACATCTCAGAATAATTGGCTCGGTTGTAAGAGTAATGGACTAGCAACAGGAGGGTTGCAAGTTGGAATCCAATCAAAGACCGTCGTGTACAAAGGGGCTAGTGCACGTTAGGTCGTGACCCCAAATTCTCTCACTTTGGCGTGGTGTGGAAGTGAGGATAGTGCGTTCAATATTATGTACCATGTATGTACCATTATGTATGCTACCATCTACGAGAGATATCCTCTCCCTGACTGGCTCCATGTCTATACTGATGGCTCTGCCGACCCTGAATCTAATAGGGCGGGTGCTGGGGTCTTTTGCCAATACTTCCAGCTGAGTAAGGCGGTTGGAAATTTCTGTGACAACTTTGATGGTGAGATTTATGCTGTTCTTATGGTTGTTGAGGCCCTTGCCACTAGAAGGGATAAGAAAATTGTTTTATTTATCGACTCAACCGCAGCAATTCAGGCTCTTACTGATAGAAACCACGTGTATTCAATGGCAGAGGCACAATGCAAAGAAACTATCAGTCGCCTCATTGAGGGTGGTGGTGAGATTGTTCTCCAGTGTATTCCAAGTCACTGTGGGATAAAGGGTAACGAGGAAGCTGACAGATTGGCTAAATCGGCCCTCTCCCTGCCCCAACCTTCTCCACCTCTCCCTTTGCGGAACTGCAGGACCTACATAAAATCTCAGTTCAAGAAACAAAGAAAACTGCAGTATCAGAGGGATATACAGGGAAGGAGTTGGGATTGCCTATTGAGTAACAAGGGAAGAATCCCTACTGATCTACCAAGAGGGATTGGAGTGGCCTGTTTCCGCTTATTAACCGGACATGACTATCTCCAACAACACCTACATAAGATTGGGGTGGCTACCTACCCGATCTGTCCGCTTTGTAGCGATGGTTTTTGAACAGACAACACCTTGCGGAGTGCTCTAGTTTACAGGACATTGACACCAGGGATACTTCTCCCCAAGGACTTTATTCGCTATATTGGACGGCAAGACAGCGTATGGCCGAAAGGCCTTGAGCTGGGCGTAGGATAAAAAATAAAAAAAAATATTATGTATTGCACTTGATTCTATTCCCTTGGATTTGACGAAGGACAGTTACCAATAGCCCGTTGTGGTTTTCTTTTTCTTCTTTTTCCCGGTATTAATAAAAATACCTGCCTACCTACTCAAAGGTACGAGTAAATTGAGAAAAGAAAGTGTACAAATTAAATGTTAAAACAATGGTATTTAAAATCTTGAATAGCTTGAATAATGCAAATTTTCGTTTCAGTTTCATAGACCTATGGTTTGACTTAACGTGTTTCGCTTGCTAAGGCAACGGTATGCTAGCAGATCTGTGTTAAATTGCTTAATTTTATCAATCGATGGTAGTCTCGGTACTTGTATTTCATACCTTATTTAAATCCATTTGTTATGAACATAAGCCTCGATGTGCACATTTCAAACCAAATGAAAAAACGTTGCCAAAAATGAGTTTCATATACACGATAGGAACAAAAGTATTTGGACACTGCATGTTTTTCAAAGAAAGAGGTTTATTATTCTATTTAGTAACGGGGTAGGTCCTCCTTTTGCTTCTATTACAGCTAAATCATCTGAAGGCATACTTTCCCCATGTTATCTGTACGTCTGTGCAGAAATAGCTTTGCCATGCCTCTTGCAAGACGGTGAGAAGAGATTGTTGTAAAGATGGGTGTGCTTGGCAATGTCGTACTCATCGCTCCAGTGAGTCCCACAAGGACTCGTTTGGATCGAGATCGGGAATCTAAACAGTAGGGTGGACCGAAAAAAGGTTTGTTTTTTGCTATCACATTCTAATATGCGGAAAAGTTGGTTCATGCAGCAAAACTAATGTGTAAAACCTTTCATCCCGATTTATTGATATCTTTTGCCTTCCCAAGGGGTTCAAACCCTCCAAAAAAGATAAAAATTCGGACATTTTTTATAAAAAATAAAAATGTTTACAATTACGTTCTAATAGTGCGCAAAAGTAAGCTAATACATTCAATATTAACGATAAAAAATTACTTAGATCAGTACAAATCTTCTAACTCCCCAACGGGGCGTAATAGCAGTATAAACGGATCACCAGTTTTTACCGTAATTGCAAAAGTCGATATTTTGCAAAAATGTCATTTTGTCTACAATTTTTCTGCAGAAGATATGTACTGATTTAAACAATTTTTTAACCGTTTATGTTGAATGTATTAGCTTACTTTTGCGCCCTATTAGAACATAATTGTAAACATTTTTATTTTAAAATAAATACCCGAATTTTGATCTTTTTGGAGGGTTGAACCCATTGAGGAGGTAAAAGATATCAATAAATACGGATGAATTTTTTTACACATTAGTTTTACTGCATTAACCAACTTTTCCGCTCTATTAGAATGTGACAAAAAAAAACCTTTTTTCGGCCCACCCTACTGTACATGCCAGTCAAGCAAATGTGTTTCAATTTCAGGAAACCAGTCCATAACACTTTTTGCAACACGATATGGAGCTCGATCCTGTTGGAAGAAACAACCATCATCGCAGTGGTGATATTCGGCCTTGCCATGTTGTTGTTGTTGTTTCTCATGCCTACACTGGCAGACCAGAGGAGTGCCAGGCCCGTCGAAGACGGCAAGAGGCGAGGGAGGTGCTTTTCCATGTTATTGAGCCCCATTGGGAGGAAGTCCGACTTAGCTCGACATACATGACACATCCGTTTTACAGGAAGGTCCCTTTCATACATCCATTCACTCACACATATCGTAATTTAGATCCCAATCAGAGGCCGATAACCCCCTGATCAGGTACCCCCAGATGTATTGATTTGGGACTTTGTGAACACGAGGGACTTTGTTACCACGACCTATTTAACGTGCTTCTAAGAACCATACTTTGTATTTTCTTCTCTATCTGCGTTGCTTTCGAGAAATTACCTTTCTCATAAGCAGGAAAAAATATTAGTTTCATATACCTTATCCGATATTTTTTTGTAGTATTGAGGTGTGCACCCAAAGTTTTTCTTTGAGAAGGCTTTCTGGTCATTTATGTGTAGAGATAACATTCCTACACATAAAACCTCACGATCCTGTTTCAACAGTCCGATTTTCATCAAATCCGACTACTTGTTTTGGTGTTTTTTGTGGCATGTCCGGGGACTTAAACACGTTGTTCCTGGTAAATCAACGCCGACGCCTACATGAACATTTTGGACAATCAGGTTCTTCCTACGCTCTTGCAATTTTATGGAATAGACGAATGTTACTTCCAGGACGACAACGCCATGTCATGTTGCACCCTCTGTTACGCAATGGAATCAAAATGTGGATGTAAAATATCCTCCCTGGCCTGCTCAGAGTCCCTAACTAAACCCCATAGAACATTTGTGGGACAAGTTAGAGCGACGCTTACGAACCAGGGAACCACAACCGAAATCTGAAGCTGAAATGGCGACATTCTGGCAGCAGGAATGGACACTGATACCCATTGCTGTGTATCAAAACCTTGGTAAAAGTATGCCCAGAAGGGTTGCTAGTGTAATTTCAGCCCGCGGGAGACCATCCCCTTTTTAAAGCATGTATTATTTCCCTTATACATCACATCTTGATGTCCGGTACATTATATATATATATATATATATATATATATATATTTAATATTTTAAATAAAGTTAAAGTAATTAAAAAAGATAAAACTAAGATAACTTTGCATAGTCTTTTGTCCAGTGTTAACATTTGTATGATATTGTAGATCATGTTGACACAAGATATCCACGGGATCCTTCGGTTTTATCATTAAAGCCACTTATAACTTTTCGATGCATCTTTGATCAACAGTGAAAATAATTACATATCGTGCAACTTAAAGAATTGCATATCGTGCAACGCTGTAAGCATTCTGCTTACAGACAAGGTATCTGGTGTGGCTTGTCGCTCTAAGCTGATTTTTTGCGATACTAGACGATGTATTTGGAAAATGTGATTTCTGTTGATATTGCAGTCTGTCTACCTTTTCGTAGCGAGTAACTAATAATGCCGAATCAGGAAATGAACTAGACAATAGACCATTCCTCTGTGCCGCTTTTTCAAAAGAGGTATAAATACAATAGAGCTCCTAGTTTGTCATACATTTGGAACGAACAGTCAAAATGCATTCAACAATTTTGTTTCTAATGGTATGGTGCCTATTTTTCTTTTATTATTAAACATATGTCTCGCTTATTATTAAATAATATACGAAATAAATTTTAACATAATATGAGTTTTTTTCAACTTAAATATAATCATGACATCAAGTATTAAAACTTAAAAAAAACTAACAGACCTTTTGTAAAAATTTCGCTAACTTTCTTTATTGCTATATATTAATGATAAAGCGCAGTTACTCCCATTTCATTCTTTACTTTAATATATTTATAATGAATGTACCATCCACCCTTATGTGGTGCAAATTTCTATGATTATTCATGATATGTTCCGTATATTATTGAGAAATATATGAAGTGATCTTTTAACGTAATATGGATGAGAGAGTTTCTATTACTTAATTATAATCATAGGAACTATGAAAAATAAGCAAACCTAGCAGTCCCATGTACAGTACTTGCACTAACTGTCTTAATTACTTTTATGTTTTGATGGTAAATTGTTATTACTCACATTTCGTTTCGAATTTCAATCTGTTTATGATTAATATAACATGCTTATGGTGAATTTTTTTTTTTGTATAAATCTGTTTCGCTATTATAGAGAAATGTATGGCATTTCTTTCTAATGTAATATGAATGAAATTCTCTTATCTAATAATCATGGAAATATAACAAAAATAATAAACCACAGAGACTTTCGTAATTGCTCTTAGGTATTGATTGCAAAGTGTTGTTACTCTCTCTTTCTCTTGCTCTCTCTCTCTTTTCATACTTTTTCAATCTATCTATAATTAATATTGCAACCTTATTTACATCAATTGATTTTATGCATCCAAATAAAGTGAAATTATCCCAAAATGTGTAACAGCTTTTCGTGAAATTTTATTGGTTTTAATTCTTATTCCCTATGAGATGCATGGCAAAAAGCATGCATCAGTTATGTTTCCACAGTTATATTCTGAAGGTATATTTCAATTTCATTACCTTTCCTTGGTCAAAGGCGAATCGGTATTTTTTGACGGAAAACCTAGTTTCGTTCATGTTTTCTTTTCTGCGCTGATTTCTATCACGCATATTTCTCATTGCGGTCTGTAATGAGACAGCTGGAGAATTTCGTTAGAATTGCAAGCACTTCCAATGTAGTTTTACCGATGTTTTCCAGTTTCATAACTCAAAGCAGGCATATTCAAACTAAGTGTCCAAATTAGCGAATGAATCCTGTAACAATCAATTTTATATTGTTTACATATTCGTTTTGCCATTCGACAATAAACACATAACGTTCGTTTCTGTGTCACTTATGTTTTGACTTAATGACTAAATAACCAGATATTTCTAAAGAATCCATGGATTTTTTCAACCTTTTGAAAGATTATATCTGTCTTTTTCCATTTACTTTATATATATATATATATATATATGAATCTCCTCTCTCAACATTGAATCAATAAGTACTGGAATCTCCTATTAATTGTTTCATATTTTAAAATTTAGATTTGAAACCAAGAATTGGAGGAAATGATGGAATATATATTTTTGCTTTTCTTGGAAGTTCTCTGTTTTGGCTTACGAAAAATTGCATATTTCCCTCGTATACTCCTGAAACCCTGTCACGTACCCAGTTTAAGAACCATCGCTGTACATAGAATAGCGCAGGTGAAAATATGCATTACATCTTGATAAAGGAGTCTTGCATTTCAACGCCGATTTCATGATATCTTCTATAAGCCAGCTTTTTACATAAACTGATAGTTAGAAAAAACAGTATGAATAGAAGAATTTCAAAATATATTTTCTCTCCAGTGCAGTTGAATAAGATATTCTCAAAAGAAACTTCCACGTCTAGTCAAATAAGGGACTCGTTGGAGTCAACCAGGTCAAGTAAATATAATAATGCTCCAATCAGGCATAATTAAAAGCAGAGGGGCCAAACTGTCTAATAAATTCCGCTGCAGTTTAACTTTATATTGTTTATCCTCACTTGCCGTTCACCAATATACAAATAATATCGATTTCTGCCCTTAGTACTTAAAAGAAATATGCTTATGTATATCATTTTTCCCCTGCAAACCTAAGCACTATCACCACCTCTGATGCACATTACAGAAAAGCAAGACGTACTTCACTACACACCGCCCTTTTGGTTCTTTCTTCAATAACGAATTCACATGTATTCAAAATATATCATATTCTAACAAAGTTCTTCTTTACAAGACTTTTATGCTTTGCAGATCGTAGTCCCGGCGGCTCTAGCCATAACCGTCAACCATGACGCGGGTGCAAGGCAACCCGCTCAAACCTACAAAACCTTCCCCCAGTCCCCTGATGACGAGTATGCTGCTTCCCTGGCCGGGGCACCCTTAGGGCTGTACGAGAAGAGACATGGCTCTGGTGGCGACAACCGACGGGGCTGGTACTGGGGCGGATCCGAGGCACAGGGATTGTCCTTGGGCAACGCCAAGGTTGGACTCTACGGAAAAGAACTGAGAGACAACTACAACCCCCGCCTCAGGGGTTAAGTTAAAGTGAGTTTCACTCATCGTTTGAATTTGGTTTCAAAGCTTCGATATTTATACGATAGTATTCGTTGGTAATGATCCATTTAAGGTAACTAATAATTTGAGCGCGTGCAGCTATTTTCGAAGACACGGCTAGCGAAGTTTGAAGGATCTGAAGATAAAGATGTATTTGGAACTAGATGGATGTAGCACTGAAACAAAGTTTAGTTTGTGGAAACGGAAGAAAGGGGAGTTATTATGGAACGTTAAGACTAATCTGTGGTGTGTTTGAAAATATTATATTTCAGAAAGGTAATTTTAGCATCATTTAGCATATAAGTCCTTTTGGGTGGATCATTTTAATAACCCTCCAGGTGGCTGTTTATTACGAATTTGGATTTATACAACTTGAATCTCTGCATGTTGTTTACTACCTATTGATACTTCTCTCAATCTTTCAGTCTTAAACCTCCTTTTCTGACAGTGGTTGAAAATAACTCTCAAGTGTTCTCAGTTCTCTCTCTTTGGGTTTGTTCCCGAACCGTCGCCAATAGCCCATTGTGATGATCCAATGCGATGTTAATTTAAATACCTACCTACTATTCAGATTTAAGAAGGCAACTGTTTTATTTATATTTCTTGAGAATTGTCTTCAACACAGTTTATCTGTGATTACCTTCATCTGCCACGTATGTGTATAGAAAGCACGAGGTTGACGATACCCAATTTCTACATAATTTTATACAACATTTTCATCCAGGAATTATATCCAATTTAAATTGACAGCAGTAAACTGCCAATGTTTTAACTGTTCCCACAATCGCACGATCTTGTAAGATGTACCGGTTACATATACTACATGCAGTAGCTGAACAGTAATAATTAATAGATGGTAGGAGAAGGAAGTCCCATTATTTCATGCAAATTGCACGTTCTCTGAAATAAAAGGGATTTTTCAACCTTCACCAAAGCAAACGTAGCAAGAAGTACCTTCTGCATAGACTGAGAACAGTAGCCGAACTGTAAAAATTGATGGATTCATGAGGTTTGCACATATGAAATAACAGGGAACTACTTATTTAATAATCGCAATATAAACTCTTCACAGCGATCCTCCATTTAACGACATAACAACTCATTGAGAAGGACCCTGTAATTCGATGATAGCTTTATTGTTGTTTCATGATCGATATAACAACAGTAGTGAAGGTAAAAATCTCGTTCCAGAAACCTTCAGGGGGCTTGGCTGTATCTCCTGATTCGTTGAGGCGAATTAGGTTTCGTTGAGGGTTTTTTTAAGCGTGATTTGGCGGTTTTCGGGTCTTGTAGTATTGTCAAATGATTCCCTTCTCTCGGGTTTATCTTGACATGTCAGTCACGTGGTGTGAGACTTTTTTGAAAGCCAAGAAAATGGAGTCTATAACTTGCATTGCATCAACCATAAAGAAAGTGGAATCTGAATATTCTTGAAGTTTTGCAGTAGAGTAACAAATACTAATGAATACTAATAAATACTAATACATACTAATGAATTATAGTTATTCCCCGCCTTTACAATCGGCTTAATGAAAAAAGGCTTAGTGCGTCAACGCAATTCTACGACATATTTAAATTTGCGTTTTCCTCTGGTGACTTACTTCTGTCCTGACTCACATTATTGTTTCAATGCTTATAAAATTTATTTCATAATAGCAAATGAACTAAAATGCATTCTTTCTTTAATTCTAGATGAATCAGAAAAGCTAGGAGAAGGACTGATTTTGAAAAAATCCGAATACATATATTTGTATTATTACATCAATAAAACTCTAAGATATTTACTTTTGTTCATTTATTTCAATATCCTTGAACTTCATACTGTTGTTATGTATTCCTATTAGCATTCGTAGAATTATTATCATCTTATAATAGGAACATCAAATCAAATATGTTACTGTTACATACATGGTTGGCGAAAAATCCATGACATTTAATACAAAATTTAAAAAAATTGTCATTTGAGTGTACGATTTTTACCAAATAGCTTTACATGGAATCAAGTTATTTTTTTGGCATAAAAACAAGAGTCCGATTGTTTGAAGAATTGAAAGCAATTAACACGGAAGTAATCAACACTATTCCGTAATCCATGTTAGCAAATAAGTGGATCGAAATTGAGTATGTTAGATATGAGCTCGAGCCACAAAGGGTGCTTGTTATCTGACTCTGGTACAAAATGACGAGGTGTTATCCTCGGCTTTTTTCTTTAGCTAATGTCACTAATAGCCGTAGTGTTATTCCAGTGAATTTCTGCAGTGTCCAAATACTTTTGTCTGTAGAGTGTATATAGAGCCGTATTTTCAAATCTAGATACATCTGGATCTTCAATCGGGTGTTGCTCCACTGCAAAGTTAACTTTCTTACCCTTAATCTTAAAAATTTTCACAACTGTTATTTGATGTCTTAAACCCTTGGCTTTGTTTCTCCAGAGAATCTATATATATATATTTCTCTTACGTGGCACGCAAAAAAGACGTTATTTGTTACCGCGTTTTGGCAACATTGTGCGATTGTTTGTTTACTAGGAGCCTCGCGAGTCATTTGAATCTATAGCGTTATCGGATGAAATTTTATTGAAAAAAAAAATGAACTTTAGACGAGCTGTTGCGGTTTGTAATAGAAATCTAAGAAAGCGGAGGATCTTTTCAGGGCTGTTTAAAAAACGGTCCTTTTCAAGGCTAACAATTATAGTACAACAAGACGCGTACACTACAACTTTCGACAACAAACTCAGACAAAAAGTGTATGGGTGGCTCGAGTACTGGGGAAATATACACACAAACATGCTGGGTATTCAATTTCCAAAGCAGCGCTCACATTGCGAGTAAAAATTTGCTCAAAGTTTTCATTTAAATTCTGATTCCAGAGGTATTGTATATATCTTTTATGTAATACAACAAATTTAGATTTGAAAAATATTTTTTTGGAATATATTTTGTAATCAATCTCTTCTGCTAGGACACGTGTCTTCATTGATGCGAGCGAAGCGAGCATATGTTCGCGCAGCGAACCAATGAGAATTGCGAAGCAATCCTCAGGGGGTTGGCGAGCGTCAGCGAGCAGGGGGCGGGCCCCCTAGTAAATACTATTATTGGATGTCCTCTTCTGTTTTGTCTAGAGTACTATTTTCATTTCTGTGTCTGTCCGTAAATAATAATTGCTATTCAATGTGCCCTTCAACATTCTCCACAGATTAGCTTAAGCGAACGTGTAAATTTTATATGGCCTTCATTACAACTGCGGGGGAGGGGCGTGGCTCAGCGGATTTGCCCACTGCTATAGAACCTCCGAGGCGTTGGCGTCCGAGGATCGATTATTATTTGGTGGTGTATTTCTCACTTACGTGTCGGTAAAGCTTTCTTTGTGTATATCCATTTATTCACAATGCTTGTCTTATATTTGCTACAGTTTGACCATATCCCCAAATCCCAACCAATCATTCTTCCAACTGTGAGTTGTACGCGGAACAGGATAGCTTCCAGTAACTTAACCTGGGTGTATTTATTTCTTAGTTGTATCAATAAAGCTTTTTTTGTGTTTACTTCCATTTTTGCTATTGTCTGCTTGTGTTTGACACAGCTTTAACAATTCGTGGCCTTGCGACATAAAACCCAATCAGTCAATCTGAATCATTTTATCTTCCCAGTAATTTTAAAGCGATTTCTCGTCCATCAAGATCTGACAAATTTCGCTATTGAGCAAACGAGATATCTCGTCATCAAGACATTACAGATTTTCGTATGATAACTCGATCTAGATCTGGTCAGTTGTCTTCTAATGACAAGATATCTCATCTATCACGGTCTGGGCAGTTTTGCTAATGACGTGACTTCTCGTCTAGATAAGAACATGGGTTGAGAACTTGACAGAAGCACCTACTATGACTTGATCATGTTTTCGCCTTCATAAATTGTATAAGTTTGAACGGATTCGTTTTTTTCCTTGGCTCATTCACATGAAAAATCATATGAGGATGACAGTAATGGTATGGTCAGTAAAGCCTTTCTGTGACAGTTTATGAGTGTTTCTGGATTCATAACAGCATGTACACCTTATTGGCATCTCCACAACCGTTACAGCTGTACTTCCATCATGTATAGTGCAGCAATTTTCCCTCTTCCCTCTAAGGAAATATCCATGGTAATTTTCTTAAGATCCGCAAAGGCGTAAATAATATATATTACTTCGTAAAAAAATTTAATGTTCAATGTAATATCAGCACAACTTTACCAAATGAATATATCAAGTAGCAAAATAGAAACAAAACATACCACAGTGTAAAACATTTTAAGGTATATTATAATATTTACATGACTTTATCAGGTACTGTGTTTTAGAACGACATAGTAAAGGCATACATTACCACTGCAAAACAATTTAAAGTTTATTGTAATATCTGCACAACTTTTCCAGGTAAAAAATATCAAGCAGCAAAATAAAGGAATATTTGATACAGTGTAAAACCATTTTAAAATATATTATAATATTTACATAACTTTATCAGACATAATGTTCTGAAACAGAATAGTAAAGGCATTCTTTACACGGTAAAACAATTTTAAATTCATTGTAATATCTACACAGCTTTAGCAGATAAAAAAAAGCTGAAGCAGCAAAATAAAGGTATGCACTACACTGTAAAACAATTCAAAGTTTAATGTGATATTTGTATAGCTTTACCAGATAGATTCTTTGCCAAATAAAGAGTTCTGATATAGCATAGTAATAATATACTTTACTCAGTAAAACTTTTTTTAAATTTTACCAGATCTAAAGATTTAAAAAGTGAGGAATAATTTCAAATTCAAGATTGCAGTTATGGATCTCTTTTAAAGAATAACAAAAATAACAATTACTGCTGACATTGAGGGAATATGAAGAAATGTAAAAGCAGATAATTTTTAAGTTTGTCGTTGAAACCTCGCTTATATTTTAAATGGGTCAGGAAAAGTTGTTTTAAAGCCAGTAGGGAAAAAAACTTAATTCTGTGAAGGGTTAAGTAATCGTAATTTACTCCAGAGAGTGGTGACGTCAAAAGGCTAAAAGATCATTATTCCTTCAGAGCGTAGTAACTTCAAAGGATTAAGAGACCGTTGTTCACTTCTGGGTTTGATAACGTCAATTGATTACTTATATTAGTATATTTTCAAATAAAAGTGTGTTTTTTCCCCACTACAAAATATTGAAAAATCATCGAATATCCATTCTCTTCATCTTGTTAAGAGTTTGTAAATATTTAATTTATTAAATAAATTAGAACTCTCATTTGCTGTAAAATTAACAGGATGGTAAAAATCCTCCTGTATTTCAATAAAATTAATTGAATAACAGTTTTGAAACAGGAAATTATGCAACATATCCAACAATCCTGTAAATTCGTTATGAATAGGTAATGGACAGAAAATTAGCAATGCCAAATTGAATTATTAATCGATTATTCAAATTCATTCCAGATGTTAGAAAAGGAGCTTTAGCTTAATAAAATCATCTTTACAACAGTTTTGAAGCAGAAATTATGATCACAATGTATATAAAAAGTTTCGACACTATCTTCAAGGAGAGGTAGGAATAGAAAACTAGAGATACCAAGAGATTAATTAATTAATTAGTGATATTCATTATTGAAAACAACATCTCCAAGGCTTCAATGAAATTTATAATTTTTTTATAGTAGGTTTTGAGCAAAAATTAGGCATACGGGGTACATTAAAACTTTGTGTACAATCTTCAAGGAGAGGTTGAAGCATACAATTAGCGATACCAAGTGAATAGTTAATTAATTATTCATATTCATGTTAGAAATAGAGCTCAAAGGCTTCAATAAAACATATTTTATAACAGATTGAAACAGAAATTATGCACATAAGTTCTATATAAATTTCTTGTACAATCTTTATGGATAGGTATAGAATAGAAAATTACCGATACCAAGTGAATAAATATTTAATTATTCACTTGGTATCGGTAATTTACTAGATCAAACAACCCACGATTTGTACGAGAATCAAATCTTCCCAAGGAATATCCACAAACTTTTTCACCAAATTTAAAACAAAGTAAATGTGATTTAGTAATGTCAATATGCATCGTGCCGCGGTTGCCTAGTTGATAAAGTCACGGATTACAACCGGAGGATTGCGAGTTAGAAATTCTATCCTACCAAAGACCGTCGACTACGAGGGGCTGGTGAGAGTTAAATCAATCTTAGCCTCTAATGTTCTCACTTTTTCGTGGTGTGAAAGCTTGTAGAATGGAGTGTCGTCTAAAGTATTAACCTCATCATCTGAACGTGGTCAAAATGACGAGATATCCTTGGAGCTTTCTCTTCGGAGTTGATCCCGGACCGTGGTCAGTAACCCGTTTGTGTGGTGTGGAAGCTTGAAGGATGTGGTTTCATCTAAGGTATTGACCACATCATCTGAACGTGATCAAAATGACGAGATGTCCTTGGAGCTTTCTCTTCGGAGTTGATCCCGGACCGTGGTCAGTAACCCGTTTGTGTGGCGTGGAAGCTTGAAGGATGTGGTTTCATCTAAGGTATTGACCACATCATCTGAACGTGGTCAAAATGACAAGATATCCTTGGAGCTTTCTCTTCGGAGTTGATCCCGGACCGTAGTCAGTAACCCGCTTGTGTGGTGTGGAAGCTTGAAGGATGTGGTTTCATCTAAGGTATTGACCACATCATCTGAACGTGATCAAAATGACGAGATGTCCTTGGAGCTTTCTCTTCGGAGTTGTATACAAAGCCAGTAACCCGTTGGGTTTCTCGATATTAATAATATAGCAAGATATTATAAGTACATCTTTAGCAAACCTCAGTATGCGCACTTCACATGTTCTAAAGAACTTTGACATTCATTGGCAACTAAACTTTAAACATTTATCTCTTATACAGAGCATACCAAATACCAAATGTTATGATTATGGATTAATGTTTCTAGATGTTTCGAGTTTTTTTTGGCAAAGAGTGTTTTTTGGATAATTTTATTTATTTTGAAGTTATCAAATGTGCTCCGCTGTATCGATGCTCATCTGTATAAATAAAATTTGGATTGTTTGTGCATTAAGTACTTTCTCTCCATTCCAAGTTATTTATCCATTTTGGGTCATTCTAATGCAGAACAGTGTTATATGCGTTGATGTACGTCCGTTTGTATGTCTGCACGTATGTGTATACCTGTACTACTATCAAAAGACTGGGTATGGTTTCATGAAACATTGTATACTGTGAGTACTCACATTCATTAAGTGACTGAACTTTGTTGCGGCAGTCTGTTGGTCCATCTTTGCGGTTTATAACAGTTTTCGTGTTTGTGTGTTTGTGCAAGTATCACATCAATTTCAAAAGTTACATTTTTATAGGTTGTTACATTTTTTATAATACATTTTTATAGGCTGTTACATATTTTATAATACATTTTTATTAGGATGGGGGTTGTTACATAATTTATAATACATATTTTAGTTTAAGGAATTTTTCATTCGAATTTCCTATTTAGTTAAGTTTTATGCTAAAACATTCGAGTAATAATACAGGGTGTCCCAAAAAGATCAGTACAACTTCGAAAATTTATATAAAAAAAGAATAGGCCTACAGCAAAACTAGTTACAACAATAGATAGAATAATTAAAAAAGTTTTTTTTTTCTATAGTATGTTTCTCATTATAGATAGCGCTGCACAACATGCCAATGATTATTAAAGAATTCAGTAATTCAAAATGGCGGATAGCGTGTAGAAAGCTCAATGTGTCAAGTGGCTTATCGAAACAAAATCCGATACTCAAACGCAAAGAAGTTATGCGTTAAGGTATGAAAAATTGTTTTCTAAAAGATGCTGTGTACCGAACAAAAGTTAACAGTGTCATGGAATTGAAACAAAAACAAAAAGATCCTAACAGCTATAGCGACTGTTGATGTTAGCATGCTGAAACGTTCGTGGATTGAATTAGAATATCGTTTTGATATTATTCGTGCTACGAAAGGATCTCATGTTAAAATTTACTAAGGTATTAGAAAAAAACTTTTTGAGTTAAATAGTAAAATTGAGGGTATAGAATCAGTCTGGGTGAAACTGAATACAGACAAAGGCAAAGGACTAATTATGGGTAATATATATAGACCTCCTGTTTGTAGTGAAGAGCAGGAAAAGGGTATGTGCAATCTGATAAACGAAGCATGTCAAAAAGGAGAATTAATTTTAATGGGGGACTATAATTATCCAATTATTGACTGGACAAACAATCTAGCTACAAATGGGAAAGGGGCAGAATTTTTGGAAGTGATGCAGGATTGTTTTTTGTACCAGATGGTGTATGAGGATACTAGGGACAATGCAATATTGGATTTCATTTTCAGCAATGATGAGGATAGGGTGCAGGATTTGGTTATAGGTGAGCCACTGGGAGAAAGTGATCATAGAAGTATCAGATTAAGTATACATTTTCAGTCAGCATACACAATCAATAGTAGGATAATTCCAAATTTCAGAAAGGTAAATTTACATAGGATAAGGGAAGAGTTAAAGGAGACATTCAAAGGGGGATTATTAGCACCGCATCATTTTGAACAATGGGAGGAATTCAAGAATAAGTTAGACAGGGTGTTAAAAAAACATATAACGTTCAGGAAAAAAGGAAAATCTATAAAATTGCTCCCAATGTGGTTTTCAGGGGAAACACACAAAGCTTTAAAATTAAAACTAAGAACATACAGGGTATATAAAAACACTGGTAACGACAGGGACAAGGAGGCATATCTGAAAGCCAGAAAGGAGTTTAAAACTATTAGTCGGAAGAAAAGGTGTCCTTGGAGGAAAAATTAGCAAGGGAAATAAATAAAAACCCAAAATAATTTTTTTGCATATGCACGTGCTAAAAATAAATTTAGTACTACACTACGATATTTATCCGAGAGTACTAGTGGAATGCATGGAAGAATTGGAGGACGTAATTCACCTCATATTTAATTCAACATATAGCACGGGTTGGATACCAATGGATTGAAAGTTGGCCAACATAACTCCAATTTTCAAAAAAGGAATACAAAGTGATCCTGGCAACTATAGACCAGTAAGTCTAACATCAGTAATTTGCAAAATTTTTGAATCTCTGTTAAAAAAGCATATAATGTTATACTTGGAGGTGGGGGGGGACTATTATCAGATAATCAGTATGGGTTTAGGAAGGACAGATACTGCTCTACAAACCTTTTGAAGTTCTACGAAAATATTACTGAGAAGCTGGATAATAAGAGCAGTGCGGATATCATGTACATAGATTTTCAAAAGGCTTTTGATAAAGTACCTCATGAGCCATTACTGTTTAAATTGGAAAGGCTGGGGATTCAGGGAAAGACATTAATTTGGATAAAGAATTCGTTATTGGATAGAAAGCAGAGAGAACAGGTAAAAGGAAACTATTCACAGTGGACAGAAGTTATCAGTGGGGTGCCCCAGGGATCAGTTTTTGGACCAATTTTATTTATAATTTTCATAGATGATATAGGTCAGGGGATCACTAATTGAATCAGTATATTTGCAGAAGACTTAAAAATATGGGGGACAGTGGATACCAAGTTACAGATAGAGAATTTACAATGGGATTTTGATAAGATATCTGAATGGGCTGTAAAATGGGGTATGTCATTTAATATAGGGAAATGTCAAGTTCTGCATATGGGTTACAGGAACAGTGGAGCCGAGTACTGTCTGCAGGGAGTAAATGTAAAGGAGGGAGAAAAAGTCAAGGATCTTGGGGTGATAATTCACAGGGATTTTAAAATGTGTCACCAATGTTCAGCTACGGGTAAAAATGCTAATAGGTTATTGGGGTATATTAAAAAGACTGTAACTTCAAGGGATAAGAATATAATCTTGCCGTTATATAAGGGTTTAGTAAGACCACATCTAGAATATGCTGTACAATTCTGGGCTCCATATATGAGAAAGGACATAGAATTAATTGAAAGGGTTCAGCACAGAGCTACAAAAATAATAAAGGGGCTAGTAAATCTCGACTATAATGAACGTTTAAGTAAGCTAAGCATGTATACACTGGAAAGAAGAAGAAGGAGGGGGGATTTGATTCAGCTTTTCAAGTTTGTAAAACAAGGGGACGCAGAGGGCTTAAATTTCAATAGGTATAACAGAACAAGGGCACATGAGTATAAATTGAATAAGACACATTTTAATCAGGATTTAAGGAAAAACTACTACTTTAATAGGGTAATAGACAGTTGGAACGCGTTGCCAAAAAATATAGTTAATTCAAATGGAGTGTACAAATTTAAGATACAATTGGTTAGTCAGTGGGAATCGGGGAATTCATAAACAAAGGACCATTCTTGTTGGGCTTGAGCCTGTAGCTGGTCGTTGATATTTGTATTTGTACTTTTGCTGTAAGCCTATTCTTTTTTTGTTATAAATTTTTGTTGTTCTGATCTTTTTAGGACACCCTGTACTTCATCTATAAAAATTAAGTATTTGATGGTACATTAAATACTTTCGACCCATTTCAAATCATTTATCTATTTTGGCCCCTACTTATGCAAAACCAGCGGTATCTACGTTTGGTTTCTGTCTGTCTGTATGTATGTGAGTGCTCGTTCTACGCCCAAACGGCTGAGTATATTTTCATGAAACTTTGCATAATGTGAGTACTCACAATTATGAAGTGACAGGATTTCATTCCGTCAGACATTCGTTTGTAGCTGAATCGACATCTCAATGGAGCAGCACAATGGGCTCTTGGCGAAGGTCCGGGATCAATCACGAAGAACAAGATCTTGTTACAACGTCTCGTAATTTTGAACCACGATCAGAGGGCGAAGTCAAAACCTGAGCTGGCACCCCATTCTCGAAATATCCAATGACAATGTGAGGACATTTGATGACCTTACGGATTTAACGCTCACCAACCCCATGTACACGATTATCTTTAGTTGAAAGCTTTTAGAACTCACAACCAAGCGGTTTCTAATTCGTGATTCTATCGACTGGGTTACCATGTCTCTTCATTGAATATTTTTCTCTATTCCAAGTTATTTATCCGTTTTGGGTCATTCTAATGCAGAACAATGTTATTCGCTTCGATGTACGTCTGCTTGTTTGTATGCACGTAGGTGTATACCGGTACTACTATCAAAAGACTGGGTATGGTTTCATGAAACATTGTATACTGTGAGTACTCACATTCATTTAGTGATTGATCTTCGTAGCGTCAGTCTGTCGGTCCGTCTTCGCGTTTTATGACAGCTTTCGCGTTTGTGTGTTTGTGCAAGTATAGCACAATATTCAATAATAACATTTTTATTGGTTCTTATATGTTTTATATTACATGCATATAAGCTGTCACATATTTTATAGTACATATTTTAGTTTAGGGAATATTATAATAGAATTTTCTATGCGCACATACATATTTAGGTACGTTTCGTTCCTAAGATAGAACATCACATTCATAAGATCTATCGATATCTGTAATAATAGTTTTGAGGTTGTGAAATGTGTGCAGATTATTAGAATTTAATTAGGGGGGGGGATCGTGAAGTAGTTGAAAACTTTGTGACAATTTTCGAGATATCTCAGTATCTTATTTAAAGACGGTGCAAGCCTACCATATAATAAATAACGAGTCAAAAGAATCGGACAAGCTCAAAATGCCTGATCCAGAGCGTAAGAGAACCAGATTAAAAAAAAAAGCCATCCGCTCAAAAAAAATTACTCTGCATAACATTTCTGTTAACCATCCAAAAAAATAATTAAATAAATCTAGCTTCACCTCAACTCTAACGCATCACTTATTACTAATACTCCCCCAACAGCCACACAACGTATTCAACGCCCAAAGGAGTTGACGCATGACTGCAAAACATCCTCCGATGATTTTTTTTCTAAGGTGCTAAGACCATTTTTGACCAAACTGCGCCAAAGCATTAGGCAGAGAACGCCAAGTAATGGAAATACACACGCCAGAAATGTTTTACTGATGCAGAAGAGAAATACACCCATAGTAAGTTGTAGGAATCGTACCGTACTAGTTTTAAAGTATTTTAGGAAATGATATTCCCAATGAGAAAAAAGACGCTATAGTCATCCAGTAGTATACATGTTATTTCGTTCTTATACCAGTGTAATTTTTTTAAGGCATCCGGACCCGTTCGATACCCCTTTTTTATATGTAGTATAAAAACATTTTAATGATATTTTTATGTTTAGTGTTGTTCAACAATAGCATTGGACCCCATACATATTTAACATATATATTAATAAATTTGTAAATAATGATTACATATGAAATTTTAAAGAAATTTGTAAATAACGTCAATGGTACATGAAAATCTATTTAACCAATTGGAAAAATGATGCTGCAAAAATAAACTTCATTCTTTTTTCTAGGAATGTACTAGAATTAAAAAAATATTTAATTTAACAAAAATTTTACAAGCGATCGAAATATAAATACAAGATTTTTTATAGTTTTCAGTCCTACTACCAGGTCATAATTTAAAAACTTTTCAACTCAGCATAATTATTTTCTAGTTCGTTCCCTAGACAACATTTTAAAGAACACGTTCTCAAAGTTTTACGAGAATCCAGCAATAACTTTTTGTCTATAACATTTGAAGTGAGGAAATAATGCATAAATATTAATCAGAGTACAAATCAGTTTGAAGTGTATCGTATGCTCTCTTGCTTTTGCTGTTTGTGCAGACAATTTTGAAATTGTTCAGAATATTTGAATCGGTTGTTTGAGAAACCCCATAAGTCACTTTTTTTCGAAAATCGAGTTTTCGGTAAAAATCTATTCTTTAGATGTAGACGCATCTCTTAGAAGCGAAACCCCACGAGTCGGGGTCATTCTACGCGGAGTGGTCCCGTATGAAATTTTCGTGTGTACAAGAAACCCCATAAGTCAGTGACTTATGGGCTTTCTCGAATACACGAAAACATTCATACGGGAAAACTCCGACAAAAAAGTGACTTATAGGCGTAAAGTTCCAAAGGATGAGAAAGTCGCTTTTAAAATCTCGCAGTTCACGCCAAACCTTTTATTGATGGGTTGTGTACAATCATGCTTTTCGGTTAAACAACAATAAAAGCTACCTCTATCAATCCCAAATGCAGGTGTTTATCCAAGTGGTAAAATCCCCATCAATAAGAAAAAAATTGAAGACATAAATAAACTGATGAAAACATTCAAGAATTCTACAAATAGATAGTTCACTAGCGGCCTACATCTGATTCTGAGTTGCCGGAGATCTACGTTAATGATGAATACATTTTATGTCGCTGTTTATACGAGTATTAT
The DNA here is from genome assembly GCA_947359465.1 of Metellina segmentata. Lineage (NCBI taxonomy): Eukaryota > Metazoa > Arthropoda > Arachnida > Araneae > Tetragnathidae > Metellina > Metellina segmentata. The sequence goes on along the minus strand of OX375877.1, from coordinate 39,563,357 downwards.
TCATAGAACTAAATAATCTTATGTGTGTTTCATATTTAGTTAATGTTTCTACTTGTTTTAGAATACATTTTTAAGGTGTACTAAGTGTACTTGTCATTTTATACAGTTTAGAGTGCAATTAATTTTTGCCAAAAGTATATGTATTTGAGAAACCCCATAAGTCAACTGACTAAAAATCCATAATAATTTAATTATTTACCTTTTGAGATCTCCATTTAGCACAAAGATTGTATTTAGTTCCAAGCAATACATTTTATTGGAAATAATATTATCGAGGTTGACGGTTAACGCAGAAACAGTTTTTTCTCGATTTCCCATAAGTTGCTCTCACCTGACTTATTTAGGTTTCTCAAACAACCGATTCATTTCCAAAAAAGAAAACAATAAACATTTAAAAATCCTTTCTAAAATAATATTTGTAAAAGAAAAAGTAAGTTATAAATTTAAATTTTGACAGGTTTCATAGAGAAAAAATCAAATACATTTTGGAAAGTCAAATAAATACTCTACCATAAGGTCAAAAACTTTTTGGGGGACTTTTGGTCAAAAATGACACTTTTAACGTGTTCGGATACCTTAATTGCACTAAGTCATTGAGTCTGTACAAAAAAAATCTTATGGGCAGTGGCATATGGTTTCTTAAAATGTCTTCATGTACTGCTCCAATGTAAGTCAGGTTGTGTGTGAAAGGGAGGCTGGTAAAAAACAAGCTACACATTGTACAGGTTCGAAAGGATTTCTGACCATTAAAGAATATCACCATGGTTGGAAAAGTCCGATTGAAGCCTGGCAAGCATAGAGAAAATTTTCCGGGGCAAATTTAAGGCAAGCACCTTTCCTGATGTCTTATGGAGGTACCTGTGATGAGAAACTACTGGATATGATCTGGAAATTAGTTTTTAGGTACGAACATCTGGTCTTCTTCTGACAGTAGGACGGCCCTTTCTCTTGTGCCAGGTTGTTTATTTGCTCCAGCTTTTGCTAATAAGTAAGCTCTATCTTTCCTCGGAATGTAAAAATTAAAATTATCCATTGAAAACTTATTTAAAAATTTTGTATTGAAACTTGATCTTAAAAGTGTTAATTTTTTTTCAAGAGAGGATCATAACTAGTAAAGTAAATTTTTTAATTGCTAGAATTGCTGCTTGCGAACCAATGTAAATATTTAAATTAAGGGGCTATTACTTGTAGCCGTGTCAAAGCAGCATGTACTTACGATATCCATACATTGGTGTTTATGTTACTGTGACGCTGTTATCGTCACAGTAACATAAACACCAATGTATGGATATCGTCACAGTTTGTGTCACAGTGACGCTGTTATCGTCACAGTTTGAATCGTTAAATCTTAAACCTAAATCTTTACCAAGTACATTTACCCTTTGAGTACGTGACCACACTAAGAAAGGCAAGCATATCGCCCATACATTAGATTAACCCTTTAATTGTTTATTCCAGCTTGTACATGTGGTCATGAGTTCTTACCCTTGGACCTTCGAAAGGTTCTATCAGAACGTGACTGTTAATTAAGCATCACAATACCTCATAATCAGATTAGGGATCACGAGTTAGTACTTTCTAGAACATTCTTTTCGGGTCTTATAAAACCACAGGGTGCCAGGAGCAAAAGAAGGAGAGTTTGAAAGATATCCCATATTCTACCTCAGCCACTACAGCAAGAAGGTCCTACTATGTGTAAGCTGCCTTTGCCATATACTTACTTCAATTAATCTCCGTATCTGTATCTCCTGTGCCGTGATGTACTATCACTATAAGTAGATTTGAATTAACTAATTTAAACCATTAGACCATGATATCCTTAAGGAATAGAGAACGCTCTAAAACTGAGACATTACATATGATAGGTCAAAGCATTAAAAAACAATAGAACCAACAAATTTTTTTTGGTTTGTCGTTTAATGACGCAAGGGCCATATTTGGCCAAGTTGAGCCAAACACGAGAACACTTCAGGTAAAAAATATCATGAAGGGGACAAAAAATAGGGATTGGAAACAGAGTAGTGGGATGGAATGAAGAAAAACATCGTTTGAGAAAAAATATGTAGGAGTCTCCTCTCATTGGAAAATCATTTGAGTTTAAAGTTTTATGTTGTTAGTCAAGCTTAGTATATTAAACTAAAACTTTCATGTTTTTATATCGACCAGAATAAAACCACATTCGATTATATCGTCTACTGTTTCGAAACAGTCAATGATATGCCGCCATGTGCAAGCGTCAGCTATTCTTTCACCTGCTCGAAACGTCTGCGCTGAAATCAGCACTAGACTACAAAACAATCTGAAACATGACACTAGATACGATTGGAATGTCTCTTAAAACCATTATTTGGTAAAAATCATTTGCAGGGTATTGTTCCTAATACTCGATTATAAAGTGTTTAAAGCATCGAGACGGCTTTCGAAGAAATAACTTCCGAAATATTTTAGATTAGTTTCGTACTTTGGAAAGATGAAAACTCTGGTAAGACTTTTTGTGAAATAATATTTACTAGCAAACTCCAGCATAGCTCTGCACTCAAGTTTCTTTGTTACTTGTATCTATTGATGGCAGGACCATTGTACTCACTTAATCCCTAATTATCCATTTATAAAGCATTTCAATAAGATTTCCTACAAATTAAACAAATTTGATCATACTCTTAAATGGCATTTTGTGTACTTTTAGCTTATTTTAATTTCTATATGCATCAAAACTCAAATTTAAAGCACACACGTCCATCATGTTACCATAATCAGCTGAACGCCTACTTTAACTATATTCAATTCTTCGTGACCAATATGGGCTTTAAATTATCAAATTCTTGTAAGCATTTTGTGCACTTTTGACTGATGTTAATTCCTATATGCATTATAGCTCACGGTAAAGATTACGCACCTGAATAATAATGCCATTATCAGCTTCTGAACACCCACTTCTATTATATCAGCCCTTTGTTCAAAGACGATTCCGGAATTATTGATGTTAAAGCCTATTTACGCGTTCTTTTTAACTTTCCATTCTGACCTGATGTGTTATTGTCAGATTTCTTGTTACCAGTTGTTATACTGCTGAAGAATTCTATTAGAGTGGCGAGAGCTCTCTCGGTTGTAGAAAATGTTAGCAGTTCCTCAGCTCACACTAAGCATATTCAAACTAAGTATGCTGACTAACTAAATATTTATATGAAACACGATTTTTATGAAGATCTTATATATTGTTTTTACGTTTGTGGCTATCACGTACCTATAAGTACTGCCGATTTTTCAACTATGTGCGTTAAAGAAATATGCCGATTCGATATAGATTGATTTTAAAGCTTTAGAGTCGATTTTAAAGTCTAAAAGTTTATATTGCAATAAAGGCATCGTACTATGTCACATAAAGCATTTTGTTTCTTCTTGGAAATAGCCCGTTTTATTCCTTCAATGCGATGTTAATTAAAATACCTACCTACCTACCTTTCACATTTACTTCAAAAACCCTGTTCCACAAAATTGTGCTAAATTGGCTAGAACAGTAGTCCCAACATGAGCTTTCCTGCCTTCCCAAAGAGCTTCGTGGCCGTTCCAGGAAAATAGAACAAATAAAAATATTAATTAAATAAAGAATAAGAAACAAAAAGTAGAATAAAAATAATAAACTAGAAATTGTATTCCGAAACAAAAGTTGCCAAGTGGAATAGCTGTAAAATTATTATACGCTAGACAGACAGACGACGCCAAAGTGTCTCCTATGCAAACACGAATGCGTCTACTTTTAAGATGTACTATTTGTTTTTAACTTATGAATTGAGTGGAGTACTCTAAAAAAAGATATCGATAGCATCCCTCTTACAGAAAATTTCTCTGGAATGCAAAGAACATCAAAATTCAAGAACAGATACAGAAAAATATTTAGTAGCATCTCGAAGATTTGAAAGACGCGTTTGAACATTATTTTACAACAGCTCAGGAGAATATACATCATAACTTTGAACTAGTAATGAATGCGTTCAGCGTGAACAAAAAAAAACCATTCAGCTTAAAATAAGCAGAATACGAGGTCCTTAGAGATTTAAACCTTACAGCAAACTAAAATTATTCATAACCAGTAATTCAGTATTTTAGAGCCAAAGAGTATCGGAGTTTTGGCTGCATTTACAAGATGAATTCAAATTTTTTCTGAGAAAGCAAAACTAATATTGTTGATTTTCTCATCTACGTATCTCTGAAGCAGGATAACCGACAATAGTCGGATCTTTCACTTTAGAGGTTGATCTCGGACAGTCGCCAATAGCCCATTGTGTTGCTCCAGGGAGACGTTAATTAAATAACTACCTCTGCCTATACAGGTACTAAAAACCACTTGAATGCAGATCCAGATATTCGACTTCAATTATCCTTATCATGCTTAAAATGAGAAAACTTCAAGAAAATGTTATCACCAGGCACCTCATTAAACATTTATGCTTTTGTAGGAAAGTATATAATTACCGTCGCACTGAAACAACACAGCGGACTATTGGTGGCGGTCCAATATCAGACCCGAAGGAAAAGATCCAAAGATAATACCACGTAATTTTGAACCACGGTCATTTATACGTTATTTTATGTTGTGTCTTAATTTAAGCCTACTGTCGCACTACAGTGCACTTTAGTAAAATTAAGTAGGAATTATCTGATTATTATACTGAATTATCATATGAATAATTAAAATTTTGGAATAAAAAGTATTAAACGAATATGTATATGAATTAGATGTAATTATTCAATTGGAGGAACTGTATTTATTGTATGAACATTTTATTGTTTTTCTCTCCAATAATTATTTAAAATCTGCTGCAACGGAAAAGGATTGATTTAGTGAACTTCGGAAACATTTTTATGCATGGTCAAGTTTTAACAGTATGATGTGTTTTAGTGGTAGTTGTGAATAAATGGAGGATATTCAATAAGTTTCAAAGTTTTTGAAACATAATTTCATTACATTGATACTGTGCAATAGTTTAAATACATCTTTATTTTATATTCCCTCATCCTGTCCCCTGTAACACTACTCCTATACACAATTAACTTGTAAAACATAGAGTAGGCTTGAGGACAGGCATGCCTGTTTGAATATCGTTCAGTTCTGTGCTCTATAACCTCTCCGTAAATAGTGTACAGGAAGTTTTGAAATGGCCTATACATGTAAGGAACAGTCACAGTTACAGTACCTGAGAAAAGGTGTGTAAAACTTCAGGAACAGTAATAGTAGCAGTACTTATGTTAAGGTGTCCAATACTTACAGAACAGTAATACTACTTAAGAAAAGGTGTGCAAAACTTAGGGAACATTAACAGTACTTAATGAAGTACTGTTAATGTTCCTTAAGGTGTGAATAAAGAAACAGTAACAGTACTTAAAGAAGTGTGTCCAAACCTTAAGGAGCAGTAACAGTACTTATGGAAGGGTGTGGAAAACGTAACGAAAGGTAAGTATTCAACTGCTATTTTGCAGTGAAGTGACTTGGATGTGGGAAAATGATACAAAAGGTAAGTCAAGAGTCACCAAAAAAACTGTTGAATAAACACTAAACAAGAACAGAAGTTAACAGTAGAAAATGTCTTTGAACATACAGGGTGTATCAGAAAAGACTGCCTAATTTTTAAATGACATAACTACGAAACCGTGATAGATAGAAATATGAAACAAGTGGTACATTTAATGGGAAGGTTTGGAACTTGAAACAGATCGGTTTAAAAATTAGTCACAATTTTGGTAAATAGATGACGCTGTAGTCTTTTTAAGCATGAAATATAGCTGAGAAGTAGCTATTCTTCGAACTTCTGCCTCTTGCAATGGCAAAACGTGGCAGGAAATTTAGCAGTAACCTGTTGAAGGAGGAAATTCTAGACATGTATTCATTGGAACAACAAGGATGCACCAGACGCTTCGTGGTTTATGCAAGATGCTGCCCGACTACACCTGCAGTATTCACCATCCTTGATAAATACTTCAGTGACATAGTCATAGCTCTAAATTATTCCAAAGAGACCGGCAATGGAATATATTGGTATTCATACTCCCCGGATCTCAATCTATGCGACTTCTTTCTCCGGTGTTATTTAAAGGACATTGTTTAAAGTAAGAATCCTCAAACGCTAGAACATCTGTGAGTTATGTGTATCCATTTTAGTCCTTTCTGGATCATCCTACAAAAAGTGACACTGAACTGTGTGCCATGAAGCAGAAGGGCATCGGCGAAAACGTAAATAGAATAGACCGCTCTTAGTGGGCTGGGCTGTTTGTCTTCCTCCAATAATACATTAGACTTAGTCCTGCTTTTTCATACTGAGAAAGTGAGGATTTGGAGGAAATCCTGCATTGGCAGAACCCATTCCTCCTCCAGAGCGTTTGAGTCACGATTCCAAAGTTTAAATGTGTACCAGCTTTCTACTGAACGTTATGCAAATCCCCACCGACTGTTTCGCTCAAATTTGAGATTTAGCCTTTACGAATCATGGCTTTCCTTAACTCTCCGGATGGTATATCTTTGCGCTGAAAACTACACTATAGTGACTAGTCTCTGATAAAAAAAATGGTCCATATTGTCACCATTCTAGGAAAGGGATACTTTGTTTTTCCCTATTGGATTTTCATTCCCCTGGAGTTGTAGAACACTTTTCCCTCTACAAGACATATCGTCTTTAAAAAAAAACGCTACATCTTGTGGATGCAATATTTCGTCGAAACCATTTCGAAGGTTAAGGTATCTATGTTTAACAGTCGATTTTGTTTTTTTTTTATTTAATATTCTTAATATTTAGACATTTTAAATTACAAAATTATTTTTTATTTTGTCTATACGTGAATAGAAGCGGAGATGCAGTAATTTGAATAGATCTTTACAGCTGCTTTTTAATTCGTTTACAGATCTTTTTGATGCATTTTTCTTTTATTATGATTATTAACAAAATTTTTGCATTGGAAGCACGGTAACTAAGAATGCACTATATATCTTTGAACAAAATTGGGTGTTTTGGATTTTATATTTGTTTTGGAGCACCCGAACTAGATATAAGTAATCTCAGAAGAAAAAATTTTTAGGAATTTTTTAGTGTTGTGTAATGAAAGATTTCTTCTACACTTTTCCTAACATCTTATGAGTGGAAATGAATACTTTGAGTTCAGCTTATATACTTAGGAATGCAAAATTTTAGGCAAATATAATCACAACTTTTTTTAATTGTGATTTTGGTTAACGTTTCTTTTTACTTAAATTTTAAAGTTTTTGCCAATTTCGTATTAAATTATGATAGTTTGTAGCGATTCCTTTCTTTTATAAGTTGTTTTAATCTAAGAAGAAGCACGATAGTATAATTCGCATATTAAAAAAGAAAGTACTTCCGAACGTACTAAGATAAGATACCTTAAGGTTTAAACTCCAGTGTATAGCAATAACTTCCACAACATGTTGCTTTCTTGGGTCAGTGGGAATGCCGACAGCAACTTTGAAGTTGTAGGCGGTGCAGGTTCAATTCCTGGCTGGTACATTCCTCCATGGATGGATTTCACTTCTGTGTCAATAAAGCTTTGATTGTGTGTGTTTTGGTATTTGGTAGTTTAGTTAACGTCACACCGAAGCATCATAACTGGCTATTGGTGATGTCCACGACCAATCCCAGTAAGGAGAGCTCCGAGGACAACACCTCGTCATTTTGAACCACGGTCAGATGACGACATCACATCTGAGCAGGCACCACACTCTCCAAGCAACCAAGCCACGCCCAAATTGAGGACATATGAGGCCACCAAAAATTTAACGTGCACCAGTCCACCTCCCTCTTTGTACACGACCTGTCTTTGGTTGGATTCGAACCCGTGTTAGGTCCGTTATGCTTTCAACCGGGCTACCGCGGCCCTCATTGTATGTGTATGTCTATTACTTGATATTGTACAGGGTGTCCCAAAAGTTCCCGTACTGGCGATTCGTGAATTTATTTTACAAATTCAACAAACTTCACAGCAATTATTTTTATGCTAATGATGAAAAGCACTTTTAACATAAAGTAAGAAAAAAAATTGGACTTACATTTATAATAAATGTTTCAAATTTCCGTCCTTTTCTTGAAGGGAAAGCTGAAGTCGTTTGCGCATATTTTTAGAAACACATTTCAAGATGCTGGGAATGACTTCTTGTATCCTTTTAGTAATGGCAATTTTCAGATCACCAATTGTTTGGTGATTACCTTCATAAACTTTGTTCTTTAAATATCCCCACACAGAATTAAAAGTCAGGAATGCGTAGATCAGGGAACGAGGTGGCCAAAAGTTTCTTCAGATGAGTCGATCGCCAAAAAAATCCTGAAGCATGCCCATGGTTTCATAGCTTGTATGGCAGGTTGCAACGTGTTGTTGGAACCGTCTCGTTCATTCACTTCTAATAATGCAACAAATTGTTGAATAAGTTGATACAGCGTATCTTTACTCCGTATTGCATCATTTGGATATTTATGTCGCCAAAATAATTTACATCCTTCATATGATTTACATTCACAATAAGACTCAAACAGCGTAATTCCCTGAATGCGTGATAAATTCATCTTGCACTGAAGAACAAAAAGACGTGGAACTTTATTATCGCACAACTTGAGTGCGAATAAAATCAAACGATAAAAATAAAGAGTCGATAAAACTATAAGCAAACGATAAAATTCAATAATTAAAAAATAACACGAGCAATAAAATTAAAAAAAATTTGGAGTGTATATCTTGTGTCTGCAGCAGCAGGACCCAATATGAACCTTGTACCATAAAACCCCAACCAACACAACCTGTTACAAATATTGAGAAAAAAATGTCTTTCTAGATTACTATCCTGGCTGTCCTGGTTGCTGCACAATGCGTATATTCTCGACACCGACCTCCGTGTCCTGAAGACTACGACGAATATGCTGCCAGTCTGGCCGGAGCGCGCGTTGCTTGGTACAACCGGAGAACCGATCGTTACGGTTTCCACGACATACGAACCGGATCTTTGGGAGGTCCCAGAATCGGGATTTTTGAGCGACTCGTGCGGCCCGACGTTCTATTGAGTTAAAAAGGTATATTTTTAAACTATTCGTTCTGATCGTTTATCGACAACATTATGTTTGGGTTACAAAAAAGGTTATTTTTATACATAATCGCTGGAAGTTAAGTTTGTCCATTCTTTAATATTCCTGGTGTATATCTCTACGAGATATCTCGTCATTAGTTGATCAGATCTGGAAGGACGAGGTATCTCGTTCATCAGGATATCGTCGACTTTCGTCTTCAGATGAAAGCTGGCCAGACCTTGATCTAGTCATCGTGAAAAAATCGGCAATTTCCTGATGACGTGCTATCTTGTAATAGCAAGATTGATCAGATCTTGGGTTGTTTGAAAATATTGGAGAAGTATTGCCTCAAGGAGATACACTATATGGACAAACGTATTTGGACACTGCAGGAATTCGGAGGAAGAGGATCCATCTTATAGTGTGGGTATATTTTACTAGTTAGAACTCGGCCCATTGCTTTATGTACCTAGTACCATGAATCCTGACGTGTACCTCGACGTTCTGGATCATGCGGCCTTGCCTACACTATGGCAATATTGCGGTGGTGGTTGTTTCACCCAACAGGATCGAGCTACACGTCATACTGTAAAACGTGTGCTGGACTGTTGTTTCTTATGCCTACACTGGCAGACCCGAGGAGTGCCAGGTCCGTCAAAGACGGCAAGTGGCGAGGGGGGTGCGCCTTCCATGTTATTGAGCCCCATTGGGAGGAAGTCCGACTTAGCTCGACATACATGACACTTCCGTTTTACAAGAAGGTTCCTTTCATACAACCATTCACTCACACATATTGTAATTTAGATCCCAATCAGAGGCCGATAACCTCCTGATCAGGTACCCCCAAAGGTATTGATTTGGTATGGGAACATGGGGGACTTTGTGACCACGACCTATTTAACATGCCCCAGTCACCATTAGTGAACACGACGGTCTTTAGTCAGGTCGAAGCGCCGATCTCGCAATCATCAGAATTGCAAGCTCCGCCGAGGACAGAACCCACAACCCTTCTGATGCGAGCCCGACGCTCTACTGACTGAGCTACCGCGGCTCACTGGTTTCCTGAAACTGATATGAATTTGCTTGACTGGCCTGTCCAGAGCACCGATCTCAATCCGATCAAGCACTTGTGGATCGAACTGGAGCCACGAGTACGACACCGCAACGCAAGTCCATCTTCACAACAATCTCTTCTCACAGCCTTGTAAGAGGCATGGAGAGCTATTCCTGCCTTAAAGTGAACGTATGGAAAGTATGCCTCAACGTGTTGCACCTGTACTACAAACAATAGGAGGGCAACCCGTTACTAAATATAATAATAGAGCACTTTTCCTGAAAAACATGCAGTGTCCAAATACTTTTGTCTACATAGTGTATTTAGAAGGTAGTGGGTCATTTTAACCCTTAAGTTGTCATGATCCATCAATTGGTGACCAATATTTCAAATTGTCATCAAGATACTACAGATTTTTAGATGGTGATGAAATCAGGATATGGTAAGTTTTTCCTAAGAACGAGATAGCTCGACCATCAAGATCTGGTTAGGTTGATGGCGAGATGACTCGTTGGGACAAATTCCTGGAGGGTAAACCAAAGAATATTTATGAATCCTAGCATCCTTTATATATGTACACCAGACTTGCCACCATCTCTAAAAGAGTTAAACAGTCAACTAATAATCCACTATAGCCACAACTAAAGTGGAGAATGAATATTTCAGGTGAATTTTATGAGATTTCGCAAATGACGGAACGGTGCAAATGGAGATTTCTGTACTTATTTTTCTCGTTTAACAACCTAATGCAATTTTAATTATTGTAATTACTACTTATATTCCATGTTTCATGCTTTCCAAATGCATTCAAACAAATTTTTCACTAATAACCTGTGTGAGAAGAAGTTAAAATAAATCGAATAAAATAACGCGCGCCATAGAACATTTGGTCTTAAGATCCGGGCTGGAAGCTGTATAAAATTTCGCCTGATGTAATTTGCCTTGATACAAATTTGACAAACTAGTGATATTTTTGTTTCATCTCATGACAATCCTCCATAATCTCATAATTGTTTATATTAACACAAAAAATATTACATCAAGTGGTCGATTTAAATTTCCATGGAATGGCTCTGCATGATTTAAGTGTATTTTTATTACTGAAGTAAAATTGGGGGTAGGATATTTTAATGAAAGAACTTTTTACAATTTATTGATAATGTGTGATTTATGGTGCACTTTTTATTCCAGGTGGATAATTTGTCAAGTAAGAATAGTACATCTCCATTATTTTATAAAGATGTACTCCGCATATTCATCTTACACCGATAATAACTGAGCTTTCTATTGGGAATTTCGGTCAACATCATTCTATAGATATGATTCAAGGATTACATGCTCTTTGTGCCTGTAAAAACAAATTGACATACAATACAAAATACAATGATTGATATTAATGCTTTTCTTCTATAAGTACCTTAGAGTAAGAATGCAATAAATTACTTGCATTACTATTCATGCATTGCTAAATAGATTTTTTGAAGTATCATCAATAAAGTGTCTGATTACCAATTGTGTGTTGTTTCTAAATTATTAACGATTCTTGCATTAATAGTTATTTAATCTCTCTCTCTCTCTCTCTCTCTCTCTCTCTCTATATATATATATATATATATATATATATATATATATAATATATATATATATATATATATATATATATATATATATATATATAATATATATATATATATATATATATATAATATATATATATATATATATATATATATAGATAATATATATATATATATATATATATATATATATATATATATATATATATATATATATATATATATATATATATATATATATATATATATATATATATATAAATAATCTTACGTGACACACAAGAGAAATAGTGATTTAATATCGTGTTTTGACAACACTGTACGATTGTTTGTTTGCCTCGCGCCTCAATTGAATTTATAGCGTTATCGGATAAAATTTTACTAAAAAAAATGTATTCTAGTTTATTGCACTACTTTCTTTCAAAATGTCAAAAACAAGGGGTCTTTTCAGGACCATTAAAAAAACCGTCTGATTTCAAAAACAACAATTATAGTTAAACAAGACGCTTACATTACAACTTTCTACAACAAACTCAATGAAAGGTTTATGGATGGCTCGAGTGCTGGAGAAATGTACACACAAACAGCATGCTGGGTATTCAATTTCCAAAGCAACGTTCGCATTTCGAGTCAAAATTTGCTCAAACTTTTCATTTGAGTTCCAAATTGATCGACTTCTGATTCCAGAGGTACTGTATAACTTTTCTGTAGCACAACAAATTCATATTTTAAAAATACTCTTTTGGAAGATCATTTTTTTATATTCCAAATATATTATAAATAATCCCTTCCGGTTTGACAAATGTTTTCATTACTGCGAGCGAAGCGAGCAAGGTTCTCAAAGCGAACCAATGAGGATTGCAAAGCAATCCTCCGAGGGTTGGCGACCGTTAGCGAGAAGGGGGCGGACCCCCTAGTAATCCTAATGTAATCCTAAAATAAAAAAAATAAAACAATAAATCCCCTATGTAATCCTAATAACTTCAGAAATTTGGAATTTTTTGTCTATAGGAGTTGGTCGATATTTAACCCTCCATGCGATTGTCGCTACGAGCCATTTCGTCGAAAAGTAAAACTGATTAGTAGGGCAATTTTTTTGTTGCAATAAAAATGGGAAAAGTTGCATTTATTATTTCCTAAAGTTGCATTTATGGAAATAAAGTTGCGTTTATTTTTGATACTCTAAAATTAATTATTTGTAAAAAAATGAAACAATTTATTGATAATTTAGTCGCGTACAACAGTATTATAATACATAATTAACTACAGAAGAACATTCATGTCGTTGAATGGCCGATCCTTGGCTAGTAATTTCTTTAACATAGAAAAACTGCGCTCAACAGAGACTGGTGTTACCTGACATTGGTGCAGTAGCAAATACTGACTTAAGGGAAAATAATCTCTGGAAAGTGTAGCAATAACCGTCGGTCATTGTTCTTTTCAAATCATCTTTTTTAGATGTGCTTTGAAGTTGTAACGATCTTCTTTAAAATCCATCGATATGATATCTTCATACGCTGTCTCGATGTTGTACGCTTTCAATTCCGATTTTTTCTACAAGATGAATCAAACATTCGTAGTTACTTTTTATTTTCAGCAAACTATTTGGGGTACAGCTACACTCTACGTTTATGAGTGATGGCAACGGCTTGGCGATTTTTTTTTTGGCGCACTTCTAGTAGCGAGTTACGATAATTTAAGGCAACCCATCTTTCGTTGCTGTTGTTGTGGTTTTCACGGCAACCTCGGCAAACGGAAACTTTCAATTTTTATTTTGAATATTCTAGAAAGTTCTTCCAAAATCCGTTAAAATCGTTTGATTTCATTGATTCGTTTGAAATTTTTTCTTTCCTCCCATTGGTTATTTTGTTTTCAAAATATCCTTTTATTGCATTGGTCCTTTTAAATCGTTTTCTGTGATACCATTGGTCCATTTATTTGTATTTTGACAGTTGTGGAATTTTTATTTTGTTATAATAGTTTTCACGACAGGATTAAGAGTTTTGTTTTTTTGACCATTTTCGTTTTCATTATTATTTTACGAGAGAATTCTGACGTTATCAGGTATTATTTCTTACTTTTTTTCTTTTGTAAATCTTTTTCTTTTTCAACATGCTCACTGTATTTAGTGTAATTGATAAGTTTCAGGGTATTCTTACCATTCGTAGCTTAGTTTCTCTGCTGGTTCACAAATGTGTTTTGATATGTGATTAAGCTTACTACTTTTTGTGAAATTTTTTTTTAAAATATACTTTTTAAAACGTTCTGAAATGTGCTTAAAAAGTGCGTTGTAAAAAGAAAAAAAAATTGTGACAGGAAAAGAGTTAAGAAATAATTCTTTCCTTGGCGACTTTAGAAGTGCGCCAAAACAAATCGCCAAGCCGTTGCCATCAGTCATAAATGTAGAGTGTAGCTGTACCCTTTTTGGCAGCTCTGGGTTTTTTACGCGACGCTCTAAAACGCCGTCTCCTCTGAAACCGCTCACAATGTCCTTCACAGTGCATTTATTGGAAGGTGGTTGGCGTAGCACAATGCTGTTCGAAGCCAAGTAGCCCAGCCTGTGAGTACTGGCTCAGGCAGCTGACCGATGGTCTGAAAAGCGGCTTTTCGGAACTTGTTTTGTACTGTGGCTGCCTTAACACAAGCGATGAGATGGTCCACACTTGTGTAAAACACGCGGACTTTTTCTGCAGTTGTGAAACAAGTGTGCCACGCAAGTAACTTGGAGCAATCTCGGATAAAGCACCTTGAGTGTGTTTCCAGCCGAAGTCGTATAATATGCTGTATTGGATAGCAGAAGCTCAAAATCCTTTCGCTCAACATTCAGAGATTTTAAAACGTCATCTACAAGGCGAACAACATATTGATGATCGACGCTCATCACTCTGCAGTCGATTACGCAAGTTTCCTCTGGATTATCAAGAGTGTCAATTAATGTGTTAAAAGTACTTCTTGCGATTTATTTCACTTTCGTCTGTTAGGACGAACACCTTCTTTCCATGAACTTATTTGATCCGCAATACTTCGGCGTTCGCAAGATCAGACACACGTGTGATCAAAAGGTTGATTCAGAGGGCAAAAAATTAAATATTAATTAATTTTAAGCTAAATTTTAAAAAATTGCGAAAAGGTTGCATTTATGTAGAAAGTTGCATTTATGTTGCGGTTATAACTCACTTACAATACAACCCATGTAGGAAGAATTTTAGTTTTAGTACTTTACATGTAGCGTAGAACGTGTGAAAAAAAGTTGCATTTGTTGCAAAAAGTTGCCCTACTGATTAGATATAAACCAGCCGTCTCGTCATTAGAAAAAATTGACAAGATCTTTATATCCTCTTTACCAAAAAGTCGGCGGTATCTTGTTGACGAAATATGTCGGTATGAGCAAAACTGGTCACATTTTGATGGACGAGAAAACGCTTTCAAACAACTTAGAGTGTTAATAAAATAGAGGCCGCACGATCTAAAGTTGAGTTACCTCTACTAGTCACCATCAAACCTTATCACTCTCCTGTTATGTTGGTATCCCAACTTTTTTATCACTAGAAGCATTTACGAGCTACGTTACGAGCCTCATCTTTTTCATCTTTCAATTTTCGCATTTCTACTCACAAGCAACCGATTTTACTTGAGTTGGCAAATATTATAATTCGTTTGACGACTTTCAAATATAATTTAACTATGGATAAAAACAACGGTTGTTGATATTTTTGTTCCCTTGTATTTTGCTATAGTTTTAATTGATTAGAGTTGGCATTAAAGCTTATATTGTACCAATAATGACATGTTTCATGTTGGTTATGGTATTCGACTGTGATAAAGATAAAATATTGGATATCGCCTCGATTAAGAAAGAAAATACTGAAGAAAAGGAGGAAAAGTGGTAAAACAAAATTCCAAGGGATCAATTAAAGCTGTTGTGTAAATAAACGATGCTGATAAATATGGAAACAGATCAGGTTGTGAACGTAAACATCGAAATGAAACTTCCGGTGGAGTGGTCGTTCACGGTAAGACGTTTGTCGCCAACTAATTTTTGTCGCCAAATCAAGATGGCGGCTGAATTCCGTAACTGTAGATAGGGTTGCCATAACAAAAACGGCAGATGTGAAGGAAATCCGCAAAAGGTGAAGGTTGCCATATTTGGCGACAAATCGCCTTCTTACCGTGAACGACCACTCCACCAAACTTCCGATTACCAAAGCAATGGAAAATGATGTAAAGGTTGATGAATATGATTCTGAAGAAAAGTTAAATTATGTAAAGCTTGACGAATATGATTATGAGGAGAGAGAAAATGATGGAAAAGTTCATGAATATGATTCTGAAGAAAAGTTAAGTTATGTAAAGCTTGAAGAATATGATTATGAGGAGAGAGAAAATGATGGAAAAGTTGATGAATATGATACCGAAGAAAAGTTAAATTATGTAAAGCTTGACGAATATGATTATGAGGAGAGAGAAAATGATAGAAAAGTTGATGAATATGATTCTGAAGAAAAGTTAAGTTATGTAAAGCTTGAATAATATGATTATGAGGAGAGGGAAAATGATGTAAAGGTTGATGAATATGATTCTGAAGAAAAGTTAAATTATGTAAAGCTTGACGAATATGATTATGAGGAGAGAGAAAATGATGGAAAAGTTGATGAATATGATTCTGAAGAAAAGTTAAGTTATGTAAAGCTTGAAGAATATGATTATGAGGATAGAGAAAATGATGGAAAAGTTGATGATTATGATTCTGAAGAAAAGTTAAATTTGTAAAGCTTGACGAATATGATTATGAGGATAGAGAAAATGATGAAAAAGTTGTTGAATATGATTCTGAAGAAAAGTTAAATTAAGTAAAGCTTGACGAATATGATTATGAGGAGAGAGAAAATGATGGAAAAGTTGATGGATATGATTGTGAGGTTATGGAAAATGGTTGAGAAGTTGATTAATATGATTGTGAGGTTATGAAAAATGGTTGAAAAGCTGATGAATATGATTGTGAGGATATTTAAAATGGTTGAAAATCTGATGAATATGATCATGAAGATATAAAACTGATGAAAATGTCCATGAATATGATTGGGAGGATAAAGTAAACAATGGTAAAGTTGATGAATATGACTGGGAGGGTACAGCTACACTCTACGTTTATGAGTGATGGCAACGGCTTGGCGATTTTTTGGCGCACTTCTAGTAGCGAGTTACGATAAATTAAGGCAACCCATCTTTCGTTGTTGTGGTTTTCACGGCAACCTCGTCAAACGGAAACTTTCAATTTTCATTTTGAATATTCTAGAAAGTTCTTCCAAAATCCGTTAAAATCGTTTGATTTCATTGATTCGTTTGAAATTTTTTCTTTCCTTCCATTGGTTATTTTGTTTTTAAAATATCCTTTTATTGCATTGGTCCTTTTAAATCGTTTTCTGTGATACAATTGGTCCATTTATTTGTATTTTGACAGTTGTGGAATTTTTATTTTGTTATAATAGTTTTTTCATGACAGGATTAAGAGTTTTGTTTTTTTGACCATTTTCGTTTTCATTATTTTTTTACGAGAGAATTCTGACTTTATCAGGTATTATTTCTTGCTTTTTTTTCTTTTGTAAATCTTTTTCCTTTTTCAACATGCTCACTGTATTTAGTGTAATTGATAATTTTCACGGTATTCTTACCCAACATTTGTAGCTTAGTTTCTCTGCTGGTTCACAAATATGTTTTGATATGTGCTTAAACTTACTACTTGTTGTAAAAGTTTTTTAAAAATATACTTTTTAAAACGTTCTGAAATGTATTTAAAAAGTGTGTTGTAAAAAGAAAAAAATTTGCGACAGAAAAAGAGTTCAGAAATAATTCTTTCTTGGCGACTTTAGAAATGCGCCAAAAAAATCGCCCAGGCCATTGCCATCACTCATAAACGTAGAGTGTAGCTGTACCACTGGGAGCATAAGAATATTTATGAAACAGCTAATTCAATGGAATTTAGGGTTTTGTGAAGCAAGGTCCACAATAGAAAGAAAATTATGGAAAAGCTGGTGAATATGGCTGTGAAGACAAGGAAAATGATTCAATGAAAGCAAAAGGGAAAGTTTTGAGACAAAGGATATCTCTTCAAGGAGTGAGTGGAAACTGTGAACCAATATCTTCAAATACAGAAGTAAACCATATGTATGTGATGACCAAGGAAAGAAAAGACAACAATTTCATCTTTGTATATACATTAAATAATTTAAAGAAATAAGTTTTAGAAAAACCTCAAATAATAGATATGTGGAAAGAACTGAGAGAAGACGGAGTTTTCGCCTGCTACTATCCTCCGAATACTTCAGAGAAAATAGATGATAATGAAAAATATTTTCGAAGCGCCTCAAGAGCAAGTAGAAAATTTCGTCTAGGTAGATTCACTGCATACCTTAATGAAACCAGATGGAAGTGTAGAGATTATGGACTGCTAAAAGGGAAATAATAAAATTGATAATTCAGCCGGTGGATATTCGTCAGATGGTTCTTTGAAACCAGATACTAAGATAACGAAAATTGTTCGACTAGTAAAACGTATACCTAGTTCGTGCTCTAGCAGGGAAGTCCTAGTGTGAATGGTTAAGAAAAAACTGTCTGGTTTACCCTGACAATAGAGATGTCGTATGTAGGGCACCGGCTTTTTATTGCCATAGATGGTAACTTTGTTGTTTTGATCTAGCTTTCAGGCAACCCACGTCAGGAAAGTTCGTTTAATATGGCAACGAAATATGAATTTATCAAATCGCCAAGATGGCCGCCATTTTCATCTGTCGAGAAAAATTGCTTGCTTACAGAACGTGCCCCTATACATCTTTACCCAAAGACTTGCAATTTTGCATGAAATATTTACTTTGTGTCTACTGTAAAAGTGATAGAAGTTTATTTCCAATGGCTTTCCAAATAGTAACGTTTTCAGTTCCAATACTAATTTCTTTAATCTTAAAATTCAGTTAAAAATATAACTTGCTTATTCAAAACGTTTATGTTTCAATTTTATTTATGACATTTATAGTAATTAATTTGATTAATTTTGTTAAAAAGATTATGCGATGGGAATCATGATTTTACTTACAATTTTTTTGACTGGTAAAACTCAGGAACACGGTACCGGCCCCTCGCCAAATAGGTGACGAAATTTTTCTTTACAAACGGTTATTTGGAAAGGCTCTACGACAGTTTACCATATTACATAATGCAGACATGCAGGAAGAGAGTTATTTAGGTTTCTGAAAGTGTTCAATGGGATGTTGAGCCATGCCGACTCCAGTGCCATGACCAGCTGCGCTAGATTACCTCCCTCCTCCAGCCTGGATCCTTCCGGCAACTGTTGCAGGGTGTTTGCTTTCAGACGTTTCACGCCGTATACGCCAACGTCCATCTGTCCGATGGAACATAAAACGTGATTCATCGGGAAAAGCCACCTGTCGCCACTCTGTGGACGTCCATTTGCTGTACTGGCGTACAAATTCCAGCCTTCGTCGCCGATGAACAGCAGTCAGCATAGGTGTATTAACCAGGCGTCTGCTGCGGAGGCCCATGCGCAGCAACGTTCGCTGAACCGTTGTTGAGGATACACTCTTGGTAGCCCCTTGGTTCATCTGGGCGGTCAGTTGCTCAACAGTTGCACGTCTATTCGCCCGAACGCATCTCCGAAGCCTTCGTTCTCCTCTGTCATTTATAGCCCGTGGTGCACCACATGTGCCACGCCGCTGATTTTGGAGAGTGCCATTTTGCCATGCACGGTATACTTTTACCACGGTGGCAAGCAAACAGTTCACAAAATTAGCCGTTTCCCAAATGCTTCCACCCTTGGCCCGAAAGCCAATAATCATGCCCTTTTGGACGTCGGATAAATCGCTACGTTTCTGCATTACGCCAACGGTTGAAATGCTTTCGGATGCCCTAGGACATACTTTACTCCATGCTACACTCCACTGCAATGTGCTGCCACCTGCCTCTTGTGATTGGTTATTTCAAGTTGACGTCGAAAGTAGATGGTGGTAACATTAATGTGACTGGACTGTGTATATTCATGAAGGGTATCATGCGTTCACTTTCGAGAAGTTTTAGTGTTGGAAAATGATGCTACCTAGCTTATCATTTGCAGCCCAAAAATGGTACCAAGCGTCCAATATAAAATTTTGGTGATAAAAGTAGCCCAAGAGGAGCGACATGGCGCCCAATATGGTAATTCTGATCTGTAGTATGGTACTGAATCCTAAATAACACAAGTGCGTAGGTAGTTAATTAACATGACAATGTAGCAACACAACGGTCTAATAGTGACGGTCCAGGATGCATCCACGGAATCCCTCACGCTTTAAGCACACCTTAGCGAGTTGGCGAGATATGACTAGAGTTTCATACTACTGCCATCTGTTGACTCATATAGGAATCTTTTTATTATAAGATTTTTTTCTTTTTCTACTTAATATAGTATGTTTTAATATCCGAATTACATATGCAACACAGTATTTAAGGAGATTGAATTAAAATGGTAGGGTTAAAATGGTAATAAACAAAAAATAAATAAAGTGATTTATAATACTGAATAATGTAGTTCTTTGTAATAAAAATATTTATCCGACGGAAAGAAACTAAATATTTTGCTTCAGCTACAAATATATATTAAATACATTACATAATATATGTTTGTGTGACACATCCTAACATCTTAAACAATAAATATGAAATAAAACAACTTTAAATGTTTTTTTTCCTTTAAGAATACATACGTCAAAAATTTCTGTCCCCATAACAGCCAAAATGCAAGTGCTATAATTATGGGATATGAGTTAGAAAAACTTTGTCACGGAGAACGATATTGAAACCAGTCAAAATGGAATATTTTTTTCATTTTAAATTTTGTTATCTTGGGATCAAATGAGTGAAACAAATCAAGAAGTGTATTTGCTAACAAAAAATTACTTTTGTTAAATCGTCATACGTATTATTGGTAACTGATTTTACTAAGTTTATATCAACAACTAGTTGTCTCCCCAAACAGTGGCGAGATTATATTAAGTACGCGATCAAACAATAGATTTAAATCACAAGAAACTATATTATGAAAATAAAAACACTGTAGGTTATAAGGGCGAATAATTTCCATAATAAACAACGTAGTAGATTTATCCGCCCCCCATCGCATCTTAAACAAATACATACTCATAAACTCTTTCTGTTTGACGAGTTTAGAGGAAGTGATCATTTTATATTGTAAAAATCGTAACAAAACGCTATCCATTGACTAAATTTCAAATAAATGTAAACATACATACATAATTTGTTTACATGGGGCTACTTCTTGTGCCGCTTGCTTCTTATATCAACCAATACTTCGAAGTAGTTACAACAGAGATAGGTAAAGTTTATAAAAAGAATCATACTTTAATATCTTGAATGTCAACATTTTATACTTAGAATATCCAAAATAAATTAGACGGAAAATAACAGTACTCAGCGAGAAAAAGATACGATCTTCTTTTTAACGTAGTAGGGTTACTCGCGAAATTGAGAAGGAATGCCAATTTTCCCAGTCTTCGGTTTTCAAAGCGCTTATTTCGCCAACTCGCCAAGGAGTGCTCAAAGCGTGAAGGATTCCGCGAAAGCGTCCGACATCGATTCAGAAGGGAAAGATCCAGAACACGAGTAGATTACAAATTTTTTGAATCATGGCGAAATACGGTCACGACGCCAAAACCCCTACTTAGCCAACCTTAACCCACAAGTGGATTAGACGAGATATCTCGTCCATCAAGATCTGGCGAGTAACTTCTATAACGAGATACCTGTTTGAGACAACAACTATGAGGGAATGATGATCAATGAATTTTTAGTTTGAGTTAATGAGTTTGAACTGAATGAAATAATTCAGAAAAATCAATTTTTGTCCAATTTTTATGCTCGCGACACCATATTTGTCGCTTCGAGGCATTCTACCATGAATATTTGCCATATGCAGTTCACGCCGGATAGTTTTTTTAAGAAACTACTTCCTGTAGATGTGTGTTCATGTCATATGTTATCTGAGATGCTGTTGTCTTATGTTTTTTAGCCACAATCCGCTTCAAAACCCTTTTGTCTCTGTCATCCAGCTTCGATTTTCGACCACTGTTGTGCTTTTTAGATGTTGTTTTTCTCTGTTTCAAATATGCTGACAGTACAGTCAACACTGTACTTCTCCCAACACCTAGAAGAGTGGCCGTTATCGTTACTGAGGCTCCAGCAAGACGGGCCCCAACAATCATGCCTCTTTCGAAATCAGAGAGGTCAGCCATAACACAATTTTAACACAGAAATATATTTAATATAGAAATATATAAATAATAGAAAAATATCCGACTTCTATCACTGCTAGTAGCAGACTGATGTGTGTACTTTCTCATCCGCTAGGTGGCACCTTTCACCTCTAGAGGGCAGGAGTATACGAGAGGTTTCTTTCGAGTGCTATTTTTTCACAAGTGTTCATATTATTTTGTCCAACCCCTGCAGATCAAATAACCGCCTATGGTCGCACAGCTCTTGCGAACCTCCACGGGATTTGCTTAATTTATGAGCGCTTTGCTATTATGTTCTTAGCGCTTTGCTTTGCGTTCTATTTCTTAGCGCAGCCTTTTAGACATCAGGGAACATGTAATTAAACGAAACAACAGTTACTGGAGATTATAAAACCCAAGGTTGATTTATGAACGAAATTTTCATCCTCATTACGCAATTGCTTGCTTGGAAAATTTGAAAGGCATTACTTGATAATTTTCTTTTCGAGAATGTTAACTACTGCGCTAACTGTCAATTATGAGCAATAGTGAACAATTTTGCAAAATTTATTCGGTCTAAAACTGATCAAATATAAATTTACAACGCGTTGTTGCAACAACTTGAGGCAACGTATACAGCTCGTGTAACCATGCGTATTCTAATGAATCCATGGTATTATCGAATAATGTCCGGTGCAAACATGATTCACTCATCATCATCTATTACTAAGCGATATAGTGCCCCCCATTGAAACTTATACCATATACCTTCTTGTGTTGATCATATTTTGAGTGTCCATCTTATCTATAATCATCAACGTCTTGAATCTTTTAAAAGTACAATTTAGAATCCGCGAGATTTGGTTGAGGCAAATACCCATTCATACCTTTTCGCATTTTTACGCTCAATTGACTTTTTAAACCTCGTCTGATGTTCTATCCCGAATCCAAAATGATTAATTAATCTAATTTTTGAAATTCTTTCATTATTGAATCCCTTAAATTTCACTCCGTGGTAGCCCTGTTGGGAGAGTAACGGATCAGCAACCAACTAAGACCGTCGTCTACAAAGGGGGCTGGTTCATGGTGTCCTCACGTTGGCACGGTGGGTAAGCTTGAAGAGTGGGGTACCAGATCAGATGTGACCTCGTCATCTGAACGAGGCTCAAAACTACGCCTTGTTGTCCTCGTATCTTTCCTTCGGTTTTGATCCGGACTGTTGCCAATAGTCCGTTGTGTTTCTACAGTGCGACATTAATTAAAAATTCCATCTACTAAACTTAAATTTCAAAATTTTAAATTTAATTTAATTTATGTACTTGTGTCTCAGCTCGATACCTCAATTTTGGCCTCTAGCATTATGCTGGTATGTTGCTTAATTTTATAATCTTGTGTCTGGCGCAGCTTGTCCTACTAAGGTACTCTAAGGTACCTTGTACTCTAAAATTCCAAATCCAATCCAATCCGCTTTGCAGTCTTCTGAATTGCGAAATCGTTTGGGTGATGTCGATTGGCCCCTCGTTACCCACGTTTGTCCAAACTGATTTTTACAATAAGGGTCACTTAAAGGAACGAGCGCACGATAAGAAGGGGACAACGACTCAACAACTACAGCAAAACAGTCTCGGAGAAATTAAACAAACCGAACTGAAAATGCTCTGATATGTAGTGGGAAAAATACGGTCGAAAGAGATCATATTTAGTTATCATTTGGCCGATGTCTTATTCGGTAAGCTAAATCATTGAGAAATCAATACGTGAAATATTTAAATAACAAACACAATTATTTAGTTAATCCACGTCAAAATGGCGCCCTTACTTAACAAACACACTGCACTATAAACAAAAAAATCTACCACGTGTACCCATACAAATAAAACATTTTATGCTAACATATTTTGTTAAAATATAGTACCCTTCAAAAAATTGACCAGAACAAATATTAAATTTACTATTGCGAAAAAAAGGAGGAAAGAATCGAAGTTTTACATTATAGTATCAAAAGTCATGAAGTTAATGATGTCATTTTTTTTATTTTGAATCCTATTAACCCTCTTGATGGTTAACGAGATATCTCGGCATTACCTAAACTGACCATATTTTGTTGATGGACGAGATATTTAGTCATTAGAATAAAACTCACCAGATCTTTATCTCGTAATCATCATAACAAAAATATCGGCAATAACTTGATGACAGGATATTGTTCATCGCCATATTGTTTTCGAATATTAATTTTATAATCCACTTCTATACTAATGCTTTATTTCAAGCAAAAAAATTATCCACATTTTGCTTAGGTTCTTGTATTGTGAGCTAATGAAACATTTCGAAGTAAATTGGAGGATTATTTCGGATATGTGTCACACACGATCCCCCCTGTCTTTCACTACGGTGGTTACGGACACAGATATGTTACAAGAACAATTGTTCTTGTGTTCTAGTTGCTACTTTTTCTAGTGGACGAACATCGATGGATCACAGTGCTTGTGTTCTGATGCGATCAAGAACATGAAATATTCGGTGCTATTCTGAAAAAGAACACGAATAAGAACAGATTTGTTGTAGCATCGGATGGTGCGGAGGGTATATTTTAAACTTTATATTATATTGTAAATAAATGTCAATGTACAAATAAATGTCAATATCCATATTAGGTGCGGTGTGTATATTTGAAACTTTATATTATATTGTAAATAAATGTCAATGTCCAAATTAGGGGATGTGTGTACATTTTAAACTTTATATTATATTGTTAATAAATGTCAATGTCCAATTTAGGTATGCAGCAGTGTCCCTCTGTTCTTGGTCACTACTGCACACACCGTATATTAAATTAGATATTGCTCGGTCACTCTAACAATATGAATGTTACTCCTTATTAAATGACACCTTTCAATTAGCTTTAACAGGGGTATCCAAGAACAAAGATAAATCTATTTTTCCACGCTCCTGTTTTCATTCGAATTCAAATTTTTTTTAGAACAAACTTCCATGTTTCAATTTAAGCTATGCAGCTTATCTGTAACAGAAACACCTCATTCAAATAAGAGATTTCTTCCACACACAAAGATACAAAACTTCACGATTGAGACCAACAAGTGAAACAAGGAACGGTTGACGACAGATAATCCACCCCTATTACTTCGAGTTGAATGGAAAACACTTGTTGCTTGCTTCCTGGCAGAGCGTAATCAGACCATGACAAAAAAATGACGTAAATTCCGTTACAGCAGAATAGCACTACTTCTTTAACACTTTCTTTCACCGGAATGGCTGTGCTTCCTGTTTTGGTGAGTGTTTTTAGGCAATACATTTTTTACAATATTGTTTAAAAAGCAATAAAAATAAGTTTATTGGCTGATTTGAATTTTTGGAGGTACTCCGGTATATAACTAGAATATGTTGAAACACGTTTACGGTTCTAAAGTTCCAATCGCTTGGTGATTTGATTTGGTTTGAACGATAAACACTTAAAGAGTCTGAATATATTCAATTAAGAATGTGTAGATATGATTTGTTTTAGTTTACTTATTTTTCATGCATACTTATTTAGTCTAATTATTTTGTGTTTGTAGTGCATTTATATATACTTTGCTGGCTCACGAATAAATAAACTACGAGAATTGTTAGCTACAAAGACCATTGACCAGGTGTGAGCACGTGCGTAGACTGGAGGATTATGAGTTCTAAACTCGGTCCAACCAGAAACTGTCTTGTATGTGGGGCTGGTACACGTAAGATCTGTCGAAGCCTCAAAAGTCCTCACGTTGGTGTGATCTTGAAATTTGGAGAGTGGAGAACCAGCTTTGGGTTGATTTCATCATCTGACCATGTTTCAAAATTACGAGGTGTTGTCCTCGAATATTTTTCTTTTCTTCCAATGACGGGCACATATGAACTAGGGATGCGACATCGACAGCAAAACATCGATGTTCAAAATTAAAACATCAATGTTGATAATACATCGCCCCAAAATAATCGATGTTTTTAAAATTCAGTGTATTTAAACTCCCACCCCCCCATTTCTTTAAACTGTTTTAGCACTTATTGATGCGAAATCGACAGCAAAACATCGATATTCTGAGATATCGATGTTCAAAATTGAAACAGCGATGTTGATAGCCCCCTAACTATCGATGTTTTTAAAATTCAGTGTATTTAAACTTTTTCCCCCATTTCTTAAAACTGGTTTAGCAACTATTGATGCGATATCTGCTCCAATACATCAATGTTTTTTTATAAAACATCAATGTTTTGAAAACATCGACATCGATGTCGCATCGCTACTTTTCAGACCCTTCACTCTTGGCCACTTTGGTCTTAAGGTATGTTCAATTTGCTGATGATGAAAATTATGCTACTTGGTTATTTTTTAAATTTTAATAACGGTACTTTTTTCATTTAAAAATAAAATTCGACAACGTAAAAACATCGACAAGTATAAACATCGATGTTACAAAAACATCGACTCCAATACATCGATGTTACAAAAACATCGACTCCAATACATCGATGTTTTTTAAAAAACATCGACATCTATGTCGCATCCCTAATATGAACTTAATCATTGGCCACTTTTGATGGAGCACCCAGTGGGAGGACCAAAAAAAATTATTTTCCCCCCATTGGTTAATATTTCTTGACTTTGATTATGTCTAATCTCCCTTCAAGAAAATTACATGATTACTTTACACTTAATTCCATATGCAAAACTGATATACATTAGTATTGCTTAATTGTTTAGCTCTTTTAAATACCCACTTGCTTACGTTTCGCTAAAAAATACTTTGAGAAACTGACAAAATAAGTCTAAGCTACTTGCTAGTAATGTAGGTTGAAAAACACTTCCAAATTGATACCTTTTGCATTTATTTAAATAGCTGAATGAAAATGCCATGGCTGTTTGAATTCTCCAATAGCTTTAATAAGCACCTATTGTGACGAAATTCTATGTGTAAAACATTTAAATATGGAAAATCAGGCTTGTGTCAAGTGTATTCTAATTGTGAAGGCTTCTCAGATTTCTCTAATCATAAGTATAGCTCTAATTAATTTTATAGTTGCATTTTCGGGCATTTAAAAAAAAACTTCCACATTATTTTTGTTTAGGGTCATCGTTTTACATGTTTCATCTTGTAACAAAAAGCTGTATTTTCACATTGATACTTTCAAACTGCAACTGAAAACCAAAATCGAGCGGTGAACAAAGGAAAAAAACAACCAAAGACTTTTGTGTACGTGATGGCTGGTGCACGTTAATTGTATCGCAGTCTCAAATCTCCTCAAGTTGGCGTGGCGTGGGATTTCGGAGAAGGGAAGCCAGTTGAGGTATGATCTCGTCATCTGACATGGCTCAAAACGACGAGGTGTTGTCCTTTAATCTATCGTATAGTGGTTTAAGGTGTTAGCCTCTAGATCGGAAGGTTCCTGGTTCGAATCCGGGTTCGGGCATGGATGTTTGTAGACGTATGGTGTAGAGGCGGCTGGTGCACCTTAAATCTGTCGTGGCCGAAAGTCCTCACGTTGGGTTGGCGTGGAAGTTTGGAGAGTGGGGTGCCAGCTCAGGTGTTGCTTCGTCATCTGACCGTGGTTCAAAATTACGAGGTGTTGTCCTCGGATCTTTCCCTCAAGGGACTGATCCCGGACCGTCGTCAATAGCCCGTTGTGTTGCTCTAGTACGACGTTAACTAAAATTACCATTACCATTACCTTTAATCTATCCCTTCGGGATTGATCTCGGACCTTGGCCAATAGCAGATTGTGTTGCTCCAGTGCGACGTTAAATCAACTACCCCACCCACCTCTACAGCTGGGTTACCGTGGACTCGCCTCGAGATGGGAAAGTTTACATCTTTGAACTATTTTTATTTTCTGAAATATTCTTTATTTTCTGAAAGATTGTGTTTTACGGCTTGTAACAAATATAATTATGGGAGTTCCGATCAATATATCAAATATGAAACAGTTTTGCAAAATTTTGGTAATTTTTATATATTTTTCACTTAAATGTAATGCAGATTTATATTAAAAATCATCGATACTTTCATATTTTATTGATTTGTGGTGCCTATAAAACGGGGAAAGTGCACAGAAGTGGGTCAAAAATTGAAACACGTAGTTTTTGTTCGTGCATCGTCCATTATAAAGCAAATTCGAATAAAATCATTTGATAGAGAATAGCGTTTAAATATTCATATGTATAAAATTTCCACAAGTCTCCGTCTTCCAATAACATTGCGAACATAATTCCCGATAGTTAGACCAAAATATTTGAACTACACCAACATTTAAATTTAGATGCCAGCTGCATCTCAAACTAGTTTGAAGGATTGAAATATTGTTCTGGAATATAAAGTTAGAGTTTCTAAATTAGTTTCTGACTTTCATTTATATCATATACAATAATGTGTATTATCTTATTAGTTTTTTTTATTATCTATTATCTTTATTATCTATTTATTATTATCAATGTCACATAAGTTTTTAGTTATTATTTCAAATGCATGGTACTACAACGCATGCATGCACAGCATGCAGAAAGATATCTGCATCGATTAAAAGTTAGAGTTGTGAATAAGAAATTTGCAAAATAATATTATTGATGTGTTCAAATCCCTTGATATTTCAAAATCCCTTGCTCTGTAGATGCGTTAGAAGAATGCTTAGTCTTACTTTGTCCCTTTCCACCTACAGAAGCAGTTCGAGTCGGCTACAGTATAAAGACTTTTTTAGGTCACGCTTGGCGTGTTTTTTTGTCTGGAGTTGGGGCAGGCACCGTCACCCTAGTTTTTTAACATTATGGTAACCTAAAAATTTTAAACTTACATTTCCCGCACCTTTTTATTATTCTTCCACAATTTTTTGAAATGTTCTTTTATTTTCCGTTTAGTTGTCCTTTGAATTCATTAGTCCTTTGGAATTGTTTTTTCCCCCAATTTTTTCCGCTTCCTGTAAATTTGGAGAATTTCAGTGTTACTTAGAGTTAGTAGTACACGATGCAGCTGTACCGACCGTATTTTCTCCTGCTTTAAAAACAATTTCTGTATAGTTTTATTTCACAACCTATTATAAAATAATATACGAAATTAGACGGGAAAAGATGAGTTGAATATGAAGTTTAGTGCTGCCATCTATATTAATTCCTTGTAACCATTTGTTCCATAATGACCCGGACTTAGTTCAAATTCGTAACAGTCTTTGGATTTCGGACCGTCGTCAATAGCGCCCGTTGTGTTGCTCTAGTATGACGTTAAATAAAAATTGCCATTACCATCGTAACAGCCTTCTCGCAGATGCGAAGTTAGACCTGTTAGGGCCTGGAGAAAATAAGGCTGATACAACTCTGTCCAAAACGAAATTTAAGTATCAAAAATGAAGATAAGTAGAATGCAATTTACAATATTAATTTTGTTACTTTCTACATGCTTTCCTAATATAGCAATCAATTATTAAATAGACTTAAAAGGTAGCAAAAGCTATGTAAAAGATTCCTGTTAATGAGTCTTACCTCATCTCTTGTTTAGTGCCCTTCAGATGTTTGTGAGGAAGGAATTTTAATGTTTTTTAATACAAGTAGTGGGGTTTTCGGAATACAAGTGCAGGAAGTACATAAAATAAACTGCCTTCAAATTTTTATTGCATGAAAGACATTCACTTCATACGTATAGCACTTGAAAATAAATATGTGATAAAGACGAAGTTGCGCTTGAAATTGTAACATTTTTGAAAAACGTTTTCCTAAGTAAAACTCTTTTTAAATACTTAAAATATCGCCCCTATAAACCCTAGAAGACCCAGTCACTCCGACCATCAGTTACAATACTGTCTTCATGCACTGTAAAAAGAATAATTTTCAACATATCGACAAGTTTGTTGTTTTCTCAAGTTCGTTTCTTTGGTTTTTTTCAAATACCTGATAAAAATATAACTTACGTAAATTTTTTAATTTTTAAACATTAATTTTTAATTAATATTGAATTAATATCAATAATTAATTAAGTATATGAATATTTAAAAAATTAATTAATATTAATTAATCTTAATATTTATTATTTTTTATTAATATTAATATTTAAAAATTATATATAGAATAATTTTTAACATATCGACAAGTCTGTTGCTTTCTCAAGTTCTATTGCTTTCTTTGGTTTCCTCAAATATCTGATCAAAATATAACTTTTCGTAAAAATTAATAACATGTTAAAAGAAACTGGTAGGTTGTGTCGAAGTCATAAACCATAGTTTGGATGCATTTGGGACTGAAGTTAGATTCTGGAATGAATTAAACAGACAATTGAAGTTTGAACGATAATTTATTGCGCGTGTGAATATCTAACAACTCATTTGCAGTTTGAATGATTAAAGTGCAGTTTGATAATAATTGTTGTTGAGAGATTGTAGTTGCCCAACATTGATTTTAGTGTAGTTCCTAGCTTTCGTAGGACACCACTTACTCAGTCTTCACTTCACGAAATCCAAAGATACACTGGCCCAGAGATCGTCCAGCACAGTAGAATATATTTTTTTCTGATACGATGCTAATACAAAGAGCGAACTCAACATTGGGCGAAAAAAATTTTTCCTCATATTTTGGTTTGTTAAATATTAGTGAAGAGTGGTATTAACATTTTTTTTGAGTCCGCTTTTTCTAACCGTATAAAACTAAGCCTAACAGTAGTTCTTCTATGTTCTAACAGCGGTAGAGCTCTGTGTTTAAATGCGTTTTTCGGTAAACCAGCAATTGTTTTCGCCCTTCGTATCGGCATCACCTCATTTCTTCTAGGTCTGAAATCAAAAGACAAAACATTTGTAACACTTTTTGTAAGGCATGCCCCCAGTACTGCCCCGATTTCTAAAACGTATTCACGTAAAAAAAATAGTTTTTTACATTAATTCTTCAGATTTGTTTCTCTATTGAATCCTGTGAAGTTTGATATGGTCATTATGGAAGACTACGTTGGAATGGACCTATCCATTCTCTTTGTTTCATTGATATTGTGTTAGTGTCCTGTCTTTTTAATAAATAGATGTTAAAATAGAACTGGAATTGGACTTAAATTTGATTTGAACATGCAACCTTATAATGTGCGAATTTTGGACTCGATGTAATAGTTATTACATCACAAATGGTCTTCCATGGCCATCTTAGTATAGATTCTACTTCTAAGTTTGTCGTTCAGGTGACCAAAAATGAAAACGATAAAGAGATGACAGGTGAAAAAATATCCACGGCGTTCGCATTTCGTACCTTTGGATATGGTAACCTCTTAATATCATGCTTTCAACTCGATTTACAAATCGACAGTCCCAAGGTCGACTGACTTCTTGCCGGAGCCAGACTATAGCTTCTATTTCACAATACGGAATAAAGACAGGAAGTCAGTTTTAACTCTAGAGCACGAGTGCCACCTACATTTAGCTTCACAGAAAAAAACTCTCACATTAAGAAAATAATTACTAATCATACGTTAATCTCAAAGATACTTTGTTGAGATAGAATCCATTTTCCCAGACAAATAAACTCATCCAATAACCTTTTTCATCCAAATGTTTTTTTTTTCAGAAACCGCTACTTGTTTAATTGCAAAAGAAGTACAATTTTCTCGTTCCTTACCAGATAAACAGAAGAAATCACGTTTTAGGCGAGAATTGAATAAACTCTATTCTCGTTGCATCAAAAATATTCAGTCAAGGCTTTTCTTTCAAAAATTCTTTCATTGTAATGATATTCAGAAAAACATAAAGTCTGAGGGGTGTAACGGTTTAAAATTTGGCAAAAATATATCACATTCACAACTGTTTAGACATCAGAAATCTTTTGTTCACAGTGAAAGAAACCGCGCTTGCTTTGGGTGGAACTTTTTAATCCACTATCTAACCGTAAGCACGTACGTTTGTAGAACATTGAAGAAGCTCCCGTTATTCACAAGCACTAAATAGACGTTGTATATTACGCCAGAACTATCCACATGAAATTTTGTTCATAGATAATTTGCCACTCAACATAATTTTATCACGAGGGTTAACCAAACGATTAACCCTTTCAAGGACAGTGGAACGTCTGGCATACCACCACCTTGAAGAGGTTAAGGCTAAGTCCACTGAAGTTTTTGAAACATACAGATTTCTCAGAATCGACCGTGGGATAATCCTACCGCATTATTCCTTGTCAAAAACCAACCCAAAAATGCGTCAGTTTTCTTCTCAATTGGATTTTCAATTTTTTTCAATTGGACGGACATGCACACCTGAAACTGATGGCCTAACTCACATATTTGGATTTACATATTCATCTGGTGCTTCATTTTCGTGTGTGTTGACTTTAAGGGAACCGAGACGTTCTCGACAACGCAAAACATGAAAATTTGTGGTGTACAAGACCTCCTTATTTTTCAATAAAAAAGAAATCCCTCAACTAAAAGACTATATTTATAAAAACTACATGCTTCATTCATTATATTACAATAAAAGTATATTCATTTTTTGCATTATTTTTTAAAATATGAGAAATTGAATAAGTACTTACAATAAACAGCCTTCTAATACATGGTGATGAATAGGTACGCTCGTAAAAAATTCTATTCATTTTTAAGAGATGTAAATTTTTATGAACCTTTCTATGGTAATAACTCATCCAATGAACATAATTTATTTCATTTCTTATTGATAGTATTTTTTTTTATTCACCAATTTTATGAGAAAAATCAGCCTTTTTTTTTCATAATTTCAAATTTTTTCGATTCAACTTTTTTTTATAATTTTTACATTTAACATACTGTAATAAAAATTAGTTTACTTCAATCCATATACATTTGTGTCAATATTAAAGCATGCATTAGGATTTTCCAAGCAGTAGGAAAAATTTTAAGCGTACCTATTCATCACCATGTATTAGAAGGCTGTTTATTGTAAGTACTTATTCGATTTCTCATATTTTAAAAAATAATGCAAAAAATGAATATACTTTTAGTGTAATATAATGAATGAAGCATGTAGTTTTTATAAATATAGTCTTTTAGTTGAGGGATTTCTTTTTTATTGAAAAATAAGGAGGTCTTGTACACCACAAATTTTCATGTTTTGCGCTGTCGAGAACGTCTCAGTTCCCTTAACCTACCGGTAATCCATTAACACCAAAAAGAAGTGTGCTTCAAGGTTTTCAACGTTGAAATTTCCAATGACTAGAATGGACGTCATGAAACGGTAGACGCGAATATCTCTGGAATGCCACATCCAATCGAAAACGAGAAACACATTTTCGATCAGTCTTCTACAAGGATCCGCGCTTTCGGGTTAGTAAGAACAATAAATTCTTTTGTTTGATAATTTGATGCCTTGGAGTGGCTCCCCACGGGTGGCGAAACCTAATAACTCCCACAATATGAAAGACAACTGAAAAAAAAATCTAATCGTGATGTGCGAAATTCATTCATATAATGAAATATAACTTCACCCTAGTATACCTATAAGGAGATTTACTTACACCCTAGTATTCATATAATATGATATATCTTCACCTCAGTATTCATATAAGTTTATATACCTTCACCCTGCTCTTCAGATAAGGAGGTATAACTTCGTCTAGTTTTCATTTAAGGAGACATATCTCTAGAAAAACTAGGTAGCGGTTGTTTACATACGCTCATGTGGATACGGGTTAATTTTTTTTACCTTCCCTTAAGACTATATAGAAAGTTTTGATACATACTGTACATATTGACTTGCTCAGGAGGATCATGCCAAATTATCAACTAAATCGCTTGTTAAAAATTACTATTATGAAGTGTCAGAAAAATTGATAAACCAGCCGAATATTTGTTTTAGACCTCCCAATGAAATATCTAGTAGACATTGAATACCAGACTTTCTGCTGACTGGTACAGAATTCTGTGATTTCCGAAGAGTAATTTGTTCTACAGAGCGCGTACCAAGGCATCCTAGATGTATTAGGTAACGTTGAGATCTGGTGACTTATGTGGGAATGCCTGTACTCCAAACTGAGACGACTGTGCTCGGACTATAATTGGGCAAGTCTACAAATGTGTGATTGCACATTGTTTTAATAGATGATACCAAAACCCTGAGAATGAACGCAGAACATGAACAGGAGTTACTCATCAGAAAGGATGCACACGAAGCGTACACTTGTCTGAGACCTTTGTAGAGGTACCAGTGTTCCATTGAATGTTGACTAAGCAAACTGTTTGCTAAACAAACAATTTACCATTACAGAGCCACCACCAGTGAATGTGATCACCTTGTAGACATCGTGAATCTAAGGCTTCATAGTGTTTATTCACACATTGATCCATCCCTCTGCTCGAAACAGTTGGGAACGCGGCTGGTGAGACTCGTAACTGGTCATTAAGTGTCCAGTTTCAGTGATTCTGGGCCCAGGAGAGGTGCATAGCTGAGTCGAATATTCATCAAGGGTACTCGTGTTGCTTGTCTGTTCTAAAAGTCCATATCTTTGAGACAACATTGTACAGTTCTCATGTTAATGCTTGTTGAGGACCCAGCCCAATTTCGATGCTATTTGACGTAACACTTCACGTCTATCACGCCAGCTGCTCACGAATGCCCAGATACTTTTTATGGCCACACTTCTGTCGTAAGCTATGGGTTTTTGCCAGATCAGACAGGTTTTGCTATGGTCCCTCTCACAATCTCCAACTTGTCAATCACGTTGAAAATCGGTTAAATCATGAAAAAATTACCTCGAAAACGACTCTAAAGGCTTCCAGATATGTGTATCGTATCATATATGCACTGGAAGATGCAACTAATGAAGGCGACATAACTAAATGGTGTTTCGGCTTTTAACCTTTACGCTGCAGCGCTTAAATGTTTTTCAATCGTCTCCAGGAACGGCTTAACCGAACTTGAGCGATAGGCCCGTGAGTGGCATTTACGACTGACGCTTTCCTTTCATAGTATTGTTTGGCGTATCATCTGACCACTTTCTGCTTTCCTCAAAGAGTTCACACCTCACGGTCGGCAGGGTAGAGGGCCAACGAACAAAAGAAGGGATTCCCTAGAAGGTCAGTCGCTGACAGCTCGTAAATGGTGATCGATGCCAGCGGTCATTTAAAAGGGGGATAACATCCACCGCTATCATGCCACTGGTGTAACCGATGATTTAGTGGTAACAAAAGTCAATCCGCCGCATCTTAAAGGTTAACTCTTTTTTTTTTAATCTTGATAATAAGGCATGGATGGCTCCCTCGGTGCACTCTTGGTATCGTAGGGATCAACGTGGAAGATTTCTTGCTCTCACTTACA
Organism: Metellina segmentata; assembly: GCA_947359465.1. Classification (NCBI taxonomy): domain Eukaryota; kingdom Metazoa; phylum Arthropoda; class Arachnida; order Araneae; family Tetragnathidae; genus Metellina; species Metellina segmentata. The sequence goes on along the minus strand of OX375877.1, from coordinate 39,528,106 downwards.
TATTCAGACAGACATTCGCGACAGACATATTCAGACAGCGCTGCAACGCTTTTAAGCTGCTGTCTGAGGTGTCTCATATTTCGCTGTGGTCGCAAGATTCATTTTCTTTGCCTCAAATGCCATTCTGACCAGGGCTCCAGAGCGCACATTCTCGAATACCTGGGGTTATCCTCAGACGACCTGTTTTCCAAACCTCTTTGGTGTATGACGTTATGAGGGCGAACGGACTTGTGGATATGGTCTAGCTAGAACTGGATGTTGAGATTAGCGACAACTATTGAAGTTTATTGATGGCTTTTCTATGCATTTTGTGTAAGAGCGTCTGTTTCAGCTTTTCTGGCATTTCAGTGTAAAAAACCAACATTAAATTATAGAAAATTGATATTGGAGTAAAATCATGTCTCGAATACCTGGGGTTATCCTCAGACGACCTATTTTCCAAACCTCTTTGGTGTATGACGTTATGAGGGCGAACGGACTTGTGGATATGGTCTAGCTAGAACTGGATGTTGAGATTAGCGACAACTATTGAAGTTTATTGATGGCTTTTCTATGCATTTTGTGTAAGAGCGTCTGTTTCAGCTTTTCTGGCATTTCAGTGTATAAAACTAACATAAAATTATAGAAAATTGATATTGGAGTAAAATCATGTCTCGAATACCTGGGGTTATCCTCAGACGACCTGTTTTCCAAACCTCTTTGGTGTATGACGTTATGAGGGCGAACGGACTTGTGGATATGGTCTAGCTAGAACTGGATGTTGAGATTAGCGACAACTATTGAAGTGTATTGATGGCTTTTCTATGCATTTTGTGTAAGAGCGTCTGTTTCAGCTTTTCTGGCATTTCAGTGTAAAAAAAACTAACATCAAATTATAGAAAATTGATATTGGAGTAAAGTCATGTCTGTATTTTCAGCTTATTCTTATTGGTGCTCTAGCATCAGAGTCGACCGCTAGAAATGTGTCGACAATCCTCTTCGACCTGACACGGGATGCGATGGAGTTCCTCCCTTTACTGCGGCAGTCCCCAAAGTCCGAAGACGACTCCAAGGAAACTCTGGCGTCCACCGCACTCAAGAGGCTGGACGGCATCCTGGGTAACATAAGTGAGTTTTTCAGTGGATACTATTTTTCGAAAGGTCATGACTTTATTGCATTTAATCACATACTAGCAATACTAGCAGACCCGCCCATATTTATGTAGGTATGTATGTGTGATCAAGGGGAATAATTGGAGAAGTCTAAAAATTATTATTTTTCATATATATATATATATATATATATATATATATATATATATATATATATATATATATATATATATATATATATATATATATATATATATATATATATATAAATATATATATATATATAAATAAATATATATATATATATATATATAAATATATATATATATATATATATATATATATATATATATATATATATATATATATATATATATATATATATATATATATATATATATACGTGTGCCTTGTGCCTTTTACAGTTTCGCAGCCCATTGCATCAGAAATAATTAATTTTTGCAAGCTAAGCTAAATTCATCTTCCCAAGCTGTGATATATCTGTTCCCATCTATTTACTATAAGATGTGCCATCAATGATACCATATAAGGCAATGAAATCTGTCTGAGTATTGCTGATCAAGGAATAATTAATTTGTTGATACGCAACTTGTAACTTGTTGCGCCATCTCTTGTAGCATTCGAATCATGACTGTGGTCTAATAAAGACGTCTTTTTCATCGCTGTCTGTCCTGCTCGTATTTTATGAATAACTAAGTAGTGAGACTTGTAGAATGTCGTCACAAATCGACAGGATTTAATTCCTGTCACGAAACCCGGCGGCACGATATTAATTTGAAGTTTTTTAAAAAGAATTAAGCACGATGAAAGTGACCAACAGTGGCGGTAGTTTGTCTTTTTCTGCCGCGGTTAAGGCGAAAGAGGATTTGTTTATTGTTTCTCTTTACGATTGATATATATATATATATATAGAAGAGTGGGTGCGTTATCCAAAACAGCTGACGAAGAAAAATTTTTTGCCTCGCTGTCGTGATGAACTAAATGAATGGTGAAAGAAAAAGCAATGAAAAAGACCAATTTGCATGAGACTGCATAAAATGATTTCGTGCAGGGGCCCCCACCTGTATGCACTGTACCGGAAACGGATTTTTAGTGACGAAGATGTGTTTTGACATGCTGGGACTCACATTAGCAGCGGATTTACATAAAACCCGACTGCTTGTTTGGGGGTATTTTTAGTGGTATGGCCTGGGACCTTTTTATGTTATTCCTGGTAAATTGAACGCCGACGTCTACATGTGCATTTTGGACAATCAGGTTCTTCCTACGCTTTGGCAATTTTATGGTATGAACGAATGTTACTTCCAGGACTACAACGCTCCATGTCATGTTGCAGCCTCTGTCAAGCAGTGGTATCAAGATATGGATATAGAACGTTTTCCCTGTTTCTTCTCAGAGTCCCGGCCTAAACCTCATAGAATATTTGTGGGACGAGTTAGGGCGACACTTACAGACCAGGGTACCACGTCCGAAATTTACAGCTGAGCTGGCGACATTATTGCAGCAGAAATGGACACAAATACCGATAGCTGTGTATCAAACCCCTGTTGAAAGGATGCCCAGAAGGGTTGCTAGTCTAATTGCAGCACGTGGGGGTCCATTCCCTATTAAAGCATGTATTAATTTCCTTATACCATCACATTTTGCTGTCGGGTCCATTATTGTAGGGCAGTGTATACATATATATATTGACTTGTCCAGATCAATCACATTTCTCCCTCCGCCTCCCGTTACCATGGTACTATCTCATCCCGATTTCTGACTTTGTCCATTTTATTCAGGGAAGGTTGGGCCCCCAGGGGCATTCCTTCTTTAGGTTTGTACGGGCTTCACAACCCCGGGGTACCTGAGTGATCTTCCCTCCCTTTCGTTCTTCTTCTCCTCTACCCTTAGCTTTTCGCTTTTTCTTCCTCCCTCATTGTGGTTGCCTCTTCGGAGGTGAGGGCTCCCCTTGAGAAGCTTTTCGTCAGTCTGTGCTTTTAGCTCCTCTTGGGGATTATATCACCCACGTGTTTGCCGTGCGTGGAGACCCGTGTCCCTGGAAAAGGGGATCCTGGCAGTTGAGGGGCGATATACTGACCCAATACACTGCTTTGGCCTCAGCTTCAGGTAAACGGGTGGTGTGCATTGGTCCCGTGTGCATCAATCGGCTGGTCGATTAGACTCTGTCGTCGGCTAGGGCTAAGTGATCGGCCACCTACTGGGCAACTCGTTAAGGGTGGAGTCTGCCTCAGGGGTGTGCTGAGCACGTATGGACATCGGTTAGCACTGATGCAGGAACTTTCTGCATCCCTTCATTGGACTCCGTGGTGGGTGGTGCCGTCGCTGTCCGAATTTCAACTTTCTTTATTATGGAATTTGAATCTTCTTCTACATCTTCTCCCCTTGGTGGGGAGCAACCATTGACAATGCAGTTTTCTAACGCCAGATTTTTTATTGTTAAACTACTAAACAGTTCACTAGAATTTTCTGATCAACTTTCATTCACCTCTGTTTCTCCGTTTCTTATCAATAAAAGCATTCAATCATTCATAGGTACAGTAAATGTCATTAAAAAACTCCGCTCAGGAGACCTCCTCATCGAGGTTGCTTCTGATGCGCAAGCTAAACTTATAAGAAATACAAATACTCTAGGACCTTTCACCGTCTCAGTAACTCCTCATCGATCACTGAACACAAGCCGTGGAGTGATCTCTGAGCCAGATTTACTTTACACAACCGAAGAGGAAATACTAGAAAATCTGAAAGAGGAACATATTTGCGGTGTTCGTAGAATCACCATCAGTCGAGATGGGAAAAGATTTCCAACAAAACACATAATCTTGACTTTCGACACCCCTACTCTACCCGATCGAATCAAAGCAGGTTATCTGAGCTGCCCAGTACGTCCTTTTATTCCTAATCCTGTGCGCTGCTTCGGTTGCCAACAATTCGGACACTCGAAAGCTTCCTGTCGTGGAAGCATCATCTGTGCACGATGTGGAAAAAATGGTCATGACTGTGATAACTGCACTGCTCCAGCTCATTGTGTCAATTGTAAAGGAGATCATCCTTCCTACTCCAGAACTTGCAGTAAATGGATAATCGAAAAAGAAATTCAGTCCTTGAAAATTACTCAAAAATTGACATACCCTGAAGCCCGAAAAACAGTTGAATCCCGTACACCAAAAGCTGGGATTTCCTATTCGGCTACATTAAAAAAATCTTTTACATCTATTGCAACTCAAACTGAAAATTACCTCCTACCTAAACTTTCCTCATCTAGTATACCACCCAAAAGCACACAGACACAAGGAAACAAAATTTCTCCATCAGTCACCAAAACAAATAAATCTCCGGTCAAAAGAACCGCATCACCTCCACAAGGCAATTCATCACCAAAGAAGACTCTTGCAAAATCCAAAGCCTTGCAAGCCCAAAAGCTAAGAACTTCAAAGGGTAATCTGTCTCATTCCAGGTTACCCAATCAAAATTCGGTTCTACAACATATCAGAAACATAGATGCCATGCAACTGGATCTTCCTGACGAAGATATTTTAGATATCTTGTTGAAGGACGATCCGCCAGATATTCATTTACAAGAACCTTCCAGCCCTTAATGAGTTCATTTGTCTCATGGAACTGTCGTGGTTTCCGATCCAAACTAGAGGACATCAAAACGATTATATCTTCGAACTATCCCGCATGTGTGGCGCTTCAAGAAACATTCTTGAAACCATCACACACATGCAAGATACGCAGGTATAGCTGCATTAGAAAAGATCATGATGCTGGTACTACAGTGTCTGGAGGTGTGTGCATTTTAACTTCACACAATTTTCCCAGCACTGTAGTTACACTTCGCACATCTTAAAAGGCTGTAGCCGTAAGAATTCATATTCATTCTCTAGTTACAGTCTGCTGCCTATACCTGCCACCACACGATGTCGTAAATCAAGAGGAACTCAACAGACTGGTCTACCAACTCCCAGTCCCTTTTATTTTGCTCGGTGACCTAAATGGTCACAGTACCCTCTGGGGAAGTGATAGTACAAATCACCGTGGTCATCAAATTGAGCAGTTCATCTCAGATCACGTTCTCTGTCTGCTTAATACTGACGAGAAAACGTACTTTCACGAACCCACGAGGACATTTCGCTCACTGGATTTGGCCATATGTTCTCCTGCACTTCTGCCATTGTTAAATCTAACAATAGGAAGTGACTTGCATAACAGCGATCACTTCCCCCTTTTCGTCTCGAATGATAGTAACGTTAAAGTGAACCATCGACCACCTGCCTACTTATATCATCGAGCGGATTGGGTTGCATTTTCGCAGCTAGCAGTTATTGTAGAGACAATGGTCTCCAGTGGGGATATTAACATCGCAGTGAATAATGTCACCGAAGCCATTATAAAAGCTGCAGACACAACTATTCCTAAAAGTTCCTCAAAACCACGCAGAATTCCCAAGCCCTGGTGGAACATTGAATGCCAGGGAGCTTATAAAAGACAAAGAAAACTCTGGAACATATATGATTGCTTTTAAGCAGGCTAAGGCATTTGCTCGTAAAATAAGGCGTCAAAGCCAGAGGGAATCTTGGACTAGATACTTCTCTTCAATCACTTCATCGACATCAAGCAAACAACTATGGAGAAGAGTTAAGGCAGCGAATGGTCTATATCGTGAATTTTCCATTCCCATTTTAGAAACCACCGCTGCTGTGTTCTCTTCTCCACAAGACATCGCTAACGTCATGGGAGAGGCATTTGCATGTGTATCGAACTCTGACTCTTATAGTCGTTCTTTTTTAATGACTAAGAGTCGAGCTGAACGAACACATATTAATTTCAAAAGCAAATGCAATCTTTCTTATAATTGTGAGCTCACGATGTTCGAGTTGAAGAAGGCTTTATCACAAACACACAACACCAGTCCCGGGCCGGATGGAATCACCTACCAGATGCTTAACCACCTGTCGTTGGATTCTTTAAAACACATTATTTTGTTATTTAACAGAATTTGGATGGAGCACAAGTATCCCACTTTATGGCAATAGAGTATTGTGATTCCAATTCTGAAGCCCGGAAAGGACCCAAAAGACCCTCTGAGTTACCGTCCAATTGCCTTATCGAGCTGCCTATGTAAAACCCTGGAACGTATGGTCAATGCCCGTCTCGTTTATATATTGGAGAAAAACAAGTGCATCCCTCCGCACCAGAGTGGCTTCCGTAAAGGTAGATCCACTCTTGATAATACCATCTATCTCTAACGGCAAATTCGTAATGCCTTTGTGCGAAGGAATCACTTAGTTTCTATCTTCTTCGACATTGAGAAGGCATATGACCGTACATGGCGATACGGCATCCTTCGAAATATGTTTAATTTTGGTTTCAAGGGTAACTTACCTCTTTTTATTGAGAATTTTTTATCCTCGCGACTCTTTAGGGTACGTGTTGGAAATATTTTATCAGATCATTTTATTCAGGCTGAGGGAGTTCCTCAGGGATCTGTTTTAAGTGTCACCCTTTTCATTATTCATATCAGCAACATACTTCATGCACTTCCTCCATCAGTTCATGCTTCATTATATGTCGATGATTTGCAGATATCATGCCAGGGATCAGATATGCGATTGATCGAGCGACAACTTCAGACAGCTGTCAACAATCTTGTCAAGTGGTATGACCAGAACGGCCATACATTATCCACAAGTAAGAGTAGCTGTGTCCATTTCTGTCGGAAACGGGGTCTACATCCAGATCCACAAATACACATTCACAATATTATAATACCCGTAGTTAATGACATCAAATTCCTCGGAGTAATATTTGACCGTAGACTCACCTTCCTTCCACATATATTATATTTGCGAAGGAAGTGTGAGAAAATATTAAACATCCTCAGGGTGTTATCAAACACATCTTGGGGAGCGGATCGTGTCTCACTGCTCCGAGTGTATCGGTCTCTCATCTTGTCTAGAATTGACTACGGTAGCATTGTGTATGGGTCTGCGAATATCTCTGCTCTACGGAAATTGGACACAGTTCACCATTCTGCTCTGAGAATTTGTTCTGGTGCATTTCGCACATCACCAGTCCAGGGTCTCTATGTGGTATGTAATGAAATCCCTCTTGACTTACGGCGCAAGAAGTTGTCTGCTAATTATTACTTTTAAGATCTTATCAACGCAATCTCATCCTTTGAAGAGCATGTCTCTCGACCCCGGTTTGAATCGGATTTATCTTGCCCGTTCTACTCATATACGTCCCTTCTTTGAACGGACAAAAGCTATTGTCAACGATTTGAACCTAAGTGACGTTGTGACCCACATAAACGATGCATTTCTCTTTCCACCTTGGGATGTACCGCATATAACGTTTCTTAACCCTTTCGCTAAATACAATAAATCTGACACTGCTCCAGCTGTTTTTCAACAGTTATATTATTTACACCGCTGTCAATATAGCACTTACAGACCAGTTTTTACTGATGGGTCCAAAGGAATAGGATATGTGGGCTGTGGAATTGTCTTCCAAAACTGCATGTATAGTTATAGCCTACATCGATCCTGCTCTGTATACACTGCTGAGGCCGTAGCAATTTATCACGCGCTTCAACAAATTAACTCTTACACCTACCATTCATTCTGTGTATACACTGACAGCATGAGTGTCTTACAACAACTGGAGCAATATACCATCACTTGCCATCCTGTCGTGTCGGATATATTTACCATCTTACGCACGTTGAAGAGCAGGGGTTTTGATATTATTTTCTGTTGGGTCCCGAGTCACGTGGACATCAAAGGTAATGAGCTTGCTGACAGTGCTGCGAAAGCAGCCTCCGTTCCACTGCAGCAGACCGTTCCTTTTAGTGACATCAAGATGTACACAAAAGATATTTTCAATTCACTATGGCAAGAATCTTGGGATCTGCAAATCCACAACAAGCTTAATTCCATCAAACCATTTATTCATTCATGGCCATCAGCAACCATGCGAAGGAGTGACGTCAAATTGACTCGCCTTCGTATTGGACATACTCGTTTCACTCATCGTCATCTGTTTCTGGGAGAGAGCGTCCCAAATTGTAATTCGTGCTCCACTCCTTTTACTGTAGATCATATTTTAATTGTCTGTCCTGTTTTTAATTATCAACGTCTTAAATTTTTTTAAAGTACTTTTTTAAATCTGCGAGATTTGATTGGGGAAAATCCCCATTCAAACCTTTTTGCGTTTTTACATTCAGTTGGTTTTTTAAATCTCATATAGCGCTTTTATCCATCACAATACTTATATAATCTATTATTTATATGCTATTTAAATTTTTACTATATTGTTCATCAGACTGTTTAAGATCATGACGTATTATTTTCCTTCACGAATACCTTTTATATTCATTTTATGATGAAATAAATCATTTATCATATTGCGCAAGACATAAATCTACCTTTTTTATTAAATAATTTTATATTTACATTGATTCTTATTTATTTTTATCTTGCGTTTGGCGCAGTTTGTCCGCTTTTGGACCTTGCGCCATAAAACCCCAAAATCCAATCCAATCCAATTCAGGGAAGGTTGGTTGGAAATATATGGCACAATGGCCATATTTTGCCAATCTTAGCTAAGATACGTTTATTTATTGGATGTTTTTCATGCAGGAAAAGCTGACCGTTACGAGGTTCTGAAAACCATCGAGGACAGAGACAGCGGTGGCTTGCTGAGCAAGATAGCAGACTCCCTGCGTCCTGTGCTGAACCCGCTGAGAATCATGACTTCCCATGTCGCTGGTAACAAGACCATATCGAAACTGTCTCCAGACAAAAAGAAGGAATGAGGTAAGTTATGTTTGAAATCTGCAATTCATAAGCGGACTTACTCATTCCTCAAACTGGGGTTCCCAAACTTTTTTAAGTGAAGGAACCCTTTGTCCAGGGACGCAAACTCCTAGAAATAGGAGCTTTTCCCCCTCTTTATACAGTTGGCTAATCGGTCTAGTGGTCAATGTGCTAGCCGTAGACTTTAAAGATAAGTATACTGAGCATTACTAATGAGAAAAGTTTCAAAATGTGCGACCAACAGGTCGACTAGTATTCACGTGACTGATCTGTGAAAAAAAGTAACCTTATTGGCCGGTTTGGCATCTTGTCGCCTCATTTGGAGAAAATAAAACTTAACTACAGGGTAGGTGTGATAGGTAGATAGTTTAATTAATGCCGCACTGGAGTAACACAGTGGGCTGTTGAAGACGGTCTGGGATCAAATACGAAGGAAAAGATCCGAGGACATCACCACGTTATTTTCAACTATGGTCAGATGAAGAATACGGTGAATACGTATTTCTATAGCGGGGCGACAAAATTGCCGAAATCGCCATAGTCTAACACTAACCAATCAGATGATGAATCAATGAATGAGACGTCTTATGTACGATGATCCAATCAGATGAATGAATGTTCGTTTCCACCCAGCTGACGAAAGTAGTCTGAGTATCACGTTACTACTAGTTTTGACACATAATCCTGGGAACATAAAAACACTACCATTACTGACTCTACTTTTATATTTCCTTTATGGCATCCGGATCGAAACCGGTTAATTTGTCCGGATTATTACTATACTGATTGCTGCTGTTTGAAGAAATAAAAGTCTCCTAAGGCCCTGAACCTTAGGATCCTTTAATATTTTTATAATGGGTACAGTTCCCCATACACGATAGATTTAAATTTAAAAATTGATGATATAGGTAAAAAAATATAACACATTATAGAGTAAAAAAAATTTTTTTCATCTCATAGAGGTCAACACCCCGTGACCCGAAATTTTTGAACCCTTAAATAGTTTTAAAATCTCCCCATTACATCGGATAGGAATATTACACATGACCAGAAAACACGAGTGATCAGAATAGTTTAACGTCCGGATTACTATTATTTCTGCTGTATTAGACAATGTGGCCTCCATCACATTATGTCCCAAACACAAAAGATTCCCCAATATTTTTATAATGGGTTAGTCTCCAAACATTAGGGATGGAAATTTACAAGTAGATAATTTGGGTGGCAAATATAATATATTAAGTTTTATAGTTGTTATTCCAGTAGGCAAGGGTTCAACACCAGGGGTCCAAACTCTTTGCGTGACCCTGAATATTTTTGTACTCCGCCATATAACATTAGATAGGAACAGTACACATCTACAGATAACATAAGTGGCCAAAATAGTGGTTTACCACTTCGGATTACTACTTTAATTGCTTCTGTATATCAGTAAATAATGGCATACATATCCTAAGATACAAAATCCTAGTATCCTTCAATATTTTTAATGGGTACCGGCCCCCAAATATGAGGTATATAAATTTACGTATGTTGTATGGGTGGCAAATATTATATATTAGATAGCAAAATTATTATGGATCCAGAACCTCTCTCTCCACAATATTTCTATAATGGTGCATAGGTCCGAAATGGAGAGATGAAAATTGCATCTATGGAAAATATATATGGTAAAATCCTAGTTAACAGTGCGACATAGGTGGTATTTCAATTTTACGTAGCCTAAATAATGCCAAATGGCAATGGCATTAATTGAGAGAGAAAACAAAAAAATAAGCTTGTATTCTTTAGAAGATATCAGCAACAATTTTAGATTTTGCCTCAAGAAATTTGGTTGAAAGCATTATACAAAACCTATCTATCAATTCTAAGTTCATTGACTTAAGACATTTATTGGCAAAAAAAGGAAAAACAAAGATAAAACTAATTTGGAAATTGATTGCTTTGTTACGAAGATAGAAAATATATTTTTCTCACATACTTCTTCTCTCTATTTCCAACCTCTTTATTCCGCAGCATTATAATCTATAAGAGATTAAGACCTTTGTTTGAGGCTTGTGATTCTTTGTTTTGATTGCAACCTCTTACTTGTTCAGTAATCTCTCACAGAAAGCTTTGATGTTTATCAAGAATGCGTTCACGATTTCTTTTAAGTAACGAATCTATTTATTTGTATATTAATAAACGTGAATAGTTCTATAGAGGAGGCTTATAACTATCGCATTGTTTTGAGTAAATTTCTTACTTTTTCTACAATCCATGTTTCCCATATGAATCTACTTACAAGCTTTTTTTATGTTATTTAGGTCACCATTCTTTGAACTGTGGAATTCGATTGTTCTAAAGTTACAATGATACATAACATGGTTAACTAAAATTCGATTCTCTTTGTCAAAGCCCAAAATCGATGAAATTAATTATATCGTCCGCTTGGAGGAGAAACTCGTTAATTAAGCGACCAAAACGTATTTTTTACTGTATAGTTGTTTAAAGATTAGCTATTAATTTTTAGGTCAAAAATTAAAAACGGTAAGCGAATTCTGTAGGGCTTTGTATCTTTTCAACATATTGCGACTTTAGTATGACTGTATATTTCTCATCATGAAAATAAGCATTTAGTGACTTCTAAAAATGTCCGTTAACGATTTTCTGCTCTAAGCCGTTGATATGGATATCTAGCATAAAAAGCAGAAAATCTGTTTATCTGAAACAGCACAAAACTCTCAAACTCTGAGGTCTTGCGTTATGAAATGTACACAACTTATTTTGTCTGGAATTTTTAGGCCCACGCGACTATTTACAGCTCATTACGTCTCTCACTAAGCACAATGGAAGTAAAATTTGATACAGAACACCACGCAAGAAGGGAGATCAATTTTCAAGCACTCGAATCAAAATAGAACGTAAACAGCTGCCACAATCCAAGCAATCGGAGTAGGAAAGATCACAAACAAGTTGAAGAGAAGAAAGCTCAAAAAGCTGTTCGACGACGCAACAAAACTGCTGAGGAAACTGGAGTGCAACTTAAACTGTCTGAAACGTCAAAAACCCTCTGTCGAAGCTAGTTTAATTATAATCTCAACTGGAAACATTTTCGTTTAAATGTTCGGTTTAAAATAAAAACTAACACAGTTTATTTTCTTTTTCCTGTATTTATTGTCATGCGTAAATAGAACAATATTGCATATTAGCTTAGTTCTTGATTTCTTTTCCAGTTTCCAATCAATGCTAACAAATGAAGAAAAGAAACAAGAGTGAAGATGGACGAGAAACAATCGAATTAATACCCTAGTGTTATGCTATTCTATGTGCAAGAACATAAGGAGATGGAGGCTCACAACAGACAAGAACTCTATTTTAACCCTCCTAGTTGTTGTCTCGGCGTTAAGGTTAACTTGGAGAGTTAAGAACTATATTGTCGATCACTTTATGCAAAAGTGGCAAAGGCCTCAGTAAAAGAGTACCACATGCATTAGTGAGAATTTGATAAAATTCCTTAGTTCGTAACAAGATTATAGAAGAACCTATGAAACTTTGACCATGTTTTAAAATGAATATATTTAGAATTTGTATTTTTACAATTATAAATTCGTAATAGCGCGTATATCACAGAGTTATACGAATTTTAAAAAGTCAGTTGTTGTCTGAAAACCATGCTTCTCATATATAATTTGTAATTTTTCAAATCCCACTCAAGTGGATTATGTATGGTAATCCACTATTATGTGGTAAGGGAGGCACACAGGCATTTCAACAAGTGTTTTTCTGGTTAAAATATAAAATTTATTCACATATATAAATAAATATTAAAAGAAAAGTCTATACGTAATAAGTATAGTAATTTCAAACCATTAAAAATTATTTTTAGTACTACATGGAATTATTTTGTGAAGTAAAATAAAATGACAACATCGATATTTTATTAAAAAATTCAAATATGAATAGTACAACCAAAGATTTCATTTTTATCTTAAATTGTTGTTGGATCTTCGATGCTAAACATTAAAAAAAATTTATTTTACCCACATTGATCAAGGTTTCTTAACTTGGATTGAACTAACAAGAAAATCAAACGATTATCTTAACTCTCATTCCATTTACAAAATTGATATCTGGAATCAAAGATTTATTTCTTATTCCAACTCTTGTTTACATTTTTAGCAAACACTGTCTGATAAACTTACAAAATAAGTTCAAAGTACTTACTTGTTATGTTGGAAATACTTACAATTGAATCTTATAGCATCAAATGAACTGTCTGAGTGAAAATAGGATGGCTGTTTGAATTATTCGTTTTAATTAGCATCTAGTGACAAAAGTCCATACATGTAATACATATTTAAATATTGAAATTCTGAGTTGGGTCAAGCCTCTTCTAATGGCCAAGGATCCTCTAACCATAGGTAGGGCTCGAATGTTGATAGTTCCAATTTCGGGCATTGAAACAAATTCTGCAGAGTTGTGTTTTGTTTTGGATAATCTTTTTACATTTGTTTGAATAAAAAGTTGTATTTTCCCACATATGCGATGCTTTAATATTGCGATAATCAAATCTAAAATTAAGCAGTGAACAAAGTGAAAAATTTTAAACAGCTCATTCTGAAAATTATGTTCGAAATACTTACGAATGTTACACAGTTCCAAGTTAAGGACATTTTGTTTTTTAAGAGGTGGTGAAAAGGCATTGTATATGTTATGAGTATAATACTTGAAGTATATTTTCCAAACGATATTTAAAGGTAGAAATGTAAATTTATATATCATAAGACAATAAATATTGATTTAAAATTATTTATTTCAAAGTACAAGTTCTAATTTATATTTTATCAGAAATTATTCATTTATAAGTACAAATTTTGTGTGCTTTCAAAAATAATTTTATTAACGTTTTAATATAATTATTTATGTATTTAGCGTTGTTAATATTCGTTTGTTGTGGCAACAATAAATCAGTATATATGTTTTTCACAAAATTATAGGTGCAAAAATGTTATTGGAATTTGTTAATGCCTGTTCTTTTCCTCTTGATTTTTACAGTAAGTTATATAAGTGGCAAAAACACGAAATTCCAGTTTAGAAATCTCAAAGATTCAATTTATTAAAAAATAATATTTTAAAATTCAATAAACTGAGGAGATTTTCCATCGAACCAAAATTTGAAATTTTACTGGTCGGCACATTTTTAAGGGGATTTTTCAAAGATGATTAAGGAATTGCATATTAAAATGAGGTTGTCAACATCCGAGGCTTATAATTAACCATGTGATATTATAAGACTGTTTTACATATTAGAGAGATACGACAATTTTACATATTTTTAGCTTGGTCCATATAAAAATTCCAACAATCTGATATAAACAAAGGTATTTTCTCAATAAAATCATTCTGTCGCTTGAATTTAATTCCTAGATATTCCTTTATTTACAAATTAGACATATATTCATGTATAAATCTATCTGTCTATCCCGAGAGCAGAAAGTGCTTCAAACTGTGACGTACGACGCAGAACAAAATCTTTGCAGAACAATTTTTCGTTAATTTTATCAAAATTTTGGCCGATTTCTTTTTCAATCATAAATTACGATATTCTGCAGTGCAAAGCGCGCTCCTTTCCACGCGTTTTTTTTCTTCTAGCTACGGGACAACCTCCCTACACCACCCAAATTACCACAAACACTGTATAAATAACACATCTTCTATGTCAAGGACAAAATATTTACCTTCAAAAGTTATCGGCAGAATTGCAAATTCTGAAAGTATGGTTGGTTATAATAAAGACTTATGAAATATGTATGGCTTAAAAACAGTAAGCCTTGGTTTTAAATAAAGTAAGTTGATTAATTTTTTGATGTTTTATTATAAATATATAATACATATTTAGCCGATAATTGTGTTTTACGTCTGTTTTTGATTTTACTGCAGTTTTCAAAATTCGGACAAAATGCCTGTAGAACATTTAAAATTGTTTGGAGTTGTGTAGCAGAACACTGACTATAATTCTTCACCTGGACTGTCTATCAATATAATTTTGAACACAAGCTACAAAACTAAGAGGTTTTCCTGAATTTTTTTGGTCTTTATTGTTCGTAATGTGCCATGAAGAAAGCATGTAATGTTGATTAGTCCTTGACAAAATTACATGAAATTTACACAATGTTCTGGAAACTGCGATCTGGCTGAATAATGCAGGTGACTAGAGACTAATCTTATCAGGTATGAACAAATTCTGAGACAGGTTTTTTCAAGGAAGTTATTGCTGATTCGTACAATTTTTCGCTTTGCGATTACAGCAGTGTTTTTAGACCCTGAAAGAGGTTTCGTCGAGATATCTCGTCATCCAGATATTGCAGATTTATTGTTTCTATAGCGAAATAAAATCTGGTCAGTTTTATTCTAATGACGAGATATCTCATCTATCAAGATCTGTACAGTTTTATTAATGGCGATACAGGATCATTCCATATGGGGACCTTGGTGGTCATTGATTCTTTTCAAACTTTTAGACATGGCAGTGAAACCCATAGATCTCAATAATTTAAATATTTTGTCCAATATTAGCTTAATTACGGGAATTTAAAAATTGATCAATTTTACAAAATGGCGACCATCTTGGATTAACCACACTGCATATAAATGACCCTAACATGAGAACTAAGAGTTCAAATTTAGTAATTTCGGTACCAAATGATAGTCATTTACTTCAGGAGTGCATATAAGCCACAAAAACAAAAGCAATTATACTTTTCAGTGGATGTTTTACATGTAAAAAGAAAAAATAATTAATCCCACTTAAATAATTTAGATCTATAGGTTTCACTGCCATGTCTATCTATGGTAAAATTTTGAAAAAAATCCGTGACTATGGTGCAACAACTTTTTCTCAAAATGGGTGTTTACACATGGAACGACCCTGCACTCTTTGAGAGAGCCACAAGGGGTTGAGAGTTGATTTTTCAGCTGTAGAAGACCCTGTTTCGAAGAGGCATTATTTTCTTTCCTCAAAAAATGGTGTTAATCCACGCACATAGTTCCACGTTGCAACTTGGTCTTCCTTGTATGACTTTTAATTCATTTGACTTACTTTAACGATATAATCTTTCCAAAGGATTCTTTTCTTAGGAAAGGAACAACGGAATCTTTGATAAGTATTATTTTCTAAGCAAAGGAGCAATGGAATCAAATATAAGGATTATTTTCATCAGAGTGGGCCAATAGAATCGTTTTTTCCCAAGATTTATTCCAAGAAGAAGATTTATTCCAAGTAAAAAATGCAATCGGTCCAAAGAAAGGTTCTATTCTACAGTATGAACAAATCTAATCTTTCTAAACATTTTAAGGCTCCGGTAGCAGGGTTGGAGGATTAGCAACATTAGGATTTCAAATTCAAAATTCGTTAATCTGGACGTTTAATCTATCGTGGCTTCAAATGTCTTGACGTTGGATCGGAGTGGACAATTGGAGAGTTGGGTACTGCTCAGATGTTGTTGTCGTTATTTGAACGTGGTTCAAAATTACTAGGCGGCCCCGGATCGTTCCTTTCGAGAATGATCCCTTCTACGTCACTAATAGCACGTTGTATTTTTTCCAGTATACGACGTAAATTAACTATCTACCTTCATATATTTCGTTAGCGTATGTAGCACAGAAATCGACATTTACATAGCGTCGAATGGTTACAAAACGATATAAACAAGATAAAACCAACCATTACGAGATTCATTAGTCAATTCTACCGCTTAATTTACTAACGCTAAATTTGAGCTATGGAGCTGTATAATAAATACTGTTTAAGCTTATAAAGATATTCTTCAGCATCAGTAATTCTTCAAAAGCCTGACAGAGGGAACCGAACAATTTTTATTCAGTGTAAAAAAATAAATGTAACCGAACTGGAAACCATGAGTTAGGACTTCGAAGAATGCGAAACCTTTCGACAAATGAGTGAAATACAGTTGAATCTGACGTTCAAAAGCTTATTGTGTAAACACGACTGAAATTGCCGTGGTCTTGAATATAAAAAGAAATTACACCCTCTAAAGTTCACAAAGAGCTGTTTTTTGTTTCAATTTTATTTAAATTGAGGTATGAAATGTACGCATCGATCTTTAGATTTCTTTCAAATGGATTTAAATAAAGCGGGGAATGTTAGTACCGACATTGATTTTAAGGTTAACTACAACAAATGACATAAGTAATTAAAAAACTATCGCATTTTTTTACACGTGACAACCAATACAAATGAATAAAATCTGCAAATATTAATAGATACCAACAGATGTAAATTCCATGCTAACAGATAGTATTACATATGTTATAACATACACAAATGGTGTTGACTTTGATGTGTGGTATTCAGTGAAACCTCGATTTAACGTAACCCGCATTTAACGATTCCCCGTCATTTTTAATTGGTCCCAAATAATTTCGTATACTTCAATGTTAAAAAATTCCTTATGTAACGTTAACAATTCGAAATATTTCCCGCTTTTAACGTTTTTTCAGCGGGGAGCTCAAAGCTATTTTCTTAAAATAGTCAGATACCAGCAGACAAGCACGGCGTTGCCCATGACAGTTCTTTTCTTGTCCTTACTAATACTGAAATCATTAAAAAGAAAAACAATAATTTTGAAAATGAGTCCCACCTCCACCAGACATGACACTTGCATGTCGCAATTACGCATAAAATTCGGACTACCCTAGGTAGCGATCAGGTGTAAAATTTTCCGCAGATTTCAAATCCGTTGAAATTTTTACTATATCTTTAACAATAGCGAAGATAGAAAACCTCGAATAGTCCTTTTTGTGTAATGAATATCTTCGTCAAATGCGTCAATTGCATATTTGATATGCTAAAAACCTTACAAAAACTCATGTAGAGAATGATGTTGATGATTTAGCTAGTAAAAGCAAAACGCAAATCAAAATAACAGATATCTTTAAACAATAAACTAATTATAAAGGCAGAAATAAAAGGTATGCTACTTAAATTAGTCTTTACTTAATGCTCTAAGTTTTGTTTTTCTCCGAACCCGATTTATCGTTTACCCGCATCTAACGTTATTTCTTTCCGGTCCTTTGAAATATGTTAAATCGGGTTTCCACTGTATATAGATTGTACTGATTACGATGCAGATTGAGACCGTCACACCCCTCCTATATTTCTTTCCTCAATCCCACGTAGACTAAATATCCCAGGGCATATGTTTGCGTTGATTACGTCGCTTTTCCCTGTAGTCGTACTGTGTTTTTGATTCCACCGATGTTTTAGTCGTTCCTATTGAACTTTCGGTTTGCTGTAATGCAGAACCAATGCATCGGAGTGGAAATGTTTTGAAGAAACGAACTCAAGTTTCATACACGCCAATTTTACGCCGATATCGCATCAATAGTTGCTAAACCAGTTATAAGAAATGGGGAAAAAAAGTTTAAATACATTGAATTTTAAGAGCATCGGGGTAGTTTGGGAGCGATGCATTATCAAAATCGATGTTTCAATTTTAAACATCGAAGTTTTGCTGTCGATGTCGCATCACAAGGTGCTATACCAGTTTTAAGAAATGGGGAAAAGAGTTTAAGTACACTGAATTTTAAAAACATCGATGGTTTTGAGGCTATGTATTATCAACATCTATGTTTTAATTTTGAACATCGTTGTTGTTCTGTCGATGTCGCATCACTAGGTGCTATACCAGTTTTAAGAAATGGGGAAAAAAGTTTAAATACACTGAATTTTAAAAACATCGATGTTTTTAGGGCGATGTATTATCAACATCTATGTTTTAATTTTGAACATCGATGTTTCAAAACATCGATGTTTTGCTGTTGATGTAGCATCACAAGGTGCTATACCAGTTTTAAGAAATGGGGAAAAGAGTTTAAGTACACTGAATTTTAAAAACATGGATGGGTTTTGAGGCGATGTTTTATCAACATCGATGTTTGAATTTTGAACATCGATGTTTTTCTGTCAATGTCGCATCACTAGGTGCTATACCAGTTTCAAGAAATGGTTAAAAAAGTTTAAATACACGGAATTTTAAAAATATCGATGTTTAAAAACATCGATGTTTTTGGGGCGATGTATTATCAACATCGATGTTTTAATTTTGAACATCGATGTTTTGCTGTCGATGTCGCATCTCTAGTATGTACGCGCACCAATAATTATAGGATGTTGGAGTCGGACGCTTTCAAATTATATTGTTTTATATTGATACCTCGCACTGTTCGATATTATCGGATCCACTAAAAATGCTATCCGACATTTTCAACTGTCGGACGGTCTGATAAACCGGACCGATAAATATCCATTGCACCTGCGCTTTCCATTCCAGAATTACAGTTGTTTACATTATTTATCTGCATTTTATTCACACTAATCGGCTTCCCACGTTTTAAGTTATTGGTACAGTACAAAAATGAGTGTCAAAATTTACAAAATAATTCAAAATAGGAACCAGTTAAACGAAATTTCAGGGTGAACGATGCTTGATTAACTATACAAATAATACACTCTTAGATGTATTAATCGTACTTGTAAAACGTACGGTGCAAGAGAATAGTAGGTTAAAATTGAAATCACTATTTCACTACTTTTTTCTGAACACGTTCAGGGTGCTGTGTTATAGTAAAGCGCCATCCATATACCAATGGGCCGAGTAAATACTCTTTTGACATTTTCGGAAAAGGAAAGGTCCGTTTGCTGTTCACAATGTCATTCTAAACCGTACACATGACAATGTACAATGTTCAGCAACCCTATGTATACAGCGCTTTTCTTTCTTGTCTGCTACTAAAAAACGCTATATGCAGAGTGGTAATTGTATTAGAAGTCATAAAATTCTACAAAAGCCTATACTAAAAAAACAGTAAAAAGTTTCAAAATAAGGAGGACAAAGCAGTGAAGAAGGTCACACGATCAGAGTTCTCAACTAATTTTTAAAAGGATACCTTTCTGGGGTATGCATTTTGACTAAGAGGGTTCATATAATGCTCTGTAATGGTAAAACCTCCTCCAGGACTCAGTAGATAGTCTTTGACACTTTCGGGAAGTGAAAGTTTTCTGTGTGTCCTGTAGACGAAGTCGTCCAAACACAAACAGGAGAAAGGTCCAATGTACAGAGATTATATTGAAAAATAGCTGAAAAATTTCCCTTAAAATGTAGGTGATGAAAAATGTTTCCTTTCATTAGTTTTTTTTTAATTCTAAAATGTAAGTTACTTTCTGAATAGCCCTCGTACATCAACTCCATGTAGCGTTTTGTTTAGGGTGTTAACCTAAGCCAAACAGGTGGCATGTCCGATGTACAGCAGCTAGATGTATGTAGATCTTTCTTTCTTGTCTGCTGCAGAAAAGCGCTACATGCAAAGAGGTATTAGAAATCTTCATAAAATTCAGCACAAGACTGTACTCAAATGAACAGGAAAATGTTTCAAAATAAAGAGGGCATTGCAGTGATGCAGGACACGATCAGATTTCTCAACTAATTTCAATAAAGATAGCTTTCTATGTGATATACATTTAAACTAAAAAGGGTTCATAGATCCTCTAATGTTTTGTAATGGTAAAACCTCCTCCAGGGCTCAGTAGATAGTCTTTGACACTTTCGGAAAGTGAAAGGTCCGTTTCCTGTTCACGATGTCAACTGCAAACCAGTTGACATCTCCAAGACAGATAGCCATGGTGAACGACGGGAATAACAATCCCATGTTTTGTGTGTCGTTGACTGTTGTTCCCTCGAGATTCTGGTTCGGAGAAAAAGTGCTGACCTTAACAAACCACCCTTATAAATATTTTTTTTACAAATGCAAGGGACGTTCACAACCTGGATTCCAATGTAACAGACGTGAAACGCACAAATTGTGAAGAGTTAGTTTAGTTTTCACGCAATGACAGCAGTTATGACACATTTGTTAGAATGATAACAGCAATTGCAGTGGTAATGGCAACTAAATGAAAGTATTTTGTAAAGATATAGTTGAATACTTGTGCGTGTTGTATTAATTATAATACTAGTTAACCTGTGCGCAGCATCTGCAATAAAATTTCTGACTACTTATACCAAGTAATTACAATTGTTACTCACACTTACACTTTATTTATATTAATTGATAGTGAATATGAGCTTTACTATTCTCACTTTTTACTTGCAGATGGAGTATAATTAATCAAACACAAAGCAGCAGTTCGTATACTTCTCGCTGGTGTAAATTCTTATTTCCAGTGCATTACACGACAAAAAGTACACACTTCAGTCCTACTCCTATAATTAGCTTCCAAACGACCACTTCAATTGAATTTCTTCAATTCCATTCACTTGTTCCTTCACCTTAAATTGTTTCATTGTTTT
This sequence comes from Metellina segmentata, assembly GCA_947359465.1. Taxonomy (NCBI): domain Eukaryota; kingdom Metazoa; phylum Arthropoda; class Arachnida; order Araneae; family Tetragnathidae; genus Metellina; species Metellina segmentata. The sequence goes on along the minus strand of OX375877.1, from coordinate 39,506,820 downwards.
TATAGTAACAAAGATGTATCATTACATACATGAAAATAAAAACTTACTAATTTGTAAAGTTTTACATTAAGTACTAGTATATTGTACATTTTCTATTTTATATGAAACTCGTTATCTGAACTGATTACTCATGCACACGTTGAGAAACTAAGTTGAACTATGTAACACTAAGTTGAATAACGAACCTGTACTAGTTTAGATATAGGATCTCAATACTATAGCTGTGCCCTTAGGGATACATCTCCCTTAGGTGTGTACGGGCTTCTTCACGGGCTCTAGGGATCTTTTAGTCTCTCATGGGATCTACTGCCTTTAGGTTGTCCCGGGTTCCCCAAGCAATGTTTTATTGCTTTCATCCCACTATCCTGTTCTACAATCCCTCTTTGTTTTTCCTTTTCACGAAATTTCTTACTTGACTGTTTTTTTCACCCTCCTAGTGGTTTATTTTCGCGTCAAAACTGCTTAGTACTGGTCAGCACTAAGTGCTAAAACTTGTTCAAAACTGTCACCAGTTCTGGCCAATGGAGACTGATTTTCTACATGGATCTTCATTCCGTTCAAGTAATAAGGCCTTTTTTTGTCGCGAAGAGATATTTCGTCCTTAGCAAAACCAGGTCATGGACGAGATATCTCGTCCATACACTTGGAGAGTTAACGACGTTGTCTTATGATTGGAGCATCATGAGCAAATATGGCCATTGCTTTATAGCCCCCTCCCTCCCTTCATATTAGTTCAAACGACGTGAGTGTCATAAATCCCAAAAACTAAATCACAAGTGCTCAATGTCTAAAAATTGCACGAATCAAATACATTTTTTTCCATTTTTGCTTTTGTAAAATTGATAGTAACTCCCCTTTATAAACACACTTCAATTATTTATTTGTACCCACTATCACGAAACTGACAACATTCGTATGTGGAGTCACCAAGATTACGTTATTGACTATAACGGATTAGAAATGTTGTCTGTGATCTTCTTTGTAAACAGATTGTTCCGAATAGATATAATTGTAAATATAACCGAGATAATTGTAAACCGATTGTTCCGAACCACTTTCACTTCCAGCTAGCTGTGATGGGCAAAAAGGACTGTCGCAAGTCCATGAACGTGACTTGACTCAATGCAGGCCCCTCACATCTACACTTCAGGTCATTGACATCAGGTGGTGACATTTATTCTCTGGCAGTGGTGAGACTTGGAATTGCTGGATGTCAAATTTGGCAAAGGGAGTTGAGTTTTTTCTGAGAGATGCGATTGACAAAGATCCGGGTAGAAAAAATCTTTCATTGAACAAAGTCAAAAACCTTTAAAGAGTTGTTACATCAAAGCTGGTAACCCACTCTTCTTGACTCCGGATCCTACTGTTAAGTTAAATACCCATATAGTAACAGTTTGACGGGAAAAAGATCTCATGAAAAAGAAATGTACATCTCAAACACATTTTTAACATGCATGGTGAAAACAATTTTCTTTTCTTGTATCTCAGTGTTGTTCATCTTCATAATACTACATATCTCTCGGTTTTTCCCTTTATCACGGTGAGAAAACGATTTGCCCGACTGGGCAAAACAGTCAACGAGATGGGCAGTATCCATGATCACGATGCCACAAGCAAGGAGGACACAAGGAATGCCATAATTTCCAATTATGAGCAGTTGAACTTTATGTATGTATATATTGTGTAAATATTTGTTATCAAGCTTTGTTGTAAAAGAGGAAAGAATATCGATCATAAGAAAGTAATCATCAGTAGAACTGTTCTGTTCACTGTAGAAATCAGTTCAGCATTTGGGTCCTCTAGATAGTAGTACTAGTTAGAACAAACTGGTAATTCAACGTATCGTGAAATGGCAAATGTATCTTTCTAATCACTTTTGATCTGACTAATCCTTTTCTTCGTACAAGTGTTTGCCTTTATAGATGTATACATTTACCGGCCTCTTCCCTAAGACATTACGCCCTGGTACTATGATATCGAAAACTCTCTTTCCATGTGGGGAAGAGCAATCAGTATCCTCAGTTGCATGTACTCTATTGGTTAGAACGGGTAGCCAGTTTAACCTACCACAGATTGATAAAACGACTAATCTTACCCATTCTCCACACACATACAAGGAATCTTTTCCATACATTCAAATATTCACGAAAAATATTAGATGTTTCTCGAATTCTGAAACTTTTGAGCCCGGTATCATGAGATTGACGAACCTTTTTTGTTTGGGACTCCTTTGTACCCTACGTGTACTATATTGATTAGAAACAGTTGACTATTTACAATATCCTAGAATGATAAAGCGATTAGTTCTAACCTTTCTCCATCTGGAGAATCTTTTTTTTCTGCGTGTTCACGTTTATGATATTAGACATTTATTGACTTCTAAAACTTCGGGGCACGGTACCATGTAATTAACGACCTTTTTCGATGTGGGGTCCCTCTGTACTCAAGCCCATATGTACCCTATTGGTTATAAAGAGTTGGCTGTTCAGCGTACTACATATTGGTAAAGCGATTAGTCTTAACTGTCATCTTAGGAATATTTTCCTTATACAAATGTTCACGTTTAAAATCTCAGGTGTTACTCGACCTTCTAAATATTTGAACTCTGGTACCTAGATGTCAACAACCCTCCTTCAATGGGGGCCCCTCGGAATTACAGCCACGTGTACCCTATTGGTAAGAACCAGTTGCGTATTCAGCAAACCACAGAATGGTAAAACGATTAGTCCTAACTACTCTCCATCTGAGGAATTGCCTCACTTCCTTCAAGATGCGCAAAACGGATTGTCGTAAGTCGCGAAACGTGACTGGACTGAATGAGGCGGATTTAGAAAAGGGGGAAAAGCGTTGGAGATTTATTTATGTTTTGAGTTCTTTTGTCGCCGATTCCTTACTACCCCGAAAAAGCCAGAGGACATCGCAGGTGTTCGTAAACGTCTGGGCTGAAGTGTTCTACTTTTTTCGATGCTTGTCGCTCGATAAAAAGGATGGTCACGCTGTTATTCATCAGGTTAGTGTGACCTCGAAAGAGAATAACGAAAAAAACAGTGAAAAGAAGAATGATTTCCCGCCCTTTTTCGATTTGGACTGAGCTCTGAGACTGGGAAACCCCGTGCATTCCCCCTCCCGCAGTCGGAGTCGTATATATTACTCAAAACACCCCAAGCTATTAGGTTCAGAAGATTGGCAACTTCATATCGCAGCTAGGTCGCGTTGGTGGTGAAGAAAGAACAGAGAAAGTGTTCTTTTGTGTGGCGTGGAACAGGGAGCGCAGATAAATGGCTCATAAAAGTCTAATTCACCCGCCTAACTGCTTCTGTATTTTATTTCACTAGCGACTTGAAAAGAACATGTAAAAATATGTTTCCTTCATTTAACTAGACAATTTAATTTCTTAATTATATTTTTTTGTAAACAGTGAAATCATATTGAACAAAATGTTTCTTACTATACAGGTATTTAACTCTATAAGTAGGGCAACTTTTTTGTTGTAATAAAAATGAGAAAAGTTGCATTTATTTTTCCCTAAAGTTGCATTTATGGAAATAAAGTTGCATTTATTTTTGATACACTAAATTCTAAAATAAATTATTCGTAAAGAATGAATATATTCAAAATATATTGACAATTTTAGTCGCGTACAACATTGTTATAATACATACTGAAATACAGAAGAACGTTGAATGACCGATCCTTGGCCAGTAATTTCTATAACATCGAAAAACTGCGCCAGCCGCAGTCATATGTACTGTATCGGAGAGCAGAAGCGCAAAATCCTTTTGCTCAACATTCAGAGATTTTAAAACGTCATCCACCAGGCGAACAACATATTGATGAGCGACACTCACCTCTCAAACTCTGCAGTCATTTATGCAAGTTTCCTCTGGATTATCAAAAGTGCCAACCAATGTGTTAAAAGTACGAACACCTTCTTTCCGTGAACTTCTTGTTTGATCCGCCATACTTTGGCATTCACAAGATCAGACATACGTGATCAAAGGGTTGGTTCAGAGGGCACAAATTGAAATAGTAATTTCATATGAATTTATTTTAAGCTAAACTTTAAGAAGTTGCAGGTGGGTTGCATTTATACAAAAAGTTGCATTTATGCATAAAGTTGTATTTATGTTGCGGTTATAACTCGCTTACAATGCACCCCATGAAGGAGGAATTGTGGTTTTAGTACTTTACATGCAGCGTGGAACGCGTGAAAAAAAGGTTGCAAAAAGTTGCCCTACCTATAAGTGGTTTTAACGAGATATCTCATCTTTCAAGATCTGAGCAAGTTTGCTGATGACATGGTACGTGTTATCAAGATATTGCCGATTTTTTAATGATGACCAGATCAATATTTGGTCGACTTTCTTCTAATCTCGTCCAACAAGATCTGGTCAGTTTTGCTAATGACGAGATATCTCGTTGAGACAGCAACCAGGAGGGTTAAAGGCTAACTTAGATTTTAGGTCGAAAAATAAAATTGTATTTTGATGATGTTATATATGTTTTTAAAAGATTATTCTATTGTCATATTTATCATGGACAGAAAAATAAGCATTCAGTGTCGGAAAAAATGTCATTTAATGAGTTCCTGCACTAAGACAACAATTAGATCTTTGTTCATATTTCAAGTCCTGAGGTTAGTGTATTCATCTCTCTGTGTGTGTAAAGATTCCTTGCCATACATAATCTAATTCTTTAAACACGCAAATTACTTATTTTCTAATCTCATTTTTCGGAAATCTCTTGAAGCTCACAGGGTTAAACAAGTGGCTTATTAATGGAAAAACAATAGCAACGCCATCTGGTGAAGAATTAATCGATATTAGAATAATTATACGTGAACCTCTCGTTAAACATTTTTTCCGCGATTAAAACAACTAAGGAAACAAATTTGTATAATAATAGGATAACATTTAGAACTTTTGAGCTTTTAGTGTTCAGTTCGTTAAAACAATTAATTTTGATTGTTTTTCAAATACAGAAGACGTAGTAGAATACGTGGAATTTCTTTAAAAAGCAATCAATTTGCACTGAGAATTGACGAAATTGTTCAGTCCACAAGATGTTGTATGATACTTACAATATCTTCTTTAAAGAGTTGTCACTTCATCCGGAGCTTTGACAAAACAGTCTCTGAGGCACTGTTGATTGGATTCGAGAAAAACTTTTAGTAGCGACTATCCGAAAATCAGATAAACCTTGTTACAACTCGAGTTTTACTTTTCTGCCACTAGGTGCAGACAACCGACTCCACTTCATTACTGCCATTTGGAGACATGGAAATATTTTTTTAAAGGTCGTGGTTTTTAACTATTTATTCTTACAAGCTCTAAATTTTTGAATTTTCAAATTGCAAAACATTAGCAAAACCGAACTTTATACTTAAGAATAGTTTTCTAAAGAAATATTTTATTTTGTGGTTTTTGGAAAATTTGTACTGGTACATGCATTTATTGTAAGTATTTAATTAAATATATTTCATATGTTATACACCGTTTTGAAGACGAGAGATCGATATAGTTAGAAAAAATTTAATAAGGATTCGTTCGAAAGACTGCTTAATGACTACATTTTATTTACATAGTTTGACTAAGTTAGTTAGTAAGAGAGCAATATAGCAGCAAAAGCAATAATAGCAGTAATAGCAATAATAGACTGAAGAATTCGGTTAGATGTTTGGAATCTTAAATGTCGGAAGGATATTATTCAAGTAGAACTTTCTTAAAGCACTGGAATTTTTTTTTTTGAAGTTGGTAAACAAGTTCAAAATTGCTGCCAGGGGAACGGCTGGCACTTTCTTAATACCGCGATCTTTACTTTTTTTTTACGCAAAAGAGTTAAATGACACATTTTCCATTTTGATGCATTTAATAGTGTAATTAATAAGTTCTTGAAATAAAAGATAAAATTATCTTTAAATCATAATTTAATATTTATAAACAAAATATCAACAAAGATAAGACATATGGTGTGTGTATGACTTTGATTTTTTATTCAGTAGTATCACTTTCTTTGAGTATTCGATAATATATATCAGTTCATTTATCGCATTAATTACAGATGCAGAGTTGCTCTGTTAAATACTCTCCGTTAACATACTTACGACACAGAGAGCCGAATTTAGTGACTTTATTTTAATGGCAGTATCTAATTGGGAACTTCACGATATTCTGTTCTTGATGTGTACTGTTATCGTTAAGAAGCAATGAAGATAAAACTCTTTAGAGTTGTTTATATGGTTTTGATTTTCCAGTAGTGTATATCGAATAGTTATCGAACTGATAATGCTGTAAAACACATAAAATATTAAACCGGACGAACGACCCGCCATGATAAAAATAGCTATACTTCATACATATGTCGGATGGAGGGAGAGGTGAAGAGAAATATGTACTATTAAATTAATTTATAAACATTTAAAGGAAAGTAAAATCAATTAAAAAAGTGACAAAACTTAATTTTAAGTCAAAATTTTAAAGCAGGTCATTTGACCCACTTGTTAAATTTAGCGTATAAGTGAAGAAAACATTACATTAAATCACAAACACTTACGAGTTAAACGAAAGTTTGATAAACTGTCCTCCGCTTTATGCTATGGGTCGTTGAATCACGAAATATCATGTTCAGTAACAAAACTGAGTGTTTCTGTCAGGGATGCTGGAAATATGATGCGTGATGACTGTTTTTCTTTTTTAACTTTTTTTATTTCCTTCATTACCTTTAAAGTTTCTCACGCGTTGCAATTCATGTCAATCATACACACTAATTCTTAATTTTCTTTTTCTAAAGAAATTGATGAATTACTGGTGCGGCGTTGTTCCTCCATAGCAGTGATTTATTGATTCGAAATTCCCTCTCTGGAATTTTCACTGTCGACGTTCTGAAATCGTATTCGAAAAACTAGCCAAGTGACGTCATGTGCGGAAATGCGTATAAGAAACACGCAGAAACACTACCGCCACCATAGCCATGAGATAAGTAGACTGAGTATTGAGAGGAGTTTCAAAATGTCTGGTCAACATATTGACTAGTAGTCATGTGACTGCTCTTTGAAAAATTTATTTGTTTGTCCGCATTGGCATCTTATAACAAGGTTGGTGTGCAAATGCGCATTTCTGTAGATAGACGATAAAAATGGTGATATCACCAAAGTCTGCTACTAAGTACCGCGGACCAATCAGATTATGAATCGATGGATGGGCGTCTCCTCCTGTCGCGTGGACCAATCAGATGATGAATTTATGGATGGGCGTCTCCTCCTGTCGTGTGGACCAATCAGATGGTGAATCGATGGACGGGCGTCTCCTCCCGTCCAGTGGATCAATCCTATGTCTAATGTTAGGTACCATAATACAGGCGAGAGTAGTCATGGTTTACGTTACTATTAGCTTTGGTTATATGACCCAGGAAACATAAAAAGATTACAATTGCTCACTTAATTTTATATTTCCTCTATGACCGCCACTTACATTTAGCTTCATAGGAAATGCGTCTCCTAAGGCATTCCTAAGCCCACTTCAAAAACGAAGATAATAATAAAATGAACTATTTTTTTTTTAAATGAGTGTAAACTATCTTGCTCTACGGAAGTAATGTATCTCATGTAGGAGTCGTCTATAAAGATATTGTTCATCTCATAGCTTTATTTTTGAGCAATGAAACTTCCTGCGTTATTGTTGCTCTTCGACATTTCACAGTCAATGTACGTTACACGATTTCAACTAATAAATAAAAAACGTGTCTCCACCGTTAAGCGTTGTTACGACACGGATTACCCATTCACACACGTGCGAAGTGAACAAGAGAAGTGAAGGAAAGTTCTCGGAAGATGTAACGGCACGTACTCTATTAAGCGTGTCAACGTTAAGTCGAGCTTAATTCCTGATCTGTCAGTGCGTTTGCTGACGTCGTTATTGTCGCGTGATTCCTAACTTGTAACGTCGCGTACTCAGTGCCATCGAGGTTCCAGTTTTTAGCCGGTTATGTATGAGGTACATTTTTTATGAAGCTAAACGGTGATTACGTTGCAGCTTGATCTATGAACATATTCCGAACGTGATGGCACTTGATTTGTTGACGATTTAAGAACATCGCCAATAAAAATAATGAATTCAGAATTGCTATATTAAATTGATTGGTCAACGCCAGTTGGATTAATAGCCAAAAAGTCGCCAAAACAACGATAAACTACATTTTAAGGTAACCCTTATATCTTATCTGTAGAGGGCAATTGAGTAAAGGAAGTAAAACCCATTTTTCCGTTTGGTGTATTTTATTGCATTGAAAATCCCTTTCAAATACGCCAACTAGTTTTTTGGGACAGTTCGCGTGGAACATATGCCTTAATGACTCGCATGAACATATGTCTCATGTAGAATCATAACAAACTTCACAGCTTTGACGATGTGGAAGTATTGTGGCGTTTTTGGCACCACAGAATCACACTAGAGTCGGAATCGGCTGGTTACCTTTACAAGTTATTTACTACACTAAAAAGGTTTCAATTAACAAATGGAAGATGCTATTTACTCTGCGCAATCAATGAACGAACGTTCATGAAGAAACAATAAGACCCGGTGCACATATCCGGTTTTTCAACGCTGCGGCACCGAAACCCAATTATGCACACATAACCGTGAAATGACGCAAGTACTCATTTCGCGCCATTTGCGATAAATATTCTATCGAAGAAAACGTGTTTATTTCGTTTATTTGATGTAAAAAAAAGTATATTTTGAAACAAAATAGACGTTACTGGATACGACCATTTTTTAATTATTATTTATATCCCATTTATTTATGGCAATAAGGTATTTGAGACCGGAGAAGCGTGTGCGGCGAGCTACGGCGCCGTGGGGAACTGCGGTACAAATTGCAAGCAAGGTAGACGTGCGTCGCCGCAACGACGTTGGAGGCATGTGTGCACTACTCCTTTGCATCTAATGTATCTCAGACCGCACTTGCGTTACCGCAGCGGCGCCGCACGTTCAAAAACCGGATGTGTGCACCAGGCCTAAGTTTTCTTCACAGTCAGTTAGTTTTTTGTTCCCCTGTGTTTAACTTCGTATTGCTATCCGAGAGGTCCTGCTTTGCTACCTTGCACAAAGGCTACTTCATCTCGTCTCCGCTTTTGTTTTCTCCAGGGGAGTCCACCTCTCGCTTGGAATGTTGATTCTGGTGTTTTTCAATGACACCTACAAGACTAAAAGGGTGTCAACTCCACAAGTGTGAGTTCACTCTTTGGATCTCGGAAACGTGAGAAATGACGTGTGTGATATGCAGGTGCAAGAAATTGGATTACATGCCTACTATTCGACAGATTTAACGTTTTTCTTGCCTGAGTTATTACAGAACTGTAACCAAACGTGTTCTTTTGGGGTGGCCGTCTGTTCTTCTGTCGTGGAAGGCCCACGATGATCCAGGTGTTCAAATCGTGTTTTTTTCCAGACGTCACAGTATATACATCTATGATGTGGGAATATACACAGTGCTCACCTATTGCTTGGTTGTTTTGTTGGGTTTTATGGCGAACAGGATATGTTCGGACACGCCGCACGAAACACAAGACAGACAACATCAAGGAATGGATACAACACACATAAAGTTTTTCTAACTCAGGAAAGAAAAATAGTCTCAGGGACTCTCATGAAAAGAATCGAACATGCTCAGTCTACAAATCGCTGCCCTCGCTTATAGTATGTCTGTTGTAGTGGTAAACACGTTTCTTTTGAAGAGCGTTTTGATTGAAATTTAACTATTGGATTACCCAATACGGTAAGCGAATGTACAGAAACACACTTTTCATAGTTGAAAGTGACCTAAGTCGATAATGGTTTGTAACTATTGGATTACCCTAGACGGAAAGCAAATGCACATGAATACACTTTTCATGGCTGGATGTGTCCTAAGTCAATAATATTTTTCTCCTGTATAACTTTTCTTGGTCCTTTTGGGTATCACGTCAAAAACGGAATCATTTTGTAATAACATCAGGAGGATTCACGAAAGGAAATCTTATAAGACCCCTGCTATTAATAGAACCTATCGCCGTAAATTCAAAATTTCCCCTATATGAAAACGTGGCGATTTACATTAAATATACATTACCCTACAATACTGAACCGGACGCCAGCGGATTTGCATAAAATCCGACTGCATGTTTGAGGTTGTTTTTCGTGGTATGGCCTGGGACCTTTGCATGTAGTTTGTGGTAAATTAAACGCCGACGCCTACATGCACATTTTGGACAATCAGGTTCTTCCTACGCTCTGGCAATTTTATGGAATGGACGAAAGTTACTTCCTGTACTACAACGCTTCATGTCATGCTGCAGCCTCTGTCAAGCAGTGGTATCAAGGTATCGATGTAAAACGTCTTCCCTGACCTGCTAAGAGTCCCGACCTAAACCCCATAGAACATGGGAAGAGTTAGAGCGACGCTTACGGGCCAGGGAATCACGTCCGAAATCTACAGCTGAACTGGCGACATTCTTGCAGCAGGAATGAACACAAATACCCATGGCTGTGTATCTAAACCTTGTTGAAAGTATGCCTAGAAGGGTTGCTGGTGTAATTGCAGCACGCGATGGTCCATCCCCCTATTAAAGCTATTCTTTCCCTTATACCATTATATTTTGTTGTTCGATCAATTATTGTAGGGTAGTGAATATTGGCGCTATAAATAGGGGGCTGTTGTTGTCAATTATGGGAACAGACGTTCACTTGCGTTCCAATTGTGTGACCGCTTTCAAACTTTTCAATTTATTCATCTCCACTCCGTTGTCGCAAAAACACTATTCCCGTAAAACGTGCTGACAATCTTCCAAGGATTTTATCGCAATATACCTTCGGATCACAAAAAAAAAAAAAAAACCTGATCACTTGAACGTGGCTCTGTTATAGAGGAAAGGAAACGTGAAGCGACAATCGAGTTGACCTAGCAGCAGTGACAAGATAATCTTCGCCTGGCGATGCGTGCAAAAACAACAATAAACATAGTAACCGAAACACAAATACAACCTCATGTTTATAACCTATTGACTCTACCTCGTAATTCTCACAAAACCAGAATGTTACTTTTTAATTCTTCAAGAGATAGACCCTCTTAAACCGATGCAACCATCTGGTATATTAGACACACGAATATCGAAATAAAGAATATTCTTATAGTAGAAACTTCAATCCTCCAAATAAGTTTTCGAGGAGATATCTCGTCCACATCAGCACCTGATTAATTTTGCTGATGACGAGATATCTCGTCCACATCAGCACCTGATTAATTTTGCTGATGACGAGATATCTCGTCATCATGATAGTGCCGATTGTTTCATAATGACGAAATCAACAGAGATCTGGTCAGTTTTTTTCCAATGAAGAGATATCTCCTCCATCAAGATTTGGTAATGGTTTTTCTAATGACGATTTACCTCATCGAGGCGACCATCAGAAGGGTATATGTCTTGAATATTACATGCTTAGCTTTAATTATTTCAAAGAGGTGAGCCGCCAGATGTCCCATCACACCTGAAGAGTTTTAATATACATCCCTGGATATAGCACCCTTTTCTAATATCCGGCCAATTGAAAATTATTTCGTATGGCACTGAAGAAAGGTGGCACTAGCATATACGAAGGGTAAGCGAATAATTAAGCGAGGCACATGCTCATATCAAAAATTTATAGCACTCGACTACTATAAGGTTGCGTAGAATTTACATATTCGATAAGTGGTTAAATTTAATCCTAGATTAATTTAATCATTTTGGTCTTATGAAAATGAATACAGCCATCAAAGAAGAACTATAGTCAACAGAATGAAAAAGGATTACAGTACAGTGCCAAGAGTAATCAATATGAAACTACACTGCTGGCCACCCAAATTGCAACTCCAAGAAAGACAAGAGATATCACAACAAAATTTATTTTGTAGATAACATGTTGACCAAGTATCAAATGATTAAATTTATAGACTTCTGTGAAGAGTGGTTCCTACCAAAATCAGTAGCCAGAGTAGCCGCCATTGTTGGAGATCACCGCTGCCACACGCCTCGGCATTGATTCAAAGAGACTTTGGATATGTTCTTGGGGTACAGCAGACCAAGCAGCTTCCATACGTTCCCAAAGTTGATCTGGCGTGGCAGCTGGGGATGTAATCTGGGTCAATCGTTGAGCAACCATGGACCACATGTTTTCTATCGGTGAAAGATCCGGAGAGCGAGCTGGCCAGGGAAGCAATTCAATCTGGCGATTGACGAAGAACCCTTGGACAATGCGTGCCACGTGTGGTCGCGCATTATCCTGTTGAAATATGGCTGTGGGCAAGCCCTGAAGGTAAGGAAGGACAACTGGCTCCAACACCTCGGAGATGTAGCGCTGGCTGTTTAAAGTACCGGCAATGCGTACTAGAGGAGTGCGAGAGTGATATTCAATACCCTCCCCATACCATAATACCCGGTGCAGGACCAGTGTGGCGGTGCATAACGTAGCTGTTCAGCATCCTCTCTCCACGGTGTCTCCAGACTCGAATCCGACCATCGTGGTGTTGCAGACAGAAGCGTTACTCATCAGTAAGGACAATTTCATTCTATTCTGCAGTCCACATCCTTATTTCATCGTACCATTGGCGGCGGAGACGTCTGTGGTTATGCGTCAAGGGTAGACGAAGCAATGGACGTCTTGCGGACAGACCACTCTGCTGTAAACGGCGTCGAATGGTACGCGCAGACACTGGAAGATGCGTTTCACACTGAATGTGCTGTGCTATGGTTCGTGATGTGGCTGAGCGATCCGTCATTGCCATACGCACAATATACCTGTCATCCCGTGAAGTGGTGCACTGAGGTGGATGCGAACACGTCGGTCCGTCGTACCCTCCTGCATCCAACGATCACATATCCGCATTACAGTTGTTTGGTTTCGTCCAATACGACTACCTATTTCCCTGAAAGATAATCCACAATCTCGGTAGGCCACTATCCTTCCTCTGTCGAAATCGGATACTTGATCAAAAGATGATCGCTGTTTTCTACGAGGCATAATTGATCGTTTTTTTGAAAAAAAACACAAGAAAAACACAATTGCCGTACTTGAAATCGTCGAAATCTCCAAGCCTTAAATAGCGCATTGAAGTGGCGCCACAGGCGCTCGTGATGTGCGTCTGCGCTGAAATTCATATCTTACCTCCGATAATGCATGTTGTAAATTTCATATTATTTGCATGCTTCCTTCAGAGAGTTGCATTTACGGTGGCCAGCAGTGTAGAATAAACAGTACTAATCTAGAGTACACACTAATAAAATATACAGTACCAATATTCCTAAAATAGCATTTTTCTGCTGTCTATTCTAGCATTTTTTTTCGGATACAAGTCATGGGGAGTGAATTTCCACAAGGTAGTAACGCGAGTAAGAGTTAACTCAAGGATTATCAAGAACGGTATTCTCAAACGGCGTGCCATTTAATCTCATTTAATGGCAAACAGCGTCTCATTTAATCCAGGGATTAAAATGAGACGCTGGCTGTGATTGGCTACTACCGTCTCCTCAGGATCACGTGATATTGTTTATATTGGTTACGACGTCCGAATCTGCATTCATACTGATCAAGAACGTACTTCGCCGTATAATTGATTCCAAATTGTGATTAAATTGAACGCATATGGAATTTTATTTTGGTTTGGGAAAAAAAATGCAAAGGTATTTAATTTCAAATTGGATTTTTATGGAAACCTTAATTTTGCATGAAAGAATTGTACACAATGTCTTGACAAATGAATGTAATCCGATTATATTTGTACTTGTCAGTATGGGTGTGTGTTGGTGGTGTGAAAAGTAGTTTGCATCGTAAATTTTATTTCATTCGTAATAAATCAACAAAATAATTTTTATTCTACGACGAATTTTGCATCTGCCATGGTCATATTCAACCTTTCGCTCTTAGTGGACAGAGGTGCCGCCATCTATCTTTTTGCCAAACGTTTTCGCAGCTACCTTTATTTTAATTTTTCTTATGAATTTCAATAAAATTATGTTTAAAATTTTTCCCTTTAAGCAATATTATGATGAGTTGAGCTGCTATGGAGCAAGTGCTCCGTAATGACAGATCCAGTCCAGTCGTCGCAAGAATACTGTAATTGAGCATAGAATGAAATGTGTCATCCATTTTGTTTCTTCGCAAAAAGATAGTAGTGTGCATGCGTTAAATGTAACTCGCGAGTTAACTCGCCGATTTCGGAGGATCAAAATGTAACACCGAAACTACAGTTTAAACCTTGTAAATACGGTTTTTTCGATAATTCGGGGATTATCGTTGATCCTCGAGTTAACTCGGACTTGTGAATACGGCCGTAAGAGTTGAAGTTAAGTCACTGCAAAACTTTCGAGTTCTCTTTTCTCCATATTTTTAAGAGCAATCAAATTTCTTTAGTGCTTTAAATCTATGTCTTATGTCAACTGTTATTTCATCGATACGAGTTGTTAAAAAGTTCACTCTAAAATGGTTCTGTGCAGTAAATGGATCATCTCGAGCTTCATAGTCAAAATGTTTTTTTATAAGTGAAACACGTTTTCGGGAAAAGCCACATGTCGCCACTCTGTGGACGTCCAGTTGCGGTACTCGCTTGCAAATTCCAGCCTTCGTCGCCGATGAACAGCAGTCAGCATAGGTGCATTCACCAGGCGTCTGCTGCGGAGGCCCATGCGCAGCAAAGTTCATTGAACCGTTGTTGAGGATACACTCTTGGTACCCCTTGGTTCATCTGGGCGGTCAGTTGCTCAACAGTTGCACGTCTATTCGACCGAACGCATCTCCGTAGCCCTCGTTTGCCTCTGTCATCTATAGCCCGTATTGCACCACATGTGCCATGCCGCTGATTTTGGATAGTGTCATTTTGTCATGCACGGTATACTTTTACCACGGCGGCACGCGAACGGTTCACAAAATTAGCCGTTTCCGAAATGCTTACACCCTTGGCCTGAAAGCCAATAATCATGCCCTTTTGGACGTCGGATAAATCGCAACATTTCTGCATTACGCCAACGATTGAAATGCTTTCCGATGCCCTAGGACATCCTTTATATACACTCCACTGCAATGTGCTGCCACCTGCCTTTTGTGATTGGTTATTTCACGTTGACGTCGAAAGTAGGTGGTGGTCACATTTATGTGACTGGACTGTGTATATAGTAGCAACGAAACAATTCCTATTATGACCGCCCCATTATCGTAAACCTGACTCCTACAATTCTGAAAGTCTGTAAGGGGTGCTCCAAGCTCATTTAATGTTTCTACTATAATATCTGCTAAATGCTGTCTTATACTCAGACCTACTGGAATGAAAGTAACGAAATTTTCCTTGTATAATTCCTGAAGAAGTATCACACTATCGTAAAATCATTGTCATTTGCTCAATTCGACCAGCATCACGGGTAATTCACCATCATAGCACAATATTTGGCTACCTTAATTTTTCCACAAATTGTACAATTACGCTTTTTCCATTGATATGATCAGTTCGATTTTAATTTCGTGGCTCAAGTAGTGGATTTTAATTTCCTTCCCATTGATGCGAAACAAATGTTCGCGCAATGTTACGTCACACTTTGATAACGAAGGTAACTTCAGGTTAATTCATTTCAGGTAACTTCAATGACGTTACCTGAATCTGTGTTAAATTCAATACCCATATTCTCTGTTACCTGTAATTGCCAAATTATGGCTGGCTAAGAAATTGCTAATGTCTACTAATCTTTCGAACAATGTCGCAAGTTCCATGTCGCATTTTTAGCCTTTTAATCAATATTCTGTTCATACATTTCTACAGAAAAGTCTTTAAGAGTAGGCATCGCAGAAAATTAGGAAAGTTTTTTATATTTCTTAATATAGAACGGGCCTCGAAAATTATTATTGCCTGATTTTCTGCGAGACCTTTTTTCCCAAGTCAAAGCGCAAGACCGTCAGCGGTCGCTTACGTGGTTTAAGCTACGGTTTCCTAAGATAGCGGAGCAGTTATCTAAGAGCATTGAAACATCATGATGCGGCGGGAATAACTAGGCGGCCGTCTTAACAGAGACCAGAGGTGTCAACTTAGACGGACAGAATACGGTGGAGAATGGGCGATACAGACGGCTGTCATGGTTTATTTTATTTGAGAAACAATACAAAGGGTATTTTTTATTCTCGTCCAAGTTTCTATCATCGCGATAGTTAAAGATAGAGTGAAAATTGGAACGTATTTGAAATCAGCACGTAAAATTCTACGCCAGATCGATACCCAAAACAGATGTATTATTTAATTATTTACCGTTTTATCATTTAATTATTTACCATTTTATCATTTAATTATTTACCATTTTATCATTTAATTATTTACCATTTTATCATTTAATTATTTACCATTTTATCATTTAATTATTTACCATTTTATCATTTAATTATTTATTAAATAATTAATTATTTATATAAAAAATCACATTTAAGGTATCGATCTTGTGTAAAATTTTCCCCAGATTTCAAATCCGTTGAAATTCCGATTTTACAAAAACGAATTAATCAATGCCAGTCAAAAAGTTTTGTTTGTTTTACTTCCCTTCGCTCGAATTGTTTGGCGCAGGAAATGAAATGTTCTCGCTACTAGAGAAGAAACGTTCCCCAACTGTTTGAGACCGCTATGACGATCGTCATGTAAATGGCGGCTCCGCTAATTTTCGTTACTCTCACAAACAACGCTCTCTAGGAAACCAACGCCATCTGTTTGCATAAACAACGTCTTGGTGACTTCCTCCACGGCTACAGTACGGCTGCTAGATAACGGCTCCGCTTTCTTAGGAAACCGTAGTTCTACGCCTTCCGCCGCTACTGACTGGAAGGGCAGATTTTGTGAACCACTTTGCGTGATATTGGTGCACCACTGGAAGATTGACGCTAAGTTTCATACATATAACACACATTCCAGGTAACAACTTGTTAATAGAAATGCAAAAAATTCATACCATTCGGACCCTACCCCGAATTTTAAATAGGAAATTTTGGATCCAGAGTCGATAGCCGAACAATCGATACAATAACCAGTGTGCTGTTTTCTGCTTGAATTCTGTTCATTTCAGAATCATACGAGTGCCTTCATTCTGGGAGAAGTTTTGTTTAGTTTTGATAATACAATAGAACCTTAGTACTACGGACTAATAGGGTCTGAAGGTTGTTCGTTTCAATGAAAGTCCGGTTTATAACAAATTATTCCTATATGTGTGTAATGTAACAGTATGTACGTCAATATAAGTACAGCAGTTAGCTATAAAATATGTTTATTATAACTACACGTACAAAAGTATTTGACAACCGCCTACAGCTCGAAAGTTGTTAGCGCAGTGGGCATATCCACTGAGCCACAACTGTCCCCAAACTCATGGATTATAGTTATCCACATAAATGTAATGAAATTTTTAATAGAGTAAAAAACTTTTTTGAATTCATTGAATTGATTTTATTAGATTAAAATGTTAAGGCTGATTGAGTACCGTGCAAAAACATGTGAAATATCTGCGATGCATCCCAATGATCAGAGTAAAAAAACTAAGGATATTTTTTTCGATAAAATGTACAGAATTTTATTCATGGAAGTTAACTTTTGAAAAAATTAAACTACCATGATATTTTTGAGAATATTTAATTTTTAATTTTTTAATTAAAAAACTAATTAAGGTATTGAAAATCTCCTTAAAAGTCATTAAACTGGTTTTATAAGTATACTAAAAAATATCAAGCCACAGTATCAAAAATTCAAAGATAAAGTACTTGAAATTTTCTAAAAAATTCACAAAATTGGAATACTTTTTTAATTGGAAGGTAATTTAAAATTACTTCTGGCTGAAAACCGTTTGATTCAAGATAAATTATACAACTCACAATAATATCAAACTAATATTTAAGAAATTAACTCTTTGGTTCCCTTAATATTACATAAGAGGGAAAATTTTCTGAGTGCTATCGATTACAGAATCGAGTTGATATTGTTTAGCTTTGATTAGATTTTCATGAGCGTGAAAGAGTTAATTTACATAACAGGTACATTTTTCTGTGAGTTGTCGATCAAAATTCTTTACATCCGAATTATTACACATTAAATACACATCATTCACAACCGAGGTCGTATACTTTCAAACTGATCCAGGTCAAGAAATTTCAATTTCAGATGACAATACTATGACGGCAAAACAATTACCAATACTCCATTACAAAAGAGCCTTTTGAAACACAGATCATACGACAAACTCTCAACCGGATGTATTGAATTTGGAGTCGTGATACTACAAACATGTCGCTCTATTTAAAAGATCTCCCCTTCTGAACGTTATGAGAACCGAAGAAAACGCCCTTCGGAAGGCAACAGTCTGCGATGTCGTTCACGGTGTTGAGATGAATGAACAATTCACTGGGTCTTTTGTGACCTATGCCTCCCATTATTCCGATCAGAATTTAATCACGCGATGTTTCGATACTGATGGAAATTTCAAGCGTGTCTGAGATGTTTGATTAGTGGCTTTGTAGTGTGGCTCGATGCTTGTGCACTGGGGCATTGATTTCGTATTTTTATCTAATTGGTCTATAAAATGGTTTCGATTTCGTTGAAGGAGTGGCCTTTCTTGCTTCCGAAAGATTTCTTTATTAGATTTCCGATGGATACAATGAGTCAAGTGTGTTATTTTTTTCAACCTCTTTCATCTCATGGCACTTATAAACTAATAACTAAGGCTTTGCGGCACGACAGAAAATGGATTACAGATTTTGGCGATCTGACAAAAAGATGGGTATACATAAGAAAATTATATACAAATCATTTTGCTTCAAAGTGGGTAAAACAAAATTCTATGCGAAATAATTTATGCTTTTAACCCACTCCTGGTTGTCCTAAGTATCTCGTCATTTCCATAAACCATTTGCAGATCTTGATGGGCGTAGTATATCGTCATTAGAAGAAAATTAACCAGATCTTGAACTCGTCATCATTGAAAATCAGCAATATATTGATGACTAGATACCTCATCATTCCCAAATAAGGTCAGATCTAAACGTACGAAATATCTCAACACTATCAGTTTGGTCAGATCTTGATGATATAATTCGTCTATCAAAATTCGTCAGATCTTGAGGGATGATATATCTCGTCTGTCAAAATTCTTCAGATCTTGATGGATGATATATCTCGTCTTTGTCAAAATTGGTCAGATCTTGAGGGATGATATATCTCGTCTATCAAAATTCGTCAGATCTTGATGGATGATATATCTCGTCTTTGTCAAAATTCGTCAGATCTTGATGGATGATATATCTCGTCTTTGACAAAATTGATCAGATCTTGAGGGATGATATATCTCGTCCATCAAAATTCGCCAGATCTTGATGGATGATATATCTCGTCTTTGTCAAAATTCGTCAGATCTTGATGGATGATATATCTCGTCTTTGTCAAAATTCGTCAGATCTTGATGAATGATATATCTCGTCTTTGTCAAAATTCGTCAGATCTTGATGAATGATATATCTCGTCTTTGTCAAAATTGGTCAGAACTTGATGGATGATATATCTCGTCATTATCGAAATTGGTCAAATTTTGATGGATGAATATCTCGCCTAAACCATTTGGAGGGTTAATAAAATTATAATTATATCATATTTATTGTTAGAATTTATTTATACTTGGCGAAAAAAGTTTTTTTCTAATGTCTGGCTTGTTGATACTACTCCTTATGACACTACAACTTCGGATTTCGTGAATCACTTGGCGGCACCCTAGTCACACACCCTCCCCCTGGTCAAAGGATTCTATTCTTAGAAAAGAAGCAACAGACTTTTACCAAAGCATTGAATCGTTTAGAAAAGACCTATAAAATATATCCTATGGATTCAATTCCAAGGATGGAAGCAATAGAATCTTTCCAATGGTTACTATTTTAAGGAAAGGACCAATAAAATCTTTCCAATTGATTCTATTTTAAGGAAAGCACCTATAGAATCTTTCTAAATCTTGAAGAATTTCTGGGTTCTGTTTCATATGAAGTGATTATGTAACCATTATCATTATTGGCCGTCGTAGCCCAGTTGGAAAATCAACGCATTACCAACAGGACGGCTGCAAGTTTGAAACTCTGCCCCTCCAAGGATCATCCTGTTCATGTGGGCTGGTGCATGTTGCACCTGTCGTGTCCTCAAAATTGCTCCTGTTTGCAAAGAGTGGAAGTTTGTAGAGTGGATGCAGCTCAGGAGTTGCCTCGTCATCGGACCGTGGTTCCAGATTCCCTGGTGTTGTGCTCTTATCTTTCCCTTCGGGTTGGATCCCGGATTGTCCCCAATAGCCCGCTCTGATGCTCCAGTGCGACGTTAAACGAAATAGCTACCTACCTATTTACTCCTTAAGTTTATTATAAGGTAAATGAATACTAGCCTATTCGTATATCTCGCGATGTGCTAAGAGAGCTAAAAATACAAATTTCCTACATTTTACTTTTTAAACAAACTTACACGTGTGCCTTGACGGATATCTTCAAGAGAGCATAATCGCTCATATCTCGACACCATATCAGGTTTCGTCCTTCAATGTCAGTTTTTGCATGTTCTTTCGATGATATATGTCACATTGGATACTTTATTGCTAAACCGATTGACCTTGACATTGTTGTCTCTTCTGACATTCCACGTGGTATTTTATACTGTCGGCTCTTTGACGTTTCCATGAATAAAAGATACAACGTTGTGGATCCTGAAATTCCCAAGGTTAACTTATTCCATAAGCCACTCGCCACCCTCTTGTTCCTAATCCGTTAATCTTCCAACAGGGCTGCCGAGGTTTTTCAAGTTCGGGAGGGATCAATGGTGATTGCTACGCATGTGCCTAAGTCTGTTGAAATTTCAATCAGCCACTGATGACATTTTTTCTTCTGATAGATTAAGCACCAAACGTAGCCCAAATGGCAATTTATTATATCTATGTAAATAAGAATGGAGTGTTTGTATGTACATTCAATATTTTCGACCCATTTCAAGTTTTCTATCCGTTTTGGACCCTACTCATGCCGAATCCGATTCTTTTACGTTTGGTGTCTGTCTGTCTGTCTGTCTGTATATTGTGCCCTATACACGTCCAGACGGTTTAATATATTTTCATGGAAATTTGCATACAGTGAGTACTTATCTTCATATAGTGAGTGGAATTGGTTGCGAAAGTCTGTCTGTCCGTCTTTCTGTTCTATGTTCTATTGTGTGTTTGTGTAGGCATCACATTAATTTAATTCCAGATATTTCATTGCAATGTATTTTATTTTATACATTATTTATTAGTTTAGTGAATGCAATATTAAGCATTAATTTATTTTTATATTTAGATGAGTTTCATGCTAAAACACCTGAGTAAGTATACTTAAAACAACCATAATTTGTTAGTTTTGGAAAAATTGGATTGTACATTGAGCATTACGATTATTTTGATTTGCTTAACCATTACTGCTGAAAAACCAATTATTTAAAAAAAAATTTAATGGAATTTTAGCTCTGATACTTCATTTAATTTGAGTCTTATTTTTGTTATTTGCTCAATGTGAACGATTTCCGAATATTTGGGACAGACCATATTTTTCAACGTACGGGAATAAAACGGAAATTATTTCACTCTGAAGTAATTTCGCTTTCTAAATTTTGTGCACTTTTAGTTGTAAGATGTGGCAACTGTGCGAGATCAAGTGTAAAAATGAATCAGAAATTATTATCTTTAGAACAATTTTTTCCGACATATTTTATTTTGTTTTATTTTGCTGTTTTCTGTTTTAAATATTTATTATTTTAATAAAAGTGTTTTCCTTCTCATCACACGCAACACCACCTCAAAGTATTCGACTTAATAATGGCAGGTAAGTCAGAATAAATTGTCAGTAAATTTTAAGTGTAGTTATGCCATTATTGAAATAATAATGCCATTATTGAAAGAATAATGCCGTTATTTAAAGAATAATGCCGTTATTTAAAGAATAATGCCGTTATTGAAAGAATAATAATGTTTAAAAAATCCGAACTAGAACTTTTCAAACATTAAAAAATTCGTTGTCATAATGACGGGAGAAGATTGCAAAATTTCACAATGTCACATACCGAATGCAAGAGTGCCACAAGTAAAAAAATATTGTTTTGTTGACTATGAGTTCGAGCGCACTCGCCGTAAATCGTAATTTTTATTATTTGAGTTGAACATGAATAGAACTTAATAAAGGGAGTTCCAAAGCTCCCTCAAAATCGTCTTTTGTAGTAGTAACCTTAGTGTCACCTTTCGTCATTTTGTATCTTTGTCATACAGCGAGGGTGCGATGTATGTGAAATGTATTACATGAATGTATATGCATGTGTAGGATTTGTGTACAAAGTAAGTTGTAGAAATTATAAAGATGTGGGTGAAAGGTATTCAAATAAATTTTTATTCTACAAAAAACGTAAGTCATTATATATTTTGATTATCTCTTCAATTTAGAGTAAACCAATTCAAACCGAGTAAGGTTGGATATTTGCTAGTTTTAAATAAACCTCTATATTATGCGATAGCTTTTGAGTTGCTCAAGTAAAAATTTCGGATTCCGAATTTTTTTTTTAAGACGTCGCGGTTGGAAGAGCAACGGATTAGCAACCGATAGGAAGTGCGGGTTCGAAACTCGGTTCAGTGAAAAGCCATCATGAAAACGGGGCTAGTACACATTCAATCGGTTGTGTCCTCACACGATGATGTGGTGTGGAAGATTGAATTGTTGAGTACCAGCTCAGGTGTCAATACCATGGTTCAAATGTACGAGGTGGTGTGTGACCTCGGACTTTTCCAATTACAACTTTTTCCATTGGAAGTTTTCCCAACTTCGTCTTCCTCGATTGCGAAGTCTCAATGCACCAACTTCAAATTCCGAATGATTCTCTCCTGTCATTGAATAAGTGTCACAGTCCGAAAAATGTCAGTCCATTAAGCTAATGAGTTGTGTTTTCTCAGCGACATTTCCAAGGTGGGGAAGCACAAAGCCACATTGGGCTGAGGACGTCTCGTCGTTGCGAAACGCGGACTTTGTCCTCCTTTATTATGTTCTCTCAGCAGGAAGTGTACACTCACTCCTGCGCACTTTCTTCTTTTCTACTGTAAAATATTTACTCGCGTTCGTCGGGTTATCCCGAGTTTCAGATTGCGGTGGGTTTAATAAGGAGGCCAATGTAAGGGTTCCGCTCTCACTGGCTGTTATTATTATTGCTGGCTAATACCCGGTGTGTTTCGATTTCCACCCTGGGATATTTTTTTTCTGTTATTGTTTGATGTTGCGTTTTTTGTGATGTCGACCCTCAGGTGCCGAAGAGTGAAATCTTATTAAAATTGACTTGAGAAATGGAAGGGTTTTTTTTTGCAACTGGTTGGAGGTTGTGTGCTTGGAGTCCCGACAATTAACCTATATTTTAACCTATCTTGTTTAAAAAGGTATTCATTAAATGGTTGCAAAATATTGATATTCCCTCACGGCCTCTGAATTTTTTTTGTTAGCCTTGAAAAGTTTTATTGTGGTCTAGATTTCGTTCGAATGTTGCCCTGAGGATCTAGCGATGCATGCGATATATTTCTTAAGGAATGCTCCCGTGAAAGCTATGATGTGTTTTGGAGAGTTCCAATTGAGAAGAACCTAAATAGGATGAATATATTATACAAAGTTTATATCCACTTATAAAACTGAAAAACAGATATGAAATATATATATATATATATATATATATATATATATATATATATATATATATATATATATATATATATATAGTGGTTCATGCATTCAAAAAAGAATATAGACTGCTGGTAGAAAACAAGCACTGTTATTAATTGATATCCACTACTGAATAAAATGCATTAAATTAAAAAAAATTAACTGTGGCTTACTCATTTAAAATGGCTGCGTAAAAAGCAAGCACTGCGATTTAGAAATTTTTTGCTTGAGAACAGATTGAGGAGTTCTGTTTTGCCATTGCCCCCTTTCTATACGGTCTGAAAAACCTCAACCACCAGAAGCAAACTTTTAGACGCTTTTTCAGCAAAAACAATTAATACTTTTTTGCATTACTTAAACTTTTCTTCAAAACCTATCAAAATTATTAATTCTTTATCGGTTGAAGTCAAAATCAGAAAGCGTCCAATCGGAGCAACACAACAGGGTATTGACGACTGACCAGTATCAATTCGAAACGTCTTCCATCCCTCCATCTGTACACCGGTTCCAGAAACGAGTCAGATGACAGGACTCAGTCCCGATTCAAACAATGAGTCCCTCAGGAAATAGAAATACAGGGTAAATCGAAATTATCAAGCAAAATTTTAAATAGTATAAAAGACTACCCAAATTAAATTTTTTTTTGTTGAAAAATGGTCAATTTTCATCCTTTTCAACAATCCAAATGAACTTTTCTGAGCAGATAGAAAAAATGCCTGTGTTAAATTTACATCGTACGTTACACTTGTAAACGATCTTTTTTTTTAATATTTGCTTGAATCGACTTTGAGAAAATGTTGCTTTTACGGAAAAAATAGACAGTTTGAAATATCGAGTTTAAAACATAAAATTGACCTTACTTCAGGGAGGTAGAGGAATTTCCAAAACATTATTTCAAGTTCTTCCACACAACGTATCTCCATAAATAATACATCATTTTAAACAATATTATGGTATATACAAATCTATATATATATATATATATATATATATATATATATATATATATATATATATATATATATATATATATATATATATATATATATATATATATAGAGAGAGAGAGAGAGAGAGAGAGAGAGAGACATATATTGATATTTATACAAAAAAATCGAAATTGATTTTTGTGCATTTTAAATCTGTTGTGGCCGAAAGTCTTCACCTTTGGTTTGTGTGGAAGTTAGGAGAGTGGGGTGCCAGCTCAGGCGTTGCCTCGTCATCTGATCATGGCACAAAATTACGTGGTGCTGTCCTCATATCTTTTACTTAGGGAATACATCTCGGACCGTCGTCACTAGCTTGTTATGTTGCTCCAGTACGATGTTATTTACATTACTCTCTGCCCATATGGAAAAATCAATTGATTTCAATTAAATTTATTTGAAATATATTCATAAATCCAATTAAAAAACTACCTCAAATTCAGTAACTAAAATTTGGACACGCAATACCCTCACCTTAGTAAGGTAGGTATTTTAAATAACGTCGTATTGGAGCAGTACAATAGGACTGACGACGGTCTGGGATAAATCCCCTAAAGGAAAGATCCGAGGAAAACACCACGTAATTTTGAATGACGGTTGAATGACCATATAAAACCTGAGAGGGCACCCCACTCTTCAAACTTCCACATCACGCCAACGTGAGAATTTTCGGCCACGACAGATTTAAGGTGCACCAGCCGCCTCTACACCATACACTTCCAAATATCTGTGCACTGACCCGGATTCGAACCAGGGACCTTCCAAAGTAGAAGCTAACGCCTTAACCACCAGCTCGGATAGTTTCTGTGTGGGAGAAAGTGTGAATACACTTTCAGCTATATAATGTTCAGTGTCTTTCTTACAGCCCGTTGTGTTGCTCCAATACGACGTTAATTTAAAATACCTACCAACATACACTACCCTAGAGTAATGGACCGGACACAAGCGGATCTGCATAAAATCCGTTTACTTCTTTAGGGGTGTTTTTCGTGGTATGGGCCAGGGACTTTTGCATGTTCTTCCTGGTCAATTGAACGCCGACGCCTACATGAACATTTTGGACCATCAAGTTCTTCCTACCCTCTGGCAATTTTATGTAATAGACGAATGTTACTTCCAGGACGACAACGCTCCATGTCCTGTTACAGCCTCTGTCAAGAAGTGGTATCAAGATATGGATGTAAAACTTCTTCCCTGACCAGCTCAGAGTCCCGACCTAAACCCCATAGAACATTTTTTGGGACACGTTAGAGCGACGCTTACGGACCAGGGAACCACGTCCGAAATCTACAGTTGAGCTGGCGACAATCTTGCAGCAGGAATGGATACAAATACCCATAGCTGTGTATCAAAACCTTGTTGAAAGTATGCCCAGAAGGGTTGCTAGTGTAATTGCAGCACGTGGGGGACCCCCCCCCCTACTAAAGCATGCATTCTTTTTCTTATACTATCACATCTTGCTATCTGATTCCTTATTGTAAATGGTGTAGCTACCTCTTTTTTACATTAAAAAATTAAGTGTTTTTATCGGATCGATAGCAATAAAGGTGACAATACAGTTTAGAAGGAATTGAGGACTCTCCAAACTTCTAGAACAATGTGAGAACATTTGAGACCACGAAAGATTTAACGTGCACCAGCCCCCTTTTGTACACGACAGTCTTTGGTTGTATTCCAATTCGAAACATTCCGGTTGCTAATCCCTTACTCTTCCTACTGGGATATCTTGACCCCATCCTTGTAGGGATTTGTCCTTTCCCAAAGTTTGAAATGTCACGGACTTATGCGCTTCATTACTGGTGTGACGTTTTCCGGCATTTGTGCATGGTTGACACGTATTCACTGATAGTGATGTGTCCTTTGAGCCATTGAAGTTTCAAATTGCAGGCTGTCAAATTTGAAAAAGGAAATTGACGTGTTCTGAGACAGCATCGAAAATTCTTCAGGGTGAAAAAAAAATTTCACTAGATTTATTTCTCATTCAAATGGTTAATACATCGAAACGGTATAAAATAGATAACAACAATTTACATATTTTCAGAGTGGTACTCATCGACAAATTGGACATCTGGTAAGTTGAACCAGGGCACCCCGATCTGGAATCAGAGAACAGGTACCAGGAGAATTGACTGCCACCCTCATTAAATAAATATATGTAGTTCACCAAATACTCAATGTGTGTTTGTCGTACACAAATTATTCTCTTTAACTTTGTTCGCATGTACAACTTATAAAAATAATTCAAAGATTTTTTTAGCAAGATGTGAGAAAAACCGTGGCAACTTTGTCCACCAAAAAGTACATCTTGAGGGAGTTGGGTTGCATAAACTACTAGCCACGGCGTTGCCCATGAAACTTTTTTAATTGTGTTCAAGTGCGACCACCGGTGATTGCTGCGTATTCCCATTAGGTTTGCTTCGCAAACGAACTCTAAAGGCAACGCCGTTATAGCTTCAAAGTGGCTATTATCAACAACGTAAATCAAAACACGCTAGAATCGGAAAACTTTGCACGATTCCAAAGGCATTAGGACGAAAATTACTTGTGACGTCAACGGTCGAAAATCGCAAAATCCTCTCCCTTTTCAATGACGTCACATTCTGGAGAAAAGATAGAAAGCTGTGAAAAAACTTACAATATTAATTAAAAAATGTTCTGGATTAAATTTTAAAATTCAGGCGCTATACACAAAAATCACAAAATATTCGGATTACCTGTATGCTAAATTTCATTACATCTCAAAATCGTTTTTACCATACGTAGAACCGAAAATATTCAACTTTTTATAAACATGACAGCTGCAAATCAAATGAGCCTTCATAATTTTAAACGCTCTTTTTCTTCTTTTGTGTAAAATGAGATTTCAATTGTAAAAACCAATATAACTTAAGAACAACTATTTGTCATAAATGAACGAAATTTTCAACATTTACTTTTCAAACATATTTCTTTAATTTGTATTCAGGAATTGTATATATATATATATATATATATATATATATATATATATATATGTATATATATATATATATATATATATATATATATATATATATATATATATATATATATATATATATATATATATATATATATATATATATATATATATTAGTTTCTTTTAAATAGTTTTTCGAACTTTGTATACTATGTGTTTTATAAAGTTTTTGAAGAAAATATTTTTTTAAATTTTTTCTAATTGTTTTAACCAAAATCTCGAAGACAATTTATAGTATGAACTCTTAGAAGTTAATTAATGCAAAAATGAAGTGATTTGTTACAAAATATTTTGCGATGTATCAATTTTGCCCATCGTCAAAATTTTGACAGTTATTAATTTTAATAAATAAAAAATTAAAGTTTTGAAAAGATAAAACACTTATTATAATTTCAAATTACAATTTATACCCACAGAAAAAATTTCAGAACAAAAACTTTAAAATGGAAGATTTTAGAATTTTGAGTCCAGACCTCCTTAAATACTTACCTACCCCCTACCCGGAAAAGTCTATTTTATAATTTTATCGATGTTGTTGCGATTCGACAATAAATGAATAGTGTCGATTTCAGTGGCACAGACGTTAATGAAATATAAACAGACTGTGTGTGTGCTACCAATTTTAAACATACCTTTAAGTTATAAACTCGTAGTTGTGTAACTCGCGGTCAAAGCAATTCTTTGTTGCTGTCTTCTAATCAGAATGTAGGTTTATAGCTTGTACGCACATTTAATTTAAATTGATCTCATTAACCCTCCTGAGTCTTTAAATGACCTTGACTTACCGTGCATTTGAATTCGGTGCACTAATTGCTTTTTGTTCTACCATTCTAAAGATTTAAATCAGTAACCTAGGCGCCGTTCAACTGGTCTGTTGATTGAGGTGTTAGCCTCTAGATTGGAAGAATCCTGGTTCGAATCCGCGTCGCTGCATGGATGTTTGTATGCTTATGGTATAGAGGGGGCTGGTGGACCTTAAATCTGTCGTGGCCGAAAGTGCTCACGTTGGGTTGGTGTGGAAGTTTGGAGAGTGGGGTGCCCGCGCAGGTCTTGCCTCGTCATCTGATCGTGGTTCAAAATTACGTGGTGTTGTTCTCGTGTCTTTCCTTTAGAGCAGGGATACCCAACTGGTGGTATGCGTACCACTGGTGGTACGCGGTAACGTTTCGTGTGCTACTCAAGGATGATACGAGCGACCCAAATATTCTTCGAAGTTTGTTCGATTTTTTAGTATGTACAACCACGTTATAGAAAAAATGTGATTTTATGAAATCAATTTTGTGATTAACGTTTTTATTACATTGTAAAAAATAACGCTAACAGTAGCACATTATTTAAAGAGAAACTTTGTTGCCGATTATCTATTTCTCTCCAGTGGCTATCTCGGCGAAATTAAGTTGCTATCTCTCCCTGTCTTATGCCATTTGTTACTAGTTACTTGTGTGAGAGTGGTTTTTCTGAACTTTAGTATATAAAAAATAAATATAGAAACAGAGTAGGTGTTGAAGAGGACTTAAGAGGTGAAGTGAAGCTCCATTGCTCCTGATATTGATATTTTATTAAAAGACAAACATCAAGTTTCGCACTAAAAATTGATATTTGATTATGTTAATCTTTGTTTGCGTAGTTTGTACTAATTATTTAAAATTATTTGTTTTTAGACCTGTAAAAAGTAAGGAAAAGTAAAAAATAAAACTGTAATTTTCAATAATCGTTTTATTTTTTCCTTTATTAAACCATCATTAATATGAAATACAAGTGCATTAATCATAAAATATGAAGCTTTTAGTATTTTAATTAAAATATAACAAGCCATTGGGCACTTTTCTGGTATTAGATATATGTTTCTAAAAAAATATAAAACTGGTGGTACGCCAAAAATTTCTAAAAATTTCAAGTGGTACGCAGTTATTAAAAGGTTGGGAACCAATGCGTTTGAGGATTGATCCCGGTAGCCCATTGCGTTGCTATAGCACGACGTTAACTAAAAATTATCAATTATTATCTAAAAATTTAACTCAGTGACCTACCAGGGATGCAACAGCGACAGCAAAACATCCATGATTTTAAACGTCAGTGTATTTAAACTTTTGTTGCCCCATTCCTTAAAACTGGTTTACCAACCTCAAACATTAATGTTCTCCGGGGGGGGGAGATTTAATTTGTTATTTGCCGTGTTTATTAATTTTTAAATAAGACTTTTTTAATTGTCAAAACAAAGTCAACATTTGATAAGAACAATTAACAAATATTTTATTTTCAAGTTGAATAATGTAAAAGAAAATATTTACAACAGTATGACATCGGTACTACTAACTATATTAAGTAGGTTGGTATTAGGTAGGTATATTAGGTAGGTACATAAGTAGGTACATAAGTAGGTACACACGTCAAAAAAAAAAACGACTCACCCGATCGCAATTGCACAATTTACATCGCAGAACAAAACGGAAGGTAGCAATCGATAGGGATTAATGTTTTATACAAATATCAATACTTAACATTTGTCTAATGGGCCGTCTTTATATTAAATTGGACATTTGCTCCGATAATTTCAATATGAACCCCCCATCTTTTATTACAAATTTGGATTCTACACAAAATTTCAGGTGGATTTGCTGAAAAAATAATGTAGAACGGTGTAAAATTGACCGAGAAAATTGATACAAACCATTGAGAGAGCGTATAAATTTTCAGAGTTCAATCACATTATAAATATTAATAAAGGCGTGTAGTGGCCGTCGCAGTCAAGGGCCTTTTGCTGGCGCCTTGGTATGGAGTCCATTAAGATGGTGCCAAAGTCAGAATCCATTCTGATTGAATCCCAAGATGTGTTGGCAGAAATTTCTGTTTTCATCTCCCCCCCCCCTCTTTGTGAACAATCCCCAATACCGATAATATTCCTTGAATTTTGTCAGTCTCACAGTTATCAGTGAAACAGTCTCACTGTGATACTAATTATGCACGTAAGGAGCTGAAATTTGGAATTCCGATGTTTCAGTAACAGTTGAAATACGTGTTGTCCAAATTTGCCCATGGTTCTATTCTTAATTTTTCTGAATATTAATTTCATAATTGATAAAAAATAGTAAATTTAGTTTGTTTGTTTTAAAATGTTTATAGATTGTGTTTGGGTTTTGGGTAGCAAAGGATGAAAAAACAATTTCCAAAAAAAAAAAATGATTGTTTTTAGCAAATATAATAAAAAACATGAAGAAACACCAATTTAACATTAGATCTAATTTTCAAACACTTACAAATGGGTTAAAAATCCAATAAAATTGATGAACTTTTTTTTAAATCCGCCTGAAATTGTGTGTAGAATCCAAAATTGTGATTAAAGAGGGTGGTTCGTATTGAAATTATCGGAACAAACACCCAATTTAATATGAAGACCCCTTAGACAAATTTTAAGTATTGATATTTGTAGAAAACATTAATCCCATCAATTGCTACCTTCTGTTGTGTTATGCGATGTAAATTGTGCAATTGCTATCGGGTGAGTCGATGTTTTTGAAGGGTGTACTTAAATAATTAATAATAACTAACAATAATTATTATTATTAGCATATGAGGGGAAACACAACAAACTTATTTTTTATTTACAGTTTGTAAAAGAAAGAAGTTTGTTATCCTTCTCCACCAAAAGCCGACTTCTTTTTTCACATGTTGGGAAAAAACTCTTTCTGATGGGAGAAATGTCGCCATCACTGACAAATACTTAAGCTGCACAGTTATTTTTCTTAATTTTTACTATGGTGCTTTTTTTATTCAAAAATAAAACATCGACAACGTAAAAACATCGATGTTAAGCAATCATCGGCTCCGATAAATCGATGGTTAAAACATCGATGTTTTGAAAAGATCTATATCGATGCCTCATCCCTACTTTTCTGATCCTTCACCATTGGCCACTTTGGTCTAAAAGTATGCTCAATTTAATGATGAAACTTTTTTTTTTTAATTTTTATAATGATGCTTTTTCCAATTAAAAGTAAAGCATTGACAAATATAAACATCAATGTTACAAATACATCGATGTTTTGAAAGCATCGACATTGATGTCGCATCCATATTCCACACAACGCCAACGTTAAACATTTGAGGCCACGACAAATTCAACGTAAACCAGATCCACTTTGTACACAATGGTCTTTGATTTGATTCGAACTCGCAAACTTCCGGTTGCTAATTAGCTACTCTTTTAACCGTGTTACCGCAGTCTTTGTTGGATTTATGTGCATATTACAAAATATGGTAATTTATCGGTAATATTTAATTAACGCGCGTTGTACTTGAGCTATTGACAATGGGCTATTGACAACGGTCCGGGATCAATCCCCTAAGCGAAAGATACGAGGACAACACCTGAGCTAATAAATTTTAAACTTCGATCAGATGACGAGGCAACACCTGAGGCTGCACCCCACTGACGAAACTTCAACACCAACCCAACGTGAGGACTTCGACCATGACTGATTTAAGGTGCACCAGCCCAGTCGCCTCTACACCATACGCTTACAAATATCCATGCACTGACCAGGATTCGAATCTGGAACCTTCCGATCTAGAGGCTAACACCTTAACCAACCGACCGGTTGGTCGTAGGATCTTTCCCGTCGGATTAATTTCGTCAATAGTGTGTTGTATTATTCTAGTACGTAATTACTCCATACGTAAATAACACTTCCTGATATAATAGTTAGTATTAACCTCCTTACTATTCTTCTAATGACGAGATAACTCCTCCGCCATGATCTGTAAGTTTCGTTAGAGACGAGATAACTCGTTAAGACAGTCAACAGAAGGGTTGAAGAACCGTACGCGTGAGCAAAAACTTTAATATTCACGCGTGAAAAAACTCAATAAATCTCATCCCAACAAGATCAACGGTTATTTCGCAAATAGCTAAAACTCGGTAATGGTAATGGTAATTTTAGTTAACGTCGTACTAGAGCAACACAACGGGCTATTGACGACGGTCCGGAATCAGTCCCTTAAGGGAAAGATTCGAGGACAACACCTCGTAATTTTGAACCACGGTCAGATGACGAAGCAACACCTGAGCTGGCACCCCACTCTCCAAACTTCCACGCCAACCCAACGTGAGGACTTTCGGCCACGACAGATTTAAGGTGCACCAGCCGCCTCTACACCATACGTTTACAAACATCCATGCCCGGACCCGGATTCGAATCAGGAACCTTCCGATCTAGAGGCTAACACCTTAACCACTATACCGGTTAGTCGGCAGCTAAAACTCGGAATAAACAGTTTGGAATAAAATACAAAG
The DNA here is from genome assembly GCA_947359465.1 of Metellina segmentata. Classification (NCBI taxonomy): domain Eukaryota; kingdom Metazoa; phylum Arthropoda; class Arachnida; order Araneae; family Tetragnathidae; genus Metellina; species Metellina segmentata. The sequence goes on along the minus strand of OX375877.1, from coordinate 39,473,781 downwards.
CAATTAAAGAAACAAAATACACACTTGTTCCCAAAACTTTTCTTCGGAGATTTCTAAACTGAAAATCTCTCACTTTGATTTTCGAAACCTCTAAAATTACTTTGTTCTTATCGGACCACACCCTGAAACCAGTTCAAGGGAAAGTGAAAATTGATGAAACGCATCAAAGCAGTTTTTGTGTGTTCTAAAATCCTAAATTCATATTTTTAAAATAATGAAGGTTCTCAGAAAAAAGGCAAGAGAGTATCAGGGCCAATGAAGTTATAGCTTTCAATAAATCAGCAATTGCACAAAGAGTGGTGAATTGCAGCATTTATTCCTATTGCAAAATTGGCAGTGTATTATACTGTAACGAAATTTACAAACATTCGTCTGAATGAACGAGTTCCAATAAAAGTTTAGGAAGGAAATATTTATAAAAACTAACAAAATGTTATTGGGTCAAATGTTTAATGGGATTCTTTTTGTTATTTCCAGAGCACAAAACAGCTATTTGACCGAAAACAACTAGTTTTTAATTTCATGAAGAATTTAAGAAATAAAAATTGATTTTCAAACACATCATCATATCTTCTACTGCTCTTGTTCAATTGATGATTTTCGATTCAAAAATCAATGAACCGCAACAAGAAAGAAAAATCTTAATGTTATCGGATCGGTTGGTAGCTGAATTTACGTCACACTTGAGCAAACACAACGGGCTATTTAATGTTGTCGAGATGAAAAGGTTGAGTTGTTTTAGCAAAACATCCATTTAATAGAAATTTTTAACATGAAACACTTCTAAGGACACATATTTTAAGATGACTCATGCAATTAAAATATTTTCGAGCTTTCTCTATAACACAATTGATTTTTTTTAAATATGTTACATATTTTCTGTTGTAAATGCGTTGTAAATTTGTTTCGTACTAGAGCAACACAACGGGCTATTGACGACATTCCGGGATCAATCCCTTAAGGTAAAGATCCGAGGTAATTGGTAATTTTTTAGTTAACGTCGTACTAGAGCAACACAACGGGCTATTGACGATGGTCCGGGATCAGTCCCTTAAGGGAAAGATCCGAGGACACCTTGTAATTTTGAACCATGGTCAGATGACGAAGCACCACCTGAGCTAGCAACCCACTCTCCAAACTTCCACACCAACCCAACGTGAAGACTTTCGGCCACGACAGATTTAAGGTACACCAGCTGCCACTACACCATACGCTTACAAACTCCATGCACTGACCCGGATTCGATCCAGGAAGCTTCCGATCTAGAGGCTAACACCTTAACCATCTGACCGGTTGGTCGGGTGAAATTATTTATTAACACACTTGTTAAAATTTTAAACCTGAAACTTAAAGATTAAATAAATCTTGCACAGTTTAGGTCGTTTAAAAATCCGCAAAGCACATTAGCGCGCCATTCCTGTGTGGCACACAAGTATGCCACGATACACGGCACATGTTGGAAAAAATCGCCGATTAGAGAGAAGTATTTTATTGTCCGATAGATTTTGATAATTATCTGTCGAGATGTCGCTGTGTTCCAAATTCAGTGCAGTTCTCTCTATGTGTGAATAGTTTATGCAAACAGTAAGACAATAACAACAACAGAAGCAATTAGTGCAAGCAGTGCGAAAACCTATAAAATTTAATACACCATTCATTAAAACACGCTAACTGTTTTTTATGAATTAGTCAATGCTGTTTTACGCTGACTTCAATTTCACTGCTCAATGGGTTGAATCCAAATTGGAGACATCGGGAAATTTATATCTTGCCTGTCCTTTCCGCATCCCTCTTTTACTTCCGTATTTACAGTTGATTAGATGTTTGTTTAAGAGGATAAACAAATGATGGAAGTGAATTTTTAGATCGAAGTTGGGAAAATTGTCTAAAGGTATAATGAATGAGAAATTGATAAAGAATTCTCTCTTTCGAAAACAAATACATTTGTGCGGGAAGGATTGATGAATGATAGAGGTAGAGCGTTAAGCACATGTGAATATAAGAGTTTGTTAATGAAAGAATTTGTATGTTAGACAGGGGTCGGTGAACGTTTTTCGGAAAGGGCCAGATCGTAAAAATTTTGCGTTTGGCTGGCCAGGTAACAAACTCGAAAATATTTACATAGGCAATTCTACTCATAGGGCAAAAAAAAAAAAAAAAAAAAACAGGGTCAAACTGATTTTATTGCAAATTGTACTGTGTTAGTGTTTCCTCGACTTCCTTGAAAATACTTTTCCTGTAGTTCTATGCAGACTATCCATCGAAGCAAACTCTTCAGTTCCCTCAAACTCAATATTGACCACTCGAATCTTCAGCTGACACAAAAAAATATGATTTAATTAGTTTACCATCAGGTAATAGTTTCCATTTCACGGCTAATAACTGAAAGAACTGGCAACGGTAGACGATAGAATGCGAATAAGCGACGCCAGTAGAAAATTAGAATTATTACCCACTAGTAAATGATAATATAAACACTATTCGAATGGTAATTAACATACTAGTGAATGATGGAAGAGATTAACTGACACACTAGTAAATAATAGAGGACATAATTAAATATAGGGGTTGTGAAAGAAAGTATTTCTGATGTTGGACACTAGTGAATGATAGCTATTACACACCGAGATAGCCCTGCTTTGGAAGAGTAACGGATTACAAACTGAAGAGCTTAGAGTTCGAATCCAATCAAAGACTGACGTGTACAAAGGGAGTTATCTGACCTTGGTTCAAATTTAAGTAGGGTTGTCCTTGAATCGTTCCCTTGGAGATTGATACCCGACCATCGCCAATAGCCCGTTGTGTTGCTCCAGTGTGACATTAATTAAAATATCTACTACAGTGATATATATAACTAGGGGGCCCGCCCCCTGCTCGCTAATGCTCGCCAAATAATTCCTCGCTAATGCTCGCTGATGCTCGCTAATGCCCGGAGGATTGCTTTGCAATCCTCATTGGTTCGCTAAGCGTACCTTGCTCGCTTCATTGAAGACATGTGTCCTAGCAGAAGGCAACGTTTACAAAATATGATATTCTAAAAATGTATTTTTCAAATATAAATTTGTTATACTACAGAAAAGTTATACAGTACCTCTGGAATCAGAACTCAAACAATTTGGAATTCAAATGAAAACTTGAAAAATTTTTGACTCGAAATGTGAGCGTTGCTTTGGAAATCGAATACCCAGCCTGTTGTTTGTAAGCTGCAACAGCTCGACTAATATTCCTTTTTTTTTTCAATTATACGCTATAAATTCAATTGAGGCGCGAGGCCTTGTGGTAAACAAGCAATCGTACAGTGTTGCCAAAACGCGATAACAAATAACGTCTTTTTTGTGTGAGAATTATAAATAGATACCGCTCGATTACATCTGATACCAATGCATTATTTTAAGGAAACTTCCTTTGGTATTGAATACAGATGGTTAGATTGGGTCCTCTCTGTGTTCGCCCCCCCAATGCAATATCTAATGTAGCGCTTAACCAGATTTGCTATACAAGTCAAGCAGTGAAAATAAAAAGTGCTTGAACTTCAGAGGAATAACGTACTTCAGTCAATTCGCAAGCAACACCAGAGGAACTGTATAGCCGTGAAAATGTGATACGTTGAAACGATATTTGGTGACTTCTAGGTGACGAATCTCACAAAAAAATATTATAGAATCTTGATAATCTGAAGTAATGTCTACCGAGACCATATAAGATAACCAGAAACTCTGAAAACCTAAACAAAATACAGAAATAATTTACTGTACCACTACTGCCATTGAATGGTTTACAAAGAAAGGATTAAGAATAATCAAAATTCTAATTTGTGTCACATTATATCTTGTAACGTCTTGAGACCATCCAGAATCATTATCCAGAATCGTGGGAGCTCACAACGGGAATTGTTCCCTAAGTCCACCCCCTGGTCCGACTGCGGAAGTGACGACTGGAGGAGGCGGGCTGACAAGAGACACTTTGGAACAGAGGCTTTTTCTAGCCGGAGACGATTTGAGGAACTTTATCTTGAGGCTGTATTGTATCGGTGATGGACATCGTCTTTAATTATAAAACTGTAGCTGTACAATTCTGTAAATATTAACTCTCAATGTAAGTATTTTAACCAGTAAGTGGTTTTACTTTTTCGTCGATACGGTACAATCTATTTATAGTGATAATTTTACAATAAAGCTGGTCTCCTCTGAGTTCTCTTGAAATATCTTCAGTTTTATAGCACTTTCTCGCCTCTTTGGATAAAGTGGGCACACTCGTGTTTCAAGCTTTCTTTAAAACTTAAGGAACTCGGTATCAAGTTCGGATTGGATAACACGGACTCTCGGTTAATAGGAGCTCGTGTAATCAAGATTCGAAAACACGTTAAACAACGGACGATTAAATCTCACTACTAGTTCTTTAACAATTCTTGCCTTGTAGCCTTTAATAATCAATACACGCTTAAGCAATATTCGATGTGATTCTCAAAACTTAAAGATATCATATTTAGAAGCGTAAAAATAGGAAGGATAGTGTATATTTGGAAATGGATCGTACCCTACCTTCAAATTTCTTTAAAATACTCACATTTAAGCAATTATTACGTGGCTTCCAATCAGTCGGATCATAATTTTTATAGTTAGAAATCTGAATCGATGCTCATAAACGTCCACATAACTATTGTACTTCCAACCATAACTTCCAACTACCAAAACTTAAATTAATCAAATATTTCGATATGAAAACTGAATAAGAGCTGAAATATGAGCTATTTGAGAAGTGAATCGAATAGCATACTCCGTAACGAATTCCTTTGAGAACTTTTATCTCTAGCCTTTCCACAGTAATTTACCATTTAACCATCGTTATTTCCAATTATAAACTTTAAATCAATCAAAATATTTGGAGCTGAAAACCTGAATCAAAAAACTGAAATATGAGCTATTTTTGAAGAGAATGGCAGGCTCCACAACTAGTTCGTTTACAATATTTCTACTCTATTCCCTCCATGTTTATTTACGTTCAACAATCATAACTTCCAATTGCAAAAATTTAAATAAATCAAAATATTCGGAGCTGAAAACTGAAATATGATCTGTTTGAAGTGAATGGCATACCCCAGAACGAGTTCATTTACAATTTTCCTACTCCAGTTCCTCCACATTAATTTAAGTAAAACGTTTATTTACGTTTGTTACGTTATGTTTTACTTTTTTATTTCATTACTCCACGATTATTTACGTTTAACAATCATCATTTCCAATTACAAAAACTTGAATAAATCAAAACATTCGTAGCTGAAAACTGAAATATGATCTGTTTGAAGTGAATGGCATACCCCAGAACTAGTTCATTTACAATTGTTTTACTCTAGTCCCTCCACATTAATTTACGTTTAATAGTATCTGCTTCCAATAACAGAAGATAAAGTAAAAAATGCTTAGTATATATACTAAAAGACTGAAAAAATAAAACTAAAATGGAAAGTATGTTTGACAATGGATGAACACGTCCCACTACTAGCTCGTTTACAATTCTCTCACAGTCACTTCTGGTTATTAATGTCGCAAGATTACGTGACAAATGACGTTAAAAGTCGACCTAGGCCCAATAGAATTGTGAATTTCTCTTCTGCAGTCGTATCATCCACCTGCAAGACTAACCTGTTCCGAAGAGGCATAATCTGAAGGCCGTTGGAAATGGTATAGCACTGGATTTCCCCAATCTACTTGCAAGTCTATCATCACATAATGGATGTTAAATTGACATATATTCAGTGGATGGTTAAGGTAAAGTTAGCTAATAATTCTTGAGGGTGTTAGTGACAGCCTCGCCTGCGCATTTTACTTCTGACATACCCTTGGCCTTTACGCACGATTTGATCATTACAGCGCAAAAAGACGCCCTTCCGCTTTTTAGCGTTTTCGCCTGAACAAGCGCTGTTTGCATGTGCTGAGATCTGAAAATATAGACCCATTTAAATTATGAGAAATGTAGGTTATAAAAGGGGACATGTACATTAAGACTAAATTTAATTTTCTTCGTAAATATCACACTTATCTCAACTTTCGTGGTGGCAGTCTCGACGAGGTATCTCGTAATCAAACACGTGGCCAGATTTTGATGCACGAGATATCTCGTCGAAACCACTTGGACAGATAAACATTGGAGGCTCCAAGTCGTATCGTACTTTTGGAAGAAGGCAAAAAACACAAATTCTTATGAAAACATGATTTACATTGCGTTGAAATTAGAGTAGCTTTTGTAAAGGTTGAGAATTTTTTTGTATGAGTGACATTTACTTTCAAAGCTAAATGTAGGGGGTGGTAGTGTTTGCTATACGTTTTCTAAACGTGACGTCACTTAGCTTGATTTTGGAATACGATTTCAGCACTTCCTCAATCGAAATTCCAAAGAATTAATAGAAATGTGATAATTGGGTCAATGAACGATTAGAATTATCGTCAAACGTCACCGATAAACGCATTTCAAGGTAACTCCGACTTGTGCCGTTTGAGAGCATTTGTAAAGCCGAAGAAAATCTTCACTTTTATTCGGTTTGTTTTATGCTGAAAATCAATCCCATATACATTCTTCTGACGCTATTCCTCCATGCAGATATCATTTTAAGCATGCGTATTGAAGGTTTACCAACAAACTTTATTTAGTTAATTCTATAACATGGTTTCGTATTAAACTTAACCCTAGCATGGAACTATTTCAAATGCTGAGATGTAAACATCTGTCACGATAATCGAGCGCCAGTCAAGTACTATCGGGAATCACCATGGAAGTAGGAAAGAAAAGGAAGTGCCCTAACAATGTTTCGCTATCGGTTTAACTGAAGCCGCTATTTCCATGGTTTTAAGACACCAAGATGGCGGCCGCGCATGCGCTGTTAGAAACTTTTTATAAGGCGCATTTTGTTTTTCATTTTAAGATGTGTTCATTCATTTTGGAATCAAGCGATGCTAAATAAATGAAAATTTTCTTAATTTTGGCAATATTTTGTATTTTAAATGATAATTTAAGTATGATAGATAAAAAGAATTTATTACCTTTCCCCGTTTGCCTTTAAATTTTGCGATTGAATATGCTATAATATAATTACAGTAAAGAAACAGAAAACTAACAATGCTAGTTTTTTGTTGTTGTTTTTTGTTTATCATTGGCATGCAAAATGTTTAAAAAACGATTATCTATGAAACGATATACCAGGGATCTTCTTTGTATTTCGGTTTGTACTCACGTATGCGATAAAAGACGTCGTATTCAAATCAAAACTAAAAAGATGTTGGTAATTATTTGGTTAAAATCGTCAGTAAAAAACCATGGAAGTTCAAAAATGATATAACCACGTTGATTAACATGCACGAGCACAATGTTTTTAAAGCACCAAGATGGCGGCGTGGTTATGGTTTTGGCTTCAACCGTTCAAAGAAAGGCATTTCCATTATCTTTCCTACTTCCATGGGCCGACCAACCGGTATAGTGGTTAAGGTGTTAGCCTCTAGATCGGAAGGTCCCTGGTTCGAATCCGGGTCCGGGCATGGATGTTTGTAAACGTATGGTGTAGAGGCGGCTGGTGCACCTTAAAATCTGTCGTGGCCGAAAGTCCTCACGTTGGGTTGGCGTGGAAGTTTGGAGAGTGGGGTGCCAGCTCAGGTGTTGCTTCGTCATCTGACCGTGGTTCAAAATTACGAGGTGTTGTCCTCGAATCTTTCCCTTAAGGGACTGATTCCGGACCGTCGTCAATAGCCCGTTGTGTTGCTCTAGTACGACGTTAACTAAAATTACCAAATTACCTACTTCCATGGAAATCACTTAAATAGGCATTTGGGTCACGTGATTTTGAACGAGTCTATTAGTTCTGTCACGTGGTTTAGAACAAGTCTATTAGTTGAATAGGGGACTGTTGGAATCGTAAATAAATTATTTCGGTAATTGTTGTTTTCAACGCTGATTCTGGCAGCGACTTTATTATTCAATTCCAAAGTTGGCGACATATAAATGATCTATGACAATTATCTATGTTTATTTGTCTTCTGGGTATGGCAGCTCTTATCCCAGACAACCCTTCTAACCTATTCAGAAATCAAATGGCCTAAGGTCGTCTACCTTTTCGTGAAAATCCCATTACATACATTATAGTTTTGAATGCTCTATTTTAATATTCCAAAACTCTTAAAAGGTTAATTATAGGAGTTTTACCTAAACACCCATGTGGAAAGTGACAGTGAGAGAAATTAAAAAATTTATTAAGTCCTTATTAATGGTTTTAATCTAGATCGCGAAATTTGCTTTAGCTACATTTTAGCACGACTACTCTTCTGATAACTTTGAAAAACATTAGAAGTAATGATTTTTGTTCGACACTTGTATTTAATTCATATAAAATCCTAACAAATTAAACGGATTTATTGATTAATTATTTGTAATTTAAGCATAAAAATAATAAAATTATTGGATGTAGTGAAGAGGTATCTGAGCAAAGAGTGAATGGTTATTTCTTTTTATAATTGGAAAATGAATATTACTATACAAGCTACGGAAATACTTACGAACTATCGTTTTAATGTCTGCGTTTGCTGGTAAAGCATAAAAGCATCAAAATATCATACCGCATCTTCATTGCTTAAAAAGAAAAATTCTTGATATTTAGTTCTTTCTTAAATGAATAAAAGAAAAAAAAATTACCGCAAATTTCTTTTTTCAAAATAAAAGTATGGTAGGTATTTAATTAACATCCGACTGGAGCAACACAACGGGTTATTGGCAACGGTCCGGGATCAACCCTGAAAGGAATGATACCAGGATAACACCACGTAATTTTGAGCCACGGTCAAATGACGACGTCAACACCCGCGCTGGTATCATACTCCTCAAACGTTCACGCCCGGCTAACGAGAGAGCATTTGATGTCACGACAGATTTAACGTACACCAGCCCACTTTGTATTCGATGGTCTTCGGGTGGATTCGAACTCGCAATCTACCGGATTTTAGTCCGTTACTCTACCAACTGGGTTACCGCGGTCAAACAAAATCATGTAAAGTAACAATGAGTGTATGAGAGGCTTCACTTTAAAGTTGTGTTTGTACAGTGAAACGTGGTGCCTGTTTGTGTTCCGGAAGTATCATCACTGGGCTTATTTTAGAATACGATTTCAGAATATAGCCAATAAAAATTCTAAGTAGATATCTGATATTGGTTAAGATTAAACACCAAATGTCGCAAAAACGGCGCTAAACTACATGCTAAGGTACCACGAAAAGAAACATTTGGGTTACAGTATGTAAGGAGTAGTTAGACTTTACTGAAAATCCATATTTAAAATATATCATGAATATATCATAAAGTAGTAAACATCATTGAAGCTGAAAATGCTGGAATTAATAGCTTTGTTGAATTTAACAGTAATTACTATTTACTGGTAAAACATGGTGAAAAGTTGTATATGAAAAAAATAGTGAAAAGGTTCCAGTGGAGTCACAAGGTTGAGTCAGATAAGGCTTGATTTTTGAATAATTGAAATTTATCACTGGATGAGTCCCTGGCCTACTGCTTCCTGTGGAACTCCGTGCATTTCACCGCTGATAATACACCTTTGTGGATTCTTAAGACAAGGTTACAATATTAAAATCTCAATGGAAAAGCAATGAAATTTCGAACAGGTTTCCAGTATTCAGTTCTTTTTACGAAATCTCATTACCCAATTCGGAATAACAATAACGATTACTATTATAACGCCCTATCAAGTATACAATCATATAATCATTATCCAAAGGTTAGATATCAAAAACTACCTTCAAAACATTATTTTCCTATTGTGTGATGTTGTATTAAATATTGCATAAAATGAAGAATCAGAACTTCGGTATTATTCAGAAATGTCAGCATTCGAAGGTAGTATCAACAAATTATCAATTAGAATAGTAATTATCAAATAGGATTTGTTATAAGTCTACTAACGAAAGCTCGCTACAAAAGCAGTGCACTCAGAGGTAACAATTACGATTACTGGAAAAGAAAACGCCTAACAAAATACACAATCGTACAATCATTACCTGTGATTAAGGATAAAAATTAACTTCAGAACATTATTTTTCCATTGCGTAATTTGAATTTAAATACAATGCAAAATATAGAATCATAATCTCGTTAGAATTCAGAACCACCAGCATTCAAAGGTTGTATTAATAAACAATAGAAACTATCTTAGAACGGGTTTTGCCTATACAAACACAAAAATCTTGTCTTTGCTGTCACAACAACGGAGTCTATTGTTCTACGTTTGTGTAACGGATATACTTTTATTTTCTAACCTTATCATTGAGATTTATTCTATTTGTAAAAGTGACCGATAGAGATAAAACTGAACAATGCTGGTATTAACGGGTTGGATAGAGTTCTTAAAAAGTGTTAAGTTATTATTGTGGTAGAATTATAATCGTTTTCGAGATTACCAATAGAGCTTACTATGTCAGAAAGTATCACTAGGCACGCGCCTATTTTTTTTATGTAGGACTACATCTGACTGATAGAATGAGCGACTGGTGAACGATCATCTTTGGCATGAATAGATCCTGATTCAAATTGATATATCGTTACCCCTCCTAGTTTTTTCGACGAGTTATCTCGTCCATTAAATTCAGACTAATTTTACGAGTGACGAGATATCTTGTTAACAAAATGATGGCATTTTTTGTATTATGATGACGAGGTCAGTGTTTTACTAATGACAAGATTCAATTAGTTACCACCGTCCCAGCCTAAGCCATTCGGTGTATCGACACGTAATTTTGAACCACGATGACGAGACAACATCTGAGCTTGCACCCCACTCTCCAAACTTCCACACCAACCCAGCGTGAGTACTTTCGGTCACGACAGATTTAAGGTACACCAGCCAACCTCTACACCATACACTTACAAACATCCATGCCCTGATCGGGTTCGAACCAGGAACCTTTCCAACTAGAGGCTAACACCTTAACCACCATACCGGTTGGTCGGCTTTCTAATGACGAGATATCTCGATAAACAATATTTGGCGTTTTTCTAGAGACGAGATATTTCGTTAAGACAGTGACCTGAGTATATAAAGGGCAGTATGTGCAAACAAATCCATTGATAATAATTTGAAAGGTTTTTGTTGACGGGCTTGTCGACATCATCCAGACGAGAACAGTCATTTCTCAAATAGCTAACAAATTGGTAAGTTTCGTTAAAGACGAGACGCCTTGTTGATATAACCACAAGCAGGGTTAAAAAATACTATCGAACAGTAGTCGTACGAGCATATCTGTGAGCATTATGGGGTCATAATGCCATACTGTGCAATGCATCGTAACAGCCATTCGTTTCCTCCTGGTGATTGTCACGACTAAGGCCCGGTGCACACATCCGATTTTTCAACGTGCGGCGCCACTGCGGCACCGAAGTCCAACTATGCACACATAACCGTGAAATGACGCACGAACTCATTTCGCGCCATTTGCGATACATATTCTATCGAAGAAAACGTGTTTATTTCACTTACTTGGTGTAAAAAAAAGTATATTTTGAAACAAAATAGACGTTACTGGATACAACCATTAATTAATTATTATTTATATTCCATTTGTTTAAGAAAATAAATTACTTCAGAACTCATGTGGCCGACCAACCGGTATAGTGGTTAAGGTGTTAGCCTCAAGTTTGGAGAGTGGGGTGCCAGCTCAGTTGTTGCTTCGTCATCTGACCGTGGTTCAAAATTACGAGGTGTTGTCCTCGGATCTTTCCCTTAAGGGACTGATCCCGGACCGTCGTCAATAGCCCGTTGTGTTGCTCTAGTACGAAGTTAACTAAAATTACCATTACCATTACCATCAGAACTCATGTGCGGCGACCATGGGACGGCGTGGGGAACTGCAGTACAAATTGCACGCAAGTTGAACGTGCGTCGCCCCAGCGGCGCTACAGGCATGTGTGCACTGCTCCATTGGATCTAATGTATCTCAGACCGCACTTGCGTTGCGGCAGCGGCGCCGCACGTTGAAAAACCGGATGTGTGCACCGGGCCTAAGTGTCTTGTTATTAGCAAAACTGATCCAATCTTGATGGACAATACATATCATCACTAAACAAACTTAAGTGCTCTCACATTGGCGACGCATAAGGAGTTTGGAATGCGGGGTTACAGATCATGAGTTGACCTCGTCACCTGACCATGGCTCACACTATTTTTCCCTCTGAGATTGATCCTGGACCGTCGCCGATATCCCGCTATGTTTCTTCACAGAGTGAGGCGTTAACTACTTACCCACCTAACAATCGAGATTGACCCCTGAATATCGCCAATAGCCCGCTGTGTTGTTGCAGTGCGACTCTAACTCAACTTACATTCCAGATCATACTTACATATCCAACTTACATTACCAACTCACTTATGTAGTGCTAATCTTATGCTACCGATCTAATCCGTTAGATTTTACAGTTCAAATTGGTAGGTAGGTAATTGGTAATTTTAGTTAACGTCGTACTAGAGCAACACAACGGGCTATTGACGACGGTCCGGGATCAGTCCCTTAAGGGAAAGATCCGAGGACAACACCTCGTAATTTTGAACCACGGTCAGATGACGAAGCAACACCTGAGCTGGCACCCCACTCTCCAAACTTCCACGCCAACCCAACGTGAGGACTTTCGGCCACGACAGATTTAAGGTGCACCAGCCGCCTCTACACCATACGTTTACAAACATCCATGCCCGGACCCGGATTCGAACCAGGAACCTTCCGATCTAGAGGCTAACACCTTAACCACTATACCGGTTGGTCGGCTCAGTTCAAATTGGTCAAGAATGAAAAACAGCATTCGTCGTGTAAAATTCCATTACATTCCTGAACTGACACCACGTGCACAACTCAGTCACGGTTTTACAGTTATGCTCCTGAATTTCATCACATTCCCTTGTTTGAAGACATTTGTTTTTGAAGTTTTTCAACATCTGGGAGTTCAGCGAAGTCCTCGGTAGCTAAAATTTTTCATTACTCGGCCTCTTCCTTTTATTTATGTTTCTTAAATTCATCATCATTGCCCTTCTTTCACCAGACTGTTAGAGATTCCATGCGAATTGTGAGCTCTGCATGTTTAATAATATTTTGTTATTCCATAGCGCAAACCCAACTACATTTGAGCGATGTGGCGAAACTGGCGAAGCATCTAGTGACGGTTCGTTTTGCTTGTTTAAAAACGTTAGTTGCGCTAGGAGACGAAAAACGCATAATGTCGATTTCTGTGCCATGTGGAGGTAGTGAAATAGATCGAGATTGATATATTTTCCAAAATATTCTTGGTGTTAGCCTCTAGATCGGAAGGTTCCTGGTTCGAATCCGGGTCCGGGCATGGATGTTTGTAAACGTATGGTGTAGAGGCGGCTGGTGCACCTTAAATCTGTCGTGGCCGAAAGTCCTCACATTGGGTTGGCGTGGAAGTTTGGAGAGTGAGGTGCCCGCTCAGGTGTTGCTTCGTCATCTGACCTAGGTTCAAAATTACGAGGTGTTGTTCTCGAATCTTTCCCTTAAGGGACTGATTCCGGACCGTCGTCAATAGCCCGTTGTGTTGCTCTAGTACGACGTTAACTAAAATTACCATTACCATTACCAAAATATTCTTAGTCATATGACCGTAGTTCAAAATTACGTGGTGTTGTCCTCGGATCTTTCTTTAGGGGATTGATCCCGGACCGTCGTCGATAGTCCGTTGTGTTGCTCTAGTATGACGTTAACTAAAAATTACCAATTATCAAAATATTCTTGGTTCTTTTTCATTGTTGTATGGTAATTTTTGGTAATTTTTAGTTAACGTCGTACTAGAGCAACACAACGGACTATCGACGACGGTCCAAAATCAGTCCCTTAAGGGAAAGATCCGAGGACAACACTTCGTAATTTTGAATCACGGTCAGATGACGAAGCAACACCTGAGCTGGCACCCCACTCTCCAAACTTCCACACCAACCCAACCATTGTTGTATGGGGATTACTCGCATTAACGTCGCACTGGAACAATACAACGGACTCTTAGCGACCGTCCGGGATCAATGGCTAAGGGAAATATTCGAGGACAACACCTCGTAGTTTTCAACCACGGTCAGATGGCGAGGTCAACACCTGAGCTGGCTCCCCATCTCCAAATTTTCACATCACGCTAACATGAAAACATTTGAGGCCATTACAGAATTAGCGTGCTCTATTCCCCACATGCACGACGATCTTGAGAAGATTGCAATAACCCAATATCGCGTTGTTTGGCTCAAGGGTGACGTAAATTCAATCACCTTACCTAACTTTTACTTATACCGATTTGACCTCATTTGGGTTTCTTAAATTTTCGTGTCGTCTAACTAGCCGACCAACCGGCTTGTTGGTTAAGGTGTCGTAAGATAGTCTAGATTGGAAGGTTCCTGGTTCGACTCCGGGCCAGTGCATGGATGTTTGTAAGCGTATGGTGTGGAGACGGCTGGTGCACCTTAAATCTGTCGCGACCGAAAGTCCTCACGTTGGGTTGGTGTAGAAGTTTTTACAGTGTGGTGCCATCTCAGGTGTTGCCTCGTCATCTGAACGTGGTTCAAAATTACGTGGTGTTGTCCTCGTATCTTTCCCTTCTAGGGATTTATCCCGTAGCGTCGTCGATAGCCAGTGGTGTTGCTCTAGCATTACGTTAATTAGAAATGATCAAATTGCCAATTTAAAGATATAATTATCTACTTTAATAATTAACATAATGTTAGTAACCGATAGCTGTAAAAATTGAAGTCTCCATTTGGGTTCCGTGGTTCAAAATTACGTGGTGTTGCCCTCGGATCTTTCCCTTAAGGGATCGATCTCGGACCGTCGTCAATAGCCCGTTGTGTTGCTCTAGTACGACGTTAATTAAAATTACCATTACCATTTGGGTTCTTCCAAGTGCAGAAACCGATCAACCGGTATAGTGGTTAAGGTTTTACCCTCTAGATCGGAAGGTTCCTTCGAATCCGGGTCCGGGCATGGATGCTTGTAAGTGTATAGTGTAGAGGCGGCTGGTGCACCTTAAATCTATCTCACGTTGGGTTGGTGTGGAAGTTAGGAGAGTAAATTGCCAGCTCAGGTGTTGCCTCGTCATCTGACCGTGGTTCAAAATTACGAGGTGTTGTCCTCTTAAGGTGTTTTACGAGGTGTTTCCCTTAAGGAATTGATCCCGGACCGTCGTTAATAGCCCGTTGTGTTGCACTAGTGCGACGTTAACTAAAAATTACCAATTACCATTTCCAAGGGCACAAATCGTTTTAATATTGTTTTCTTGAAGTATTTAAATGATAGTTTTGAATAATTAAAAGGGCAAATAGTCAAAGTTTCTTGCTCTTGGAGCTTATTTTTTTTCCCGGTAATATTTTGAAGAATTATATGTAGTGCTAATCCGAACGAGAAAGCAGTCGACCAAGGATCAGTTGATATTTAAATACGTGTGAAAGCTCGTTAGGAAGGTATTTATTTAACATCGTACTGGAGAAACACAACAGGCTATTGCCGATTGTCAGTTATCAATCCCTCAAAAGATTTAAGGCTATCGCCTCATAATTTTCAACCACAAAAGCAAGTTAGATGACAGCTGACATACGCAAAAACTTGTGTGGACATCGCATTGTGTTTTACCTTTTGTCATCTAGTAATCAATGTTATTGCTTTTGACATCGAACAATAAACTTGGAATTAAAACCTCAGCTAATGATGCCTGTTGTGGACGTGCTTTTTTGTTACTATTGAACCTAACGCCTAGAACCTAATTCAAAAGCTTGTTCACTACCAACACGTTGAGCAACACAGCGGGCTGTTGACGACGGTCCTGGATCAATCCCATAAGGGAAAAATCCAAGGTAATGGTAATGATAATTTTAGCTAACGTCGTACTAGAGCAACACAACGGTCTGTTGACGACGGTGCTTAAATCCACAAAGGGAAAAATCGGAGGACAACACCATTTAATTTTGAACCACGGTCATATGACGAGTCAACACCAGAGCTGACACCCCACTCTCCAAACTTCCACACTAACCAAATAGATTTAAGGTAGCCACCTCTACACCACAAGCATACAGACATCCATGCACTGACACGAATTCGAACCAGGAACCTTCCGTTCTAGAGGCTAACACCTTAACCAAAAGGAAATGGCCCGGGTCAAATTCGAAGGGAAAGAACCGAGGACAACACGTAATTTTGAAGAACGATCAGATGAATAGGTCACACTTGAGCTGGAACCCCACTCTCTAAACTTCTACACCAAGTCAACGTGAGGATATTTTAGACCCTGGCCGATTTAACGTGCACCAGTCCTGTTTGTACGCGATGGTCTTTGGTTGGATTCAAATTCGCAACCCTCTGGTTGCTAATCCGTTACTCTTCCAAACGGGATACCACGTAGCGGTTATATATATGAAGTAATAACTATTTTAGCGTCATATGAGGTTTTATTGGGTGTTTTTAACTAACGTTACACTGTTGAGTAATTATTCAGTTTCATAAATAAATGCAACTAGAAGAATTAATTTCGCATTTTTAAATTTTGTGCATTTTTTAGTTGTAAGTTGTGTCAACATCGAGACTAAGAGGTAAAAAGGAATCATAAATTAATATCTTTAGAACAATTTTTTCCCGACATCTTTTCTTTTCTTTTATTTCGCTGTTTTCTGTTTTAAATATTTATTATTTTAATAAATTGGTGTTTATTTTTTATCACACGCAACACCACCACAAAGTATTCGACTTAAAGAGGCAGGAAAGTCAGAATAAAGCACTTAATGTAATTATGCCATTATTGAAATAATAATAGGGTTATTGAAAGAATAATAAGGGTTAAAAAATCCGAACTAGAACTTTTTAAACACCAAAAAATTATTTGTCATAATGACAGGTGAAGATTACGAAATTCCACAATGTCGCATGCCGGATACAAGAGTGCCAGAAGTAAAAAATATTGTTTTGTTGACTATGAGTGCGAGAGCACTCGGCGTAAATATACGTTTTTATTAATTGAGTTCACATGAAAAGAACTTAAGACAGGGAAGTCCAAATCTCCTTCAAAATCGTCTTTTGTAGTAGAACTTAGTGTCACATTTCGCCATTTTGTAGCTTTGCTCATACAGCAAGGGTGCGATGTATGTGAAATGTATTACATTAATGGGTATGCATGTGTAGGATTTGTGTCCAAAGAAAGTTATAGAAATTATAAAGATATATGGCGAAAGGTGTAAAAATATTATTGTATTCTACGAAAAACGTAAGTCATTATATATTTTGATCATCTCTTCAATCTAGAGTAAACAAATTCAAACCAAGTAAAGTCGGGTATTTTGCTAGTGTAAAAAAAAATATATATATATATATAAGCGTATAAATATCGTTTTATGTTCTTTGATTTGATGTACGATGTTTCTAGAAAGTTCTATGATGCTATTTCCTAAAATATGCGTTATATGTATATTGTTGGAATATGTACATCATAGAACGGTCACCAAAAGGAACCAGGAATTTTTTTTTTTTAACTTTTTAATTATTTATATCGTTGTACAGTCGATAGTTGTATTTTATCGTTGGTACAGTTTCGACCCGAGCAATTGAATATTCCTAAAAAAAATCTCTCTCTCTCTCTCTCTCTCTCTATATATATATATATATATATATATATATATATATATATAAGTTAAACTAATTTGTGTGAAAAAGTCCTCGTTTATTTCTCTTGCAGATGAAAGAGTTACAAAAATCTGTTCTCAACTGTCTTTCTAATGTACCTTTTTAAAGCAAAAATGCAAATAAATATAACATTGTGCATAAAATGTTTTTCTGTGGTGGTTCTCAACTTAACATATTTCTTCCAATTATGAGAATAATGAGTGTTAAAATGCAGGAACCTGTTTTAAAAGGAAGCTAATGAACAAGTTGATACTATTTCAGATAACAGAATATATTTTGTAATGTAGGTACTTAAAAATTGATTGATATAATACTTTTGTAAAACACCCGGTTTCACCTGAAGTATATTTATTAACTAGTTTCCCTATTTACAACTATTCAATATTACCTTTTTCTAAAATATTTACAGTTTAATAACTTTCATGAAATTCAAAGCATCCTTGGTGCCACTTACAAGTAGCTTATGACTAGTTTATTTATCTAATCATGACGAAGAAAACGAAATGCTGATAAATTCTTAGTTAGAATGTGAAATTGTATATTCTAACATATATATATATATATATATATATGTCATATTTCCGGCCGTGATCTTTATTCTGCGTTTCTGTGGTTTTTACATTTCAAATTTATTAGAATAACACTGTTTCGTAAGCATATAATTCATAAAAAATTGAAATACTATATTCTTTTAAAATACTGAAAACGGCTCTTATAAATAATTCGTAAACTTGAAATATATTGATATTTGAAGATATTGAAATTATTCGAAAATACCAGAGTTCTACCATTGATATTATACGTTTTTAATTATAAGTTAATTAGTTATTTCGTGTGATCTTTGACAATATCAGAAACTTTGAATCATTCTTAAACCTATAAAGTAGTCTGTTTCCAAATTCTCTTTTAGTGAAGTAGAAAATAAATGCAACACCGAGCTACCACATTCCCGATGTCCACTTAAATTAACTTAATAAAAAATCAACTCGTCCTTGGCAGTTATCATAAACATTTAACCCGAGCTCTTATGTCTTGATAATAACATTAATTTCCCGTTAAGCAATCAAAACAAAGTACGACAATCAAAACAATTTACCGCTCCGCGAATAGAGGAAGTTTCGGTGCACTTTTTCTACAGCATGGAAAGGCAATCTCTAACGCTTCAGCGGCTATGAAAAGGAACAATCTTTTACCACTTAATAAAATAAAAAACAAGTGCTTTTGTAAACATAGGCGACAAGAGCAACGTTCAATTTCGTTCGACTCTCTCTTGTAAACATAATAATACGCGGTAAACAAAAAAAGACTAACACGATAGTTTCAATACTACATGTTTCTAAGAACAAAAGAGACATCCGAGACGAGCTTATCGTTTGCGGCGAATTCCAAAACGTTTTGTTGTGCAGAGTTGTTCCTTTTTTCATTCTCGCGGCATTTTGTTCTAATCCTAACTGATCGAGATGAGATCTATACCCCATCTATAACACGTTGTGCTGTAATATTTTTTTTCCCAAGGCAGTCTCTGCTTCAATTTCTTTTTTGTTTCTTTTTAATCACCGTAAGAATAATGCTCGACTAGTCCACTTCGGGAAGATCACGTGACACGTGAAATCAGACGTTAAAGGTCGCGGGAGAAAGTTTTTGAATGGAGGCGGGGTTTTTAGTTTTCTTGAACTTAAGTCAACCTAGTTTCCGTTTCGTGGACAGGATATATAAGGAACTCACATTTTCTTACGCTTCACACTCACCCTTAGCATCCTCTTGCAGCTAGGAACTTGTATCGTAACCGCATCCCTTCACTTTTCTAACGCAGCCAACATGAACCAATTAGTGGTAAGTGATTTAATTTATTCCTAAGAGAAAAATATTGAAGTCTTTCCCCCTATATTCATATGCCTTCATATGACTGTAAGATTGTCCAAGCTATTCTGCAGTATACTAAGATAAAAGACCCTTTTTTCTCGTAATTACACTATTGACCGTTTGTTCTCTAAATTACACAACAAATTATTCGTAAATAAATATTTCTTTATTCATATACGCAACTATGTTCTGTAGTTCATATAATGTCAAACTTTATTTGTCAACATTTTTTCCTGAGACAAAAATATTGAAGTCTTTCACCTATATTTATATGCCTTCATATATCTGTAAGGTTGACCAAACTATTATGCAGCATTCTAAGATAAAAGACCCCTTTTTTTCTCGTAATTACACTATTGACCCTTTGTTCTCTTAATTACACAACAAATTATTCGTAAATAAATATTTCTTTATACATATACGCGACTATGTTCTTTAGTTCATATAATGTCAAACTTTATTTGTCAACATTTATTCCTAAGAGAAAAATATTGAAGTCTTTCCCCCTATATTCATATGCCTTCATATGACTGTAAGATTGTCCAAGCTATTCTGCAGTAAACAAGATAAAATACCCTTTTTTCTCGTAATTACACTATTGACCCTTTGTTCTCTTAATTACACAACAAAATATTCGTAAATAAATATTTCTTTATACATATACGCGACTATGTTCTGTAGTTCATATAATGTCAAACTTTATTTGTCAACATTTATTCCTAAGAGAAAAATATTGAAGTCTTTCCCCCTATATTAATATGTCTTCATATGTCTGTAAGGTTGTCCAAGCTATTCTGCAGTATAATAAGATAAAAGACCCTTTTTTTTCTCGTAATTACACTATTGACCCTTTGTACTCTTAATTACATAACAAATTATTCGTAAATAAATATTTTTTTATTCATATACGCGACTATGTTCTGTAGTTCATATAATGTCAAACTGTTTTATATTGTCTTGTGAAAGAAGAGACTGTCCTGAGTTAAATAATAAATTCTCATTTCATATCTCTATTCAAAAGAGAAATATATTAAAGTATATTCTCCTTCATTTGAATACCTGATAATGTTTTAAGGTTTTCCAAAATATTGTCAAGTATCCTGCGAAAAAACCCTTGTCTTTCTTGAAAAAAATATTAAATTTGTAAATAAATTTCCTAAATTCGTATCCCTGACATTATTGTAAAGTTGTCCATGCTATTGTATAGCATAATGAAATAGAACACCAATATATATATATATATATATATATATATATATATATATATATATGTCTCTTGATAAAATAATAAATTCATAACCAAATTTCCCTCTATTCCTATACCTGACAGTATCCTTTTAGTTGCTCAAACTGTTCTGTAGTGTTCTATAGTAACTGTGACTTATATAAAAAATAAATCTCAATTTGTGGGCCCCTGTAAACCAGGTGAAAGAGTGAAAGTCTGCAAGTTCGAAACTCGATCCAACGAAAAACTATCGTGTACATGGGGGCTGGTGCACTTTAAATCTGTCGTAAATCAAATGTTGACGTGGTGTGGAAGCTTGAACTATGAGTTTTCAGCACAGGTGTTGTTCTCATCATCTGTCACCGTGGTTTAGAATTACGAGGTGTTGTCCTCAGTTCTGTCCCTTTGGGATTGATCCCGGACCGTACCAAAGCGATCTTTTTCTGCTTTCACACCACTACTCTATTCCTCGATCCCTCTTTTATTCTCTTTCAAGAAATTTTTACTTGACATTGTCTTTTGGTTGACAAAATTTTACCAAATAAGTCTATTGCCACCATAAATTTTAAAACAAACAACCAATAATATTCTAATGTGGGTGAATAATGTTAAAACTATTCTGTAATAGGACTCTATCTTCGTTTACTTAAAGAATGATTGAAGCACTCCCTTTATTTTCCTGTATGTATATTTCAATTTTTCAGTATGAGGATTAAGAGTATGCCTTTTTGAAAGATTTAGAACGAAAAATATGTGAAGCAAACATTTTAACAACTACTGAAACTATGCAAAGTTGAGACATTTGTGATGGAAATATGTGCTGAAATAAAAGCATTTCAGCCATCAAGACCAAAATGAATATTGAATTGAAATTTTATGTGTGGATAGAACATGTGGTTAAATAAAATATTTGCCAACTGAAACCCATATTAAAAGAATTAAGATATATTTTTTTACTTATTCCACCTGATCCAGCCGCAAGCTAGATCAGGTCCAAAAGACCGAAGACATAAAAGTCATAGACCAGCACAGTCTTCACAAAAATGTCCTCTCTGTCAAGCTCCAGGCACTTCAATAGGTAATTGGGAGAGGCTTCGGCAGACTCGCCTTTAGAGCAATAATTTGAGATTTAAAAAATATGAGAGCTAGATGTAATATGAGGAAAAGATGGTAGAAATAATCACACAGGATGTATGCTCGTTGCACACCGAACAAGATTTGCTTATGGGCGTTCTTGTAGAGAGTACTTTTACGCTTCATTCTCTCTAGTTTTAAAATATTACTACATAACCATTTTCCCATGATTTTTTTCATTTTTGTATACTTTTACACATGCTATGAATATAATATATAGTAATAGTTATCCTGATTAGTCCACGAGCGAGTCATTAGCCCTTTTGAGGTCTGGGCTTTGAATGAATAGATATTTTATGAGGATAGTTTATTATTCTATTTTTTCTGCAATAAACTCACCTACTCTTCAATTGCCTCTCAGATTGCTCTGCTCTTCTGCACCGTTGCTGTAGCTACAGCAAGTAGCCTGTCCAGCTATGGAGGCCATGGAGGTTATGGTGGACATGGAGGATATGGTGGACATGGAGGATACGCCATTGCTAGCGGCTACGGCGGCCATGGCAAAGGGTTGGGTGGCTATGGAGGATACGGCAAAGGACTGGGAGGCTATGGAGGATACGGACACGGCCTCTCTGGATACGGACATGGATATGGCCTCTCCGGATACGGCCACACCGTAGGATACGGAAAGAGTCTTGGAGGATATGGACACGGTGGATCCGGTAGCTATGGACACGGCGGATATGGAGGCTATGGACATGGTGGATATGGACTCGGACATGGAGGATATGGAGGACACGGACTTGGATATGGCAAGGGATACATCGTCTCAGGTCATGGATATGGTCATGGTCTTTCTTCCGGCCACGGATATGGCGGATATGGACATCATTAAGCATCGCTCATTTTTTGAAGTTGGTGAGTACAACGCATTTTTCAATTTTTTGCCTCTTTAGTACTTGATGGATGTAACGGCAATCATTATGAAACATGTCTCTATTCAGCTGAAATAGCTTTAGACAAGAGTTATTATTGATATGCAGAAAAAAACTTAAATTAGAATTAGGCTATATTGAGAAATAGGATTTGAAAAATTGTTTTATGACATTATAGGGTCTACAAATTTATTGCTAGAATATAACTTTTATTTCATTTTTCAAAACTGCGTCTGATTTAGAAAATTAAATTCCCAGTACAGCGCCATCAACAAGGAATACAATTTTTCAACTTCTACGAATCGTAACATTATAAAGACAAAAGCATAGGACATCTTTCTAACAAAAATTATAACCCACCTAAAATATCTATGTCAATTCGATAAATATTTAAATTATTATGATTTAAATTATCATACTTTCATGTGGAAGTCAAATACTCTGTTACCTAATAGAAGAATAGATATATTGCCTTATTTTTAAAAATCAAATGGGTAAAGAATACACGAAAGAAAAAAGCTTAAATAGGATTAGATGAAGTAACGAGAACATTATAGTACACAAGTAAAAAACTGTACCCAAAACTCTGGTATGAGGATTTAGAACCTAGTACAACAGTTATGGATAGTCAAAACTTAATTTCGACAACCGTTTTAAAATGTATCATTAATTTGCAATTATAGTTATTATTGTTAACACTCGTATTAACAGTTTTTGTTTTCAGTTAGTAGTTAACATTAACAGTTAGTAACAAAATTAAACGGTTTTTATTAAATGCTAAAACTTTACACCAATAGTCAATTTTAAGTTATTATCAATTTAAATTCACCATTATATTTTAATTGATTTAAAGTTAGTAATTTCAGCTTATTAAATAATCAGATATTTTTTATAAATTTCAAATTTAATTTACTAAGATTAATTCCCTTAATTAAATCCAATAGTAAGTATTAGTATCTTAATATTCTTGATAGCTGTTACTAACTGTTCTTTCTAAAACCAGTAATATGGTATTAACAGCCCGTCTCTATTTTGAACATACATTGTAAGTCTGATTAAGATAAATTATAAATTTATATTGATTGATTTTAATTTTAAAAGTTTTTATTTTTCCATGAATAAAATATCTGAAACGCATTTCGCAACTCGAAGGACTGAACAAGAGAAACGTACTTTAATCTAATTGTATTTAGTTACTATACATGAAGAGTATTTCAATGCATAGTAAATGTTTTCAATTTATTTTTTCAGAGAAGCTATGACAAAGATCTACCATCCTTACTCCTCGCTCACTTGAGGTCCCAAGTGTATGGTGATGAAAGAAGTATTTAAATATTATTTCACGAAACATACTGTGTATGAATGTTAATAAAGTTTTTAACTTATAATTAGTTTGTTCATTTTAAAGGTTCTACGATTTCCATTTTCCAACACAATATTATCTTACTATACAATAGGCAAAATGTGTAGAACACTTTTTATCTTTAAACTTCAAAGTCAAAAATAAAATACTTAAAGACTTTCTTGGAAATTTCTCACGTACAGTAAATCAATACATCATGAAAAATACTTACCAGAAATGAAAGCGATAATATTTATTGTAAAATAGTAAAAGTCACAAGCGATATTTATATCGAAAATTAGGAAATACGTTCATGCGCTATATTATAATTAAACTACTACACATCAACTAGGATTAATGGCCAGTCATAACAAAATTTATTAATATAAATAATATAATAACAAAATTAATAACAAAATTGAATATACAAAATAACAAAATTTATATATACAATATATAACAAAATTTATTTATTTTGGTCAAACTTCATAGATTTATTTTTTAAAACCTGGCGAAGCGGGATCACTGTGTATAAACCTTTTTCCACCACTGTCACTTTTTCAACCCCCGACGATTGCTACGCAATCCTATTTAGTTCGCTCTGCGAACTATATGTACTTTTCAACAATGAGAGGGAGGGGGTGGGATTGCTTCACAATCCATCTCCATATGAATTGCTTCTGGATTGATCCACCTCTAGTATGATGTTAATTGAAGGTTCCCTTCCCATTGCGATATTTATCGCATGCGCCCGAGTAACGGAAATTTACCTATTTGTTTTGCGAGATTAGCGGATACGTATATAAGCCGACCCCTGTACTTTAGCTTTAGATAACGTTCTTAAAATTCTCGGCTAATACACGGAAATATAGTGTAAATAAAAATAAAATGTTTTAAAAACTGTCAAGAACAAAACATTTCATTTCCACATAAAAAAGGAAATATTTTAGCATCACATATTGTTAAAATTCAGAGGAAATCTCATAATTATATATGTTTTAGCTGATCCGTGTTTTGTTGTAATAGTACTTTTTAAGATTTTCATATTCGACTGCTGCTATGGAAACGGCGACCAAATTTGCCTGTTCTTCTTAAAACATTGCAAGCTCTCTAGCGCGTACTCTCAAATTTTATGAATGAATTCATTAAAAAAATATAACTGTGTTTATCGTCTGCGCGTGCTCCAAATTCATTAGCCCGTTTAACCACAGGACTCGCTATCTACAAATCACAAAGCTAATAAACCTGAAAAAGATTGAAATTTTTTTAATAATAAATAGATACTAGCCACTGCATAGCTAGCCCGGCGTTGCCCATGCACGCAGTGCTGGTTTGCTTCGCAAACCAACACCACGCGCAAAGCCGTATTGTAAGGTAATACCAGAAATGGGGCAACAAACTTTAATGGCACTTCCCATTAATGTAAGTGCCACAGATTCGTCAGGACTTTGAGTGCAAGAAAACAAACAAACACTTCCTTTCATAATATTGGAGAAGATCTTTAACTTTAGATCTGGTAAATTCAGTAATGTGTTTAATTTTTATTTCCTTCCATTTAGAATTGAATCGGTCATTTGAGATGCCAATTTACTGGTTAGGGTAAGCCACATTCACTCCGCTTAAAACATTACACGTCCAATATACAGGCACATAGAAACGACATAATAAAATTTTGGTTCATTTGAAAAACAACACATTTCCAGGACATGAGTCGTTTTTCAAATGATATTTAGTTCGGAGATCCAGTTCTACATTCCCGATATCAAAAACAACCAAGCCAAATATTATTTATATCACAAGTCTTTTGCATAGAAAGGCCCAAATGAAATATGCTCATTTTTGGTAAAATATAGTGGTGATGTTCTCGATGTAAATAATATTCGGTATCTTCATGTTTTTTCTGACGGTGAGGCAGAACAGAACAACAAAAACAATGTTGTTGTAAGGCTTTTCCTAGCCTTCATAGAAATTGGGCAATTTGACAAAGTATCTACAATATCATTACTTTCCTATATGAGGTCATACCTCCCATGCGACCGGAATTAAGTGCCATCAAAATAAAAAATTTTAAAAATTGAAATGATTTTTACAGTGAAGTTGTATGCAGAACTAGTGTTACTTTCCACGGTAGTTCGCGAATCGTTCCAAGTAGAAGTTGTTGAAAGTGAAAAAGAAGAAGAGTAAAGGATTCCAAATCATGGGGCCCAAAGTTTTATAAAAAGAACAATAGTATAAACTGAGACACTGAAGCAAGGAACATTCCAAGGACAAACAGAAGTGTTCAACATTTCAAGTTTTATGGAGCTAACGTATTCTAACAAACATGTGGGTGAAGTCAAAGCTAGAACTTTCATTAATGGACTTATTGAACACAGCTTTGACTTGAAAAATCCACATACCGACTCTCCGGAACTTCCTAAAACCTGTACTTGTCGACAAAATTCTGTACCAATAGACATAATCAAACTATTGATTTAAAAAACTCAAAGACTATATTCCTGCAGACATTGTTTTGAGGAGTTTTCTTCCAAAATATAATACTGGCCAACTATTGACAGAAATTAAAAAGAAGACGGATAGTGAAAAACGATGAAATAACGTATGCAGGTTGTCATTTGAGAAACAACACATCTCTAATGGCATTGTTAATTTTTTTACGCGTAAACTGAGTAAAAAAAATGTTCTTTCATTAACTTCCAGACCTATGTATACATTAAAAAAGTTAAGTGTGAGTACAACTTGTAATAATGTAACAGCGAAGGTTTTTTTAAGTTTTCCGAAAGTTTACTTTTTCGAAATGAGGTGTTACTCAAATGACTGATTCGATTATTAATTGAGATGTAGTTTTTTGAGTTATTGAGTTCTGTATCACCGAGTTTTTGTGAGATTCCTAGTTAATCTTTGCAAGATTATGCTACTGAGACGGATGTATTTTTTAGTTGCAAGATTTATTAATTGACTTGTTATTTTGAGTGTTTTGAATTGTAAATATTCATTGGCAATAAAACGTTGTAAGGGTATATTTCAACGCGAAATCATTATTTATGTTCACTCCGCGAAAGATAATAAGGGCTTGACCAGTAATAAGTGATTTCTAGAGCCTGTTGTATTATTTTCCTAACGGGTTTTTAAGCTAGATTTTATCAATAAGGAATAGTTGGCCATAGTTTTTTTCGGTAATACTTTCAGCTAATAGAACCAGGGTTGCTGATATTGAAACTCCTTGTCTACAAATTAATGAAACATCACTAAACATAGTATTTTTTACTCCATAAATGTTATTTATGAAAGTCTTCCAACTATACCCCTGATGGGGTACAGGTTGTCATAACGCCTGGGGTAAGTTGGCGCATCATATCATATGATCACACCATATCATATATCACATCATATCATATGTTGGCATATCATTGTAGCAATGATGAGAGTTAATCACTTTAAAACTTATATTTTAATACAAAATAAGGAAAACTAAGAAAACAACAAAAAACAATGAAATCATTAAAGTTTCATATCCACCAAAAATGTAGGACAATCGACCACTTGAAATGGTGACTTTAATTTTGGCAAAATTATGTTGCGGTTGTACCAGATTATGTCTGCGACTTCTGAATTCTCCAAAGTATATGTGTTTTCACCATTGTGGAAATATAAAATCCATCGCCGTCAATGTCCACTGTCTTTGTTACGCCAACATGACCCACGACTTATACGCCAACTTGCCCCAGCAAGACTTTTGATACAAAATGGCTGCCTTACTCTTCCATATAAGTTTTACAAGCAATTCCAGTACATGAATACAATTGTATTGCTCACTTTATCCAAGAGTCATTGAAAACATCTCAACATATTAAAAAAAATCGTTTTTTTTTTCTCTCTCTGGAAGCTTTTATCACACTGAAACTAGAGTAGATAATGGCAACAAACACATATAGTTAAATAATGGTGATATCACCGCTCTGAAATTACTGTGGTAAAAAATATAAGGTAAATTCCAAGTTACCCCTTGTATCAACAAGCATTGGTCTCCTTACTGTTCCAAATGTACATTTCTATTCCAAATATTCATTAGTAAAATTAAGTTTTGAAACGAAAAAAGAAAATTTTTAAATGAAAGTGTTGGAAGTTGCATATAGAAATGGTTTCTAATGAACAGATACATCGACTTTCAAATTTGAGTATACATTATGAAAAGATATCTTCATAAGACAAAAATTCATCTAAACTTAATTTTATAGGAATGGAAAATTACACGCTTAGAAACATACTTGGTCGAAGAACAATTCCTTATAGCATTTTTAAAGCTTAGTTCTAAATACAGCCATTTACAAAATTATTCTACTCTAAAAAATCATATTCGGAACACAGCATGTAAAAACAGTTTTTATAAGAGAAATAGACAAACATATTTAGATAAACAACACAAATTCTTCATCATTTGGAGTTTTTACCTTAGAAATTATTCTACATGCAAAAATATGTGAAACCAAACTTCATTCTACGTTTTCATTATTTTTCTGTTCGAAACAGACTTTTGTTATTTTTCGATTTTGTTATTATTTGTAACTATTATTCGATTGAACTGTTCTTATGATTGATGATTAGTGGTAAAATTAATCATGTTATTCAATAGCACTGTTCTTTTGATTGCTGGTTAATTGATTAAAAGTGTAATTAATTAGAGCTAACTTTATCAATTTTATATCCCTTTTTGAAAACAAGAGAAACAAAACCTATTTTCTTTCGTGATGTATTTAAGTATTGCAGTAATTTAACTTTAGAAAGCATTGGGTTAGTTATTGTGCAATTTTCGTAAATTCTAAGATTTGGTTTATTGTGTGTCATAATGTGTTCATCATCCGCCTTCAACGAAAACGAAAGTGTACTTCAAAGTAAAACTTTACATTTGAAGTGGGTGATACATATTAATCTGTGTGTGCTATCTTGAATCAGTCGATTCAAATCTCATCGCATCTGTGCGTGTGCTATCGGGAATCAGTCGATTCAAATCTCATCGCATCTGTGTGTGCTATCTTGAATCAGTCGATTCGAATCTCATCGCATCTGTGTGTGTGTGTGCACTATCGAGAATCGGTCGATTCCATTGCTCCACGTATCGTCGGCTCTGTTTGTGTGTACTACCGTGAATCCGTCCACTCCAGTGCTACGAACTTTCTTGCACCCGATTGTGAAGAAAAGTTCAAACATGGCGTTCCTCGGTAAAGCCCGTAAGGAAGATCTTATCATTCTCGCCAATGAGGTTGGAGAGAAGGTCACTCCGGATTCAAAGATGATAGATCTAAAGAATTTAATACTAGCAAGCCCAAACTATGAGCCGGATTATGTGAAAGAATTGTTGAACACCATTATATCCCAAAGAATCGAAGAAGCTGAACAAAGAAAACTGCAGCTCGACAGCGAAGAACGAATAAGAAAAGAAGAAATGGACTTCGAACTGAAAAAACTGCAACTTCAAAATGAATCTTTCAATTCAACTGGTTATGTATCTTCACGTCCGAAAATAGAGTTCCTCTCCATGATTCCTAGGTTTGATCCAGTAGAAAATGATATCAGCTTATATTTAATCCTATTTGAGCGCCAAGCTCAGGCCGCAGACGTTCCGAAGGAATTTTGGTCCGCAAATTTGATCCGTCTGTTACCGTACGAAATAGCACAGCTCGTTGCCAGAGAGGAAGTAGAGGTATCCCAGGATTTTGAAAAAGTGAAGAGCCTTCTACTGAAAAGGTACAAACTTACAGCTGAGAAATTCAGGCAGCTGTTCTCCAAACACTGCAAGTCGTCTACTGCTACCTGGAAAGACTTTGCATATGAAGTCAAGAACTATTTTCAAGGATGGATCAGTGGTTTAGATATTTCCACTTTTGACCAGCTGAATGAATTAATAATCTCGGATCAAATCAAGCGTCGAGTTCCCCCCGAAGTGCGCGAGCACTTCATAGACGAATGGAGTCAACTCAACAATGTTGAAGAATTAACTAGCAAGTTAGATGATTATGATGCAGTTCGAATCAAGAGAGATGTCCCTCTCTTCCACTCTCGCAGAGTAACTGATAACAGATCACATCTCATGTCAAACCAGAAGAGGTATCCAGAACATAAAACAAAATTCTCGGATAAGCCCAAACCTGATAGAATGGAAAATCGATCAACTTTAACTTGTTATGGCTGTGGAAAGCCAGGATACATAAAAGCCAAGTGTCCTTCGTGTACGCCCTGTACACCTAGAGAGGAATTCAGTTTCAATAGTATAACTCTGTATACTATCCATGTTTCTGCAGCACCAACAGCTTTGTTAGATATCCGCATAGGAGATATCCATGGAAGAGTTTGTGCCGATACTGGTGCCACTCTCTCCATTGCTGGTGAAATAATGTTCAACCTGCTTCGGAAACGAGGAGTTGATTTCCAAAAACTTGAAGTTACAATGGCTTGAGCAGACGGCAGTCGATCTACCGTAGAAGCTCTCACCGCCACGGTGCCCATTAATATAGAAGGAAGAACTGTGTCCATTGATATGCTGGCTCTACCAGAAGCAAGAGGTAACAGAACCCTCTTAGGTACCGACTTTTTGGAAAAGACTGGTATTGTGCTAGACCTAAAGAACAAAAGATGGTATTTTGGCGACGAGCCTAATTACAAAATTTATTTCAAGGAAGACCTTGATGTAGGTTCACTACAGACTGCTGATAGCTTTACAGCAAACTCTTTCCACCACCGTGATGATGAAGGTACACCTTTGATCCCAGTGCAAAGGAAGATGAGCTCCCTGCTCTGAAAATTTGACACTGTCTTCAAACCAGGGGGAGGCCATACCCCTTATGTGAAACAGGAACATCGTGGACTGGGGTGGCAAACGGCAAACCGCCGTCTCCCGCAAAATCCCCATGGATGTCACCGAGCTGTACCTGGACGGCAGCGACATCCCAACCCTGTCCAGCCACACCTTCATCGACCTGAAGAACATCGAGATCCTGCACTTAGACCACAACTACATAGTCCACTACCAAATGTGGCTCCTCAACGTCAACTCGCGCCTACAGGAAGTCAAGCTCGCACACAGCTCCTGGATGTGCAACTGCTTCTTCATAGGCGAGCTGAGGGAGTTTCTGCACCTCAAGAGGGACCACGTGCGGGATCTACAGGACCTAGAGTGCAACTACAACCACAGCAGCATGCACTGCATGCTTGACTTCAACACCACTGCGTGCACCAACTTCACGGCCACCGCCATGCGGCTGAAGTTCGATTGGAACGAGCTCCTGCCGGTCCGGATCATCGCGGCGACTGTCCTCTTCATTGTGATATCCATCGTTATAATCGTCTTCGTCTACAGAAAAGATATGGGCGTCTGGTTCTACGCCAAGTACGGCATCTGCCTCTTCCAGGGCGGCAAGGGGCGCGCGTCCCACACAGGTGGCGGCGAGCGACGAGGACAAGCTGTTCGACGCCTTCGTGTCCTACAGCAAGAAGGATGTGGCCTTCCTTACACAGATCCTGGCCCCGGAGCTGAGTGTTGCGTGCCGACCTTTCGCCTGTGCCTTCACTACATGAACTTGCCAGTGGGTGGCTACATGTCGGACGCCATCATGGAGGTGATAGAAAGCGAGTGAGTGCTCCTCATTACTTACCTGGAGACAAAGTGTACATCACCGCTCACCATTTGAGTAACATTGCAGAAGGGCAAACCTCCAAGTTTATGCCGAAAAGAGATGGCCCCTGCATCATACTCACACAGAAATCACCCACTTGTATAATCGCCAACCCAGACAATCCAAATGAACCTATGGGAACATACTGCACGTCGGCACTAAAAGTGTATACACAGGACGAAAGTGTAACACCAGTGCACCCCCTGAGAAAACGTGGAGAACCACGAAAAACTGAAACTTCTGGTTCCTCACCGAGACGGTCTGAAAGACGTCGGAACCAAAAGGGGAGTCTGTGACAGTCATAGATTTCATTTCATTCTCCTACCAACAGATGGCGCCAAGAGCACCACAAGTACTTTGGTAGTTGAAGAGAGGCTACGAGTCACTTAGCTTCCCCGCTCTCGTGAGGACTGGTTGTCCAATTCACTGGCGTTCGCCATTTGTATGCGAGATACATCCTACCCTTTTGATCAAGTTGATCCTGTGTAACGTTATTTAATTTTCCATACTTATGTAAATTAACATTTATATTTAAATTCAAACTGGCCCTTCTTTCTTTTAATCGTCTTCCCTAAAACCCAAAAACTGAGCTAGCCAAGGGAGACGGTTAAAATTTAAATTATTATTTATTAGAGTTTGGGCCCTAAAAAGAAATCTTCGTATGATGTGTACTAAATTTCGAGAGCCACTCTATGCTATAAAAAATGTGATCGAAGAATTAATCTTAAACGTATTCTTTATCTATCTAATATAAAGCAGAGTTGGAGTCTGTCTGTCTGTCTGTTTGTCTGTTCTCTATACAAGCTTACACCGTTCAACCATTCCACATTAAATTTGGTACACTTATACTTTGGAACCCTGCGTGTATCGTAGATGGTCTATTAATCCCAGTTCTATTTCTCCTTGGTGTACAGAAGGGACCAAATTCAATTTGAAAACTCAATAGATATAGGATTGAGTATAAAACGCATTTCTGTACGCAGATAGGATTTTTTATCAGTGTTGATCTATAATCAAGTTTTCCAATAATATAGTTTTACCAATTATTGCTCGAAAAACAATTTTTCCAAAACAAATTAATTTATAATATTTATGTCGAAACTGTTTTTACGCAACTTAGATTCATGGGAAACATTCGTTGAAAACAGCGATTTTCCTTTTTAAAATGCTGCATAATTGATTTACCGTTTTTTTGAAAAATTTTAACACGTAATTTTGTCTAACACTATACTCTTGTTTGACAAAACTACGACAGGTGATAGTGATACAACTATTAAAGTAGTTTCTGAGTTTTGGAATTATTGTGAATGCCATTTTCGAGTAGTTTTCTAACACTATATGTGTTAGAAAACTCGGCGATGTGCCTGGAATGGAATAAATGGATGGATAAAACATATATAAGCGCACGTTCAAAGTTATTTGTAGTACTTAAAAAATTTCAAAATGGAGTTTTAAAACATTTTGGCTCACTTATTTTATTCCTACATTTGCACTTTCTATTATTACATTTACATTTTTCTTCACCAGCGAAAAGTGATTTTCGGTTTCTTTCAATCAACGTTTTAAATATTCAACCCTATCAACGCCAGGTAATTAATACTGTGTCGCAAGCAAAAATACTGATAAAAATACCTTGCATGAAACCTCGTCGTGAGGGTGAGCTTTAGAAATAGAATTCTCCCCCTGACTTCTGACGTTCTTGTCTAAGAAAATTGTGTATCCATTGAGCTGCCCGATCTGTGATGTTCTTTTCAGAGTTCTTTGTAGGAGGCCGTCTATCCAAATAGAAACATATGCTGCTGGAATGACTAATAATTTCTAGTGCGTGTTTAAGAATTAAATTTGTTGTATGTACCATGGTTTCGAAGACTGAAGTTCATTGAAGGATATCATTGGTTTCTAAGTTGGAATAGCCTTATTTAGTAATTTGGAAAGAGATATTTCAGTTGGATTTTTTAATAAAATTGCAGAAATGCTGTCTTCCCCTTGAAATTTTTGCTGTTTTGATACATTTTCTTAATTTGTCGAAAGTGAAATATATCGATTCATTTTTATATATCCTTGTCCTCCGTAACCTAGATGGATTACTCGATCAGTAATCGGTCGGATGACTGAAAAGCTTAGCAAATGTTTCCCTTTGCTCATTTCCATACGTGATAATTATATTGTTTAGTTTTAGTAAATTTTATGAGGTCGTTTTTGTATCAGATGTATTGTGTATCCCGGAATACTCAATACATCTTACTTTTCCTTTTACAACACTTTTTACTTGAAGTTCTCTTGTGTTTGGCTCAGCTTGGCCGAATATGGCCCTTGCGCCATAAAACCCCAAAGCGATCAACCATTTTCATTTTTAAGCTTGGGCGATGTTTGTGTGTATTAGTATCTTTTGTCATTAAAATAGCGAGAGAGAGAGAGAGAGATCAATATTCAGACACTTTTTAGAATTTCCCTTGGAAATGTTTTTGGCTTGATGGTGTGAATTAGGGGAGAATTCTGTGCTTGCTTAAATTTTGAATCTTCGAAAATGAAGACTTTAAATTTACACAATATAATCATTTAAAAATTAAATTACGATTCCTTTTCTAATTCGGAATCAATTTAAATTTTGGTGTCGCCATCTATGAACAAAGGTGAAAATTAAGAGGATATTGCACCATTTTCATCGGAGTTGGAAATGGCATTTTTTTTATCAATGTGGTAACATAAATGCTTCAAATGAGTCGTTCAGGAGAATACAAAGCAACTTCTCCAAAATAAACTTACAAAACAAAAATGAATTTTGTTAAAAATTGTCATTAATAGCATATTTTGCATGGATAACCTCAAAACCATATTCCCCAATACCTCTTATTTCCTCTTTCCCAACATCTTTTACTTGAGTCTGGTTGAGTCTTGGTCTCTTGAAGTTCTCTTGTGTTTGGCTCAGCTTGGCCGAATATGGCCCTTGCGCCATAAAACCCCAAAGCGATCAACCATTTTCATTTTTAAGCTTGGGCGATGTTTGTGTGTATTAGTATCTTTTGTCATTAAAATAGCGAGAGAGAGAGAGAGAGAGAGAGAGATCAATATTCAGACACTTTTTAGAATTTCCCTTGGAAATGTTTTTGGCTTGATGGTGTGAATTAGGGGAGAATTCTGTGCTTGCTTAAATTTTGAATCTTCGAAAATGAAGACTTTAAATTTACACAATATAATCATTTAAAAATTAAATTACGATTCCTTTTCTAATTCGGAATCAATTTAAATTTTGGTGTCGCCATCTATGAACAAAGGTGAAAATTAAGAGGATATTGCACCATTTTCATCGGAGTTGGAAATGGCATTTTTTTTATCAATGTGG
Source organism: Metellina segmentata (assembly GCA_947359465.1). Classification (NCBI taxonomy): domain Eukaryota; kingdom Metazoa; phylum Arthropoda; class Arachnida; order Araneae; family Tetragnathidae; genus Metellina; species Metellina segmentata. The sequence goes on along the minus strand of OX375877.1, from coordinate 39,438,633 downwards.
TAACATAAATGCTTCAAATGAGTCGTTCAGGAGAATACAAAGCAACTTCTCCAAAATAAACTTACAAAACAAAAATGAATTTTGTTAAAAATTGTCATTAATAGCATATTTTGCATGGATAACCTCAAAACCATATTCCCCAATACCTCTTATTTCCTCTTTCCCAACATCTTTTACTTGAGTCTTGTGTTTAGCTCAGCTTGGCAAAATATGACTTTTGCGTCTCTAAACCCCATCAAGTAATCAACCATATCCATTTTAAGTTCAGCAGTTGTTCTTTTGGTACTGAATCCCTGAAGTACAATCTTATCGTTTGTTTGTGATATTTTCTTTCGCAAAGTCGAGCGTTGCTCTTCGAAGTCCACTAAATTAAAAGTCCTTTGAGTGGAAAATGTAGTTTTTTTTTTTAAATATCGTTTAATTGATTGTTTGTACGTATCTTAAAATATTTGACAAATTAGGTTTTATGTTTTCAGGATTTTATTATGACTTCTTTGGTAATTTTTTGTCCTTATCAAACTTAATCTAGTTTGATTATCAGTTTTAGGTTTTCTTTTTCTGATTATTACCGACATTGGTCACTTCAAAAAAGGTATGTTCATTCCTAATTTAAGGGAAAACATCAAGTGACCAGATCGATAGGCCGGCAAGAGAAGTAGATCTGTAGGAGATGTGAGTGGGAAGATAATTATTGATGAGCCATCGATTTCATTCATGAGTATTCAATTTTCCTGATTTTCCCCTACATTTCTATGGGGGTCATGGTAGCTCAGTGGGAAAAATAACGGAATAGCAATCAGAGGGTTGCGAGTTCGAATCTAACCAAAGACTGTCGTGTAAAAAGGGGACCTGTACATGTTAAATCTGCCAGGGCCTCAAAAAGTCCTAAAGTTGGGTTGGTGTGGAAGTTTGGAGAGTGGGGTACCAGCTTAGGTGTAACTTCATGATATGACCTTGGTTCCAAATTACGTGGTGTTGTCCTCGAATCTTTCTCTTCGGGGGTTGATCCCGGACCGTTGCCAATATCCCGCTGTGTTACTTCAGTTCGACATTATATAATTTACCCATCTCCCAATACTTTTATAAACACCTTTGCTTTCTTTGCGTTAAAAGTATAATTTCAAAACAATCTAGATTGATTGACGTGCCACTGAATGGAATTAACAAGAAAAATTATGGTGAAATTCAAAAATATCGCATTTTTGGTGTAATAGTACCACAAGCCAAAAATTGTTGATAGGAAAAGTAAGTGCTAGACTACACACCGTAATTTCGACATTTTCCCAGGAAATTGAACTTTAGAGGCATTCACAACCATTTCAAAGCTGAAAATCGACTTCAGTAGTAGTCACCTTATTATCACTTTTTATAGTTTTGCATTTGAACAGGCATACGATGTACGTGAAATGTATTATACATGTATGGATATAGAATGAGGTAGAAGCTATGAAAATGTCAGAATTGCGTTTAAAAACGTGTTTTTTTACACTTAAAGAATGTTTGCATTTGTTTAATTATGAAAAAAGAAGTGATTATTCTGTTAACTTATCAATCAACATTTAACACATTCAACCCGAGTATCTCCGGGTAATTTTGCTTCTTCCACGGGCCTGATACCTTCATTAGGAAGGCAGTATCCAATCCTTGGACTTGAAAAATCTTTTCGGAGGGCCTTATCTGGTCTACGGGCCAGGTAAACGAATTCGCAACAACTTTATTTTGATGGTACTGACTTGTAAATGCTACCTGAACCCCAAACCAGGACAACAACTACTTACTTCCCAAGCTGACATCCATACAGCCTTAAAATAAGTAGTGTTAAAAATTAGATTACTTACACTATTACTAAGTCGTGCCAAGCGATAAGTGCAAATAAATTTACTACATTTTCACCTCGTACTTAAGAAATTATGTATGACATTACAATACTCCATATCGCCAGATTACAAGAATACGCGCAAACATTTCATGGTATGAGGTTTTATCTTTCTAGACTAGAATGTGGTGATCTTTAGATTGGTTAAGTGTGTCTACTAAGATGCTTTTAAGTTGCATGAAGGTTAGAAATCTTCAGAAGCACACAAAGTGAATAAATCTTAGCGAGAAATATATTTCCCAGTTTTTTCTTAGAATTGTTTACTGACTCAATAGATTTCACTTGTAAGCCGTCGATTTTCTACAAGTGTCATTTATGAAACAAACTTTTTTAATGCAGTATTCAAGAGAGAGTTATTTTTTTAAGTTGAAACTGGAAATCTGATGAAAGCTGTTCACGATGTATTAATATAGTTGTAAATCTACTCAAAATTACCATTTTATTTTTGAGAAATTATGGATGATTGTTACTGTAGAGAGCGTACGTAAAATGTTTTGCTCCCTCCTCTAAATAACTTCCGCTAAAAAAAAAACAACTCCAGATGTCCTTTATTTTCATCTGCCACCTGTCCCTAACTAGCACACACGCGGCACCGGAACTCATGATACTCTTAACAAAAGCAAGCGATTTCGAAGTGTTGCCATTAAATCGTGTCTTTTAAGCGCTAAATCCGAAATTAATGCATCAATGGTATTGTCTTTATCGCCGTCATTTTCTTCGAACTCTTAGTGCATGAAAACAATAGTTCTAGTCATTGTAGGAATCGAAAACAATTTCACTTTCGTACGTTTCGGTCTAAAAAATACAGTACGGTTTAAAAAAATACTCAGTGGTGTGGGTTCTTTTCTAAACTTCGTCTTTTCTATGGATTTAAAATGTACTCACTCTTCCAGGAAATTCTCATTTTGTAGTTTTAGTATAAAAACTCGAGCGATTTTCACTGCCTATCCAGTCACAACTTCGAATTTGCTACACCGTACTTTGGATTATAGTATCAGCAAGCACCAAGAAAATGATTTCTTTACGGGGAATAGTAAGTATTCATTGAATATTTAAAATTATAAGAAATTAATAAATGACAAAAAATAATTATTAACGTCTTTTTTCACAAATGCAAAATTTATGACCCAATTTTCATCATGAAGGGAAGGGATTTATTTTAGTGAGTGCATTTGATTTTAAAGCACTCTTTCTTTAAGTGGAAACTATTCGTTGAAATAATTTTAGCTCTAAGTTAAAACAAAACAAGTGAGTTTTAATATTTGCGTTTTTAATATTTACTTAAAATATTATTAATATTCTAGAGGTATTGCGTAGAACGTCTTACTTTCAGTGACTTTGGAATTTAAGAGTCTATTTCCTAGAAACTTCACATACATTCTTTGATATTATTAAAGGTCGAGAAATATTATAGATATCCTTATCTTCAATGACTGCAATTCGAAAGCATTTTTGAGATTAAAAATTCAAATAAATTATTTCATTTCACTCAAAACATTATTCAATCCATAGATATATGGTCCTCATTTAGAACGACTAATTTCTAATGATGTGATTATGTGGAAAAAAAGTTCAAATGTGTTCTGCTGTATAGGTTTATCAGTCAAAATCCCCATACTGTTGTTCTACGGTCATTTTTCAAAATATGATCTTTAAGTGGACTGTATATAAACGTAGTTTTTAATGAATAAAATGAAAATTAGATACAAGATAATTTACTTTACTAGTCTAATTAAATGATTTATCTGTCTAATTGTTTTAATTCATCTTTCTATGTGCTATTAATGGTAGGCTTACTTCAAAAACGTCCGAGTCCTCTGTTTTTTGCGGTTACTTTCTTAATTTATTTTTAAATATGCAAAACACACAAAATCCTGACAAATTTAGAATACTAGAATAAAAAATCTATACCTGAAAAAACACATGCTTTTGTTTTCAGAACTTCGCTGTTGGAGAACATCGATTCCTTTACACTAATATGCTTCAAACTAAAATTAATACTTCTAACGAACGAATTTCTTCCTTTTCTGCTTGTAATAGAAAAGATAGGATAATAATTAGGACAAGAATACAATACGAGCTATAGCGAACCATCATTGCAATTAAACATGCATGCTTCTAAACGTAATTACTGTTCCACACTAATAAGGTTTCTTCATTTGTGATGCTTGCACTAAATAGTACTACAAATAAACGCTAGTGTATGAATTCCAGCAAAGTTTTTGTGAAACATCGTGCGATCAAACAACCATGTTTCGAAAACTAATTTTTTTTTCCTAACTGATAAATGTTCTTTCTTTTGTGCTTGTACCACGATAGCAATGCGATTATATATAGTAACTGGAATATGAATATAAATCGCGCTTTTGTAAAACACCATCGCTATGAAACAAAAATGCTTCCAACACCAAATCTTATTCCTAATATTCTTTCCTACGCTATTCCCCAATCCCTACTGTTCCTTTCGCAACAACTTTTCGCGACATTGGTCTGTTTTGTTGTACGGCAAAATATGGCCCTTGCTCTATAAAAACCAAAAACAACCAACCTAATATTATTTCTTTTTTGTGCTTTTACGGATAGTAATACATACCAATATTAAATAGGATATGATATGAACATCGTTTTTGCGAAGCATCGCCCGTTTCCCGTATTATCGTCGCAAAGCCCGTTGGATTGCCTCCAGTGTGACGTTTATTAAAATACCTACCTATCCAAACATAATTTTTATTTCTAACTGATAAATGTTCTCTCGTCTGTGTTTGAAGGAATACTGATATAGCAATTTGCGAAATATGTTGCTATTAAACAGTAGTAGTTATCTCGCCCTACCTTCCTAATGATTTACTTAAGATTTCTTTCCTAGCTTTAAATTTGACTAAATAATAGTTATCCAGTCATGTTGTTGAGCGTTAGTTGCAGTAGAAACTTGAGATCTTTAATCATCCTGATGTTTTTTAAACCGAGATATCTCGTTATTGGAAGAAAACTGACCAAATCTTGATCTAGTCATCATAAAAAAAATCGGAAATGTCTGGATAGAAAGATATCTCGTCATTAGCAAAAATGGTTCAGATCTTGATAGAAGAGATAACTCATCGAAATTATTTGAAGGGTTGAAGTGTTATAGGTCAAAGTATAGATCACTTAGACGTTAAAGTGACTTAGATCTCCAGACAGATAGACTCACCAATGAATCGGGAAATGTCTGATACGGTTCTCAAATGAAAAATAATGTGGATTAAACAAGGAAAAATTAGAAACACATTAAACTGTTAATTTTTCATAATATGATAGTTTTCTGTTACATTTGAAAGCAAGCTTTTTATGTTTGAATTAAGCAATCAAACGGCGATATAGATCTACTCGTAGAATCCTCAATAAATATTTATAAATATGAACGTAAGTATGCCACATCTATAAATCAAAGGTATAGATCAGGATAGTTGCTCTAAGAAATAATTCTCATAAATCCACCTAGTCTCAAAACCTATATCGGATCAATTTAGTAATATTTTGTTAATATGGAATCAATATATTTGACTGAAACAAACAAACGTGTTTTTCAAACATTCCTTTGATTTAAAGTGATTAAAATCATCGCGTATTTATGGACTGAAGAGAAAATCATATTTGTTTAGCGTATGCTTATGTGTACCTAATTTTAGCTTCAACAAAATGTAATATTATCTACGTACATGAATGTTGTAAGCGATGAGTTTTGAGGCATTTTTAGAATTTCCCTTGGAAATGCATTTGCCTTGATGGTGCAAGGTAAACTGATTCTGTGTTTGCTTAAATTTTGTGTCTTCGGAAATGGGGACTTTAAATATAAATTGAATATTTTTTTAATTGAATTATGAATCTTTCTATAGGTCATCCGGAAAGTTCTGCGCGTTTTCTAAGATAAATAGAAATGAAGAAGTACAAAAACATAAGAAAATATTATTGAATCCCATAAACCCTATTTTGTTCTGTGACTTTTTGCCATCTCTCTGGCAGCTGGAAAATTCCTTTTTTAAACATCTCATTAGGCTAACTTGTAAAGAAGTTATCGAGGTGCTGTTTTGATAGTCTCCAAAGAATCGAACTCCAGGCCGTTCAAAGAATTTCAAAGAAGAGAACAAAATAAAAAAAGGGACCTGAAGAGATCAAAATCTGAGGGGGCAAGGTCTGGTGAAATATGGGGGGGGGTGACACAAAACATCTCATCCATACTCAATAAGTCTTTGTCTGACATTCAGCGAAATGTGGGGCCGAGCATTGTCATGCTGGAAGACAACACCTCGACGAATGGTCAGTTCTGGTCTCTTTGCTTCGATTTCTGCTTTTAATACTGTCATTTGAGAACAGTATTTTTCCGATTTTATTGTCTGATTTTGTGGCAACAACTCATAATAAACAATTCCTTCTAGTCCCACCATACAGAAAGCATGCCTTTTTTGGGATGCAGTCCCCTTCTCGATGTTACTTGAGGAGGTTCATTTGACTCTTCCACGCTTAAATTTAACAAAACACCTTTGATCTGTGGCCTCAGAAACAGCACTATGTCCCTATACAGGCATATAGCACAAATTTTACAAGCAGTCTGACTAGCATTTTTTCTTTTCTTAAAATAAAAGAGCATAATAAGACGAAAATGAACTTTCTGGTTTTCAATTCTTAGCACTGCAGTGAAACAAAAATTATGCCACTACACATGCTAGAATTATGCAGTGTAAGCAGAAAAGACCAAATTTAAACATCGGATTCAATCAAGGTCACTCTCATTATCAACGGTAGCAAAATAATAATATTAAAGCTAGCTTCGATTTGAATTCGAACTATCCTGATAACCCATATTATAAGGAGCAATTTATATTTCGGTGTCGCCATCTATGACCAAAGGAGAAAATTAAGAAGCTCTAGCACCATTTTCTCCGGAGTTGAAAATGGGATTTTTATTAACTTGTAACGTAAATGTCTCAAACAAGTTGTTCAGGAGAACAGAAAGAAACTTCCCAAAAACACATTTACGAGACAAAAATGAATTTCGTTAAAAATTGTCATCAATTACATATTTGGTATGAAGAACATCAAAACCAGATATTCAATTTAATGAACGAAAACGAAGCCCTAAAATATTGATAAATGCGAAATTTAATGGCCCACAAATAAAACTGTAGAAACTAATGGAAATACATAACCCTTAATCTAAAAACAAAAATTTTAATAAAGTTTTTAGCTTCAATGGGACTAATTTTTGAATGGACTAATTTTTCAATGGGACTAATTTTGTAAATACAAATTTTGAAATAAAAGACAACTGACTCAACAAATAGTGGTCTCCCAGAAACCACCAAAGAGAAAGCAATTCTTTCATCGAATCGAAGAAAGAATTGATTTCTTGTGGAACTTAGCCAACCCTTAAGATTAAGTTTCAGAAAAGTGTATATTATCCGTGTAAAAGGATCTCTCCACAATGTACATTTATTTTGGTAGACTAACCACATTGCTACATTTGTTACTAGCAGACAGATAACCCTACTGGTGGTCATCTCAATGACAAGTACGTCCTCACAAAAAATCAGCAGCATAGGACTTTGAAAAAAGCCTCCCCCCCTCAGATCTTGATGACGAGATATCTCGTCATCAGCAAACCTACTCCGATTTTGATGAACGATATATCTCTCCAAAATCACTTGGTGAGCTTGAACACACTCAAGCTTTCAATGAATACAGATTGGGCTTCTGTCAAACACCATATTTTGGAGTTGCCAGAATGAGTGCAAATTCGTCTTTTGGGCAACTTTTTAACTTGTTGGGTGGCCGAAGTTCTGCACTTATATCAAATCTGCACCATAAAATGTTATATTTTGCTTTTTTCTTTCATCTATGTATTTTATTACAATATCATTATTTGCTAAGACATCCTTTTTTAAGGGGGTTTCTTTCTGAATATAGAGCGTGTTTGTGTTTTTGTGGGTTACATATTTCTTTTTTTTTCGAAAGTGATGCATCTCGGAAGGGTTTTTCGAGTTTTTCTTTCATAACTTCACTGATAGAATTTATCACAAACCTATTAATGCGTCGTTTCTTTTCTTTTAATTTAACTGAAAAAAATTTTGCAAACACACGATTATCGAAGAAATCGTGTTCAAAGTGGCTGGTCCAAGGTTTATATTGCTGTCTAGGTGCTAAATTTAGATATTCCGAAATCGGCGGTTTAACACTTGGCTGATGACTAACGCATGCGCATTACTAGCTTTTTATAAGAGAAGCGACGCCGTCCATCAAACAAAACAAAATGGATGACACACTGCATTCTGTGCTACACTTCAGAATTTTGACTAAGGATTCCCAAATATTAGGTATGGTAGCTGAGATTGGCACCGTATTTTCAAAATTTATTCTTGTTATGAAACTTTGACGATGTTATCAGTTTTCGGAATCTCTAGGAATTGTTTTCGTCACAAAAAAATGCGTTTGTTGATTTATTATGTATTAAAGAAAACTGACATGCAAGTTACTTCACTTTGCACAGAAACAATAATACTGACGAGTATAAAAGTAATCGGAATTCCTTTATGCCGGTGAAGCATTAGGCCAGTATGCTATGTTTGTAGAACTGGGCTTCGCGCGTGCGCTAATGAAATGTAAAGAACGTCACGTCATTGAGAGAGAGAGAGAGAGAGAGAGAGAGATAAAGACAGTATCCAATCACAGCGAGCTTATCCTTTTAATTCAATTAATCACTCAGCTACTGTTTTATGAATACGGTTTTTGAATAATCCCCGGTGCGGCGGTAATTCTTCCACACAAATATTCAGGGTCGGTGAAAAATACCACAAAAGTTGTCAAAACGACGATAATTAAAAAAGTTCCAGATCAGTTTTCTTCGACTACAGTGCCTTTTTATGTTCACATTGAAAAAGCTCTAAAATGAAAATTACTTCTTTCTGATAAAACACTTTTAAATTGTTTGGTAGCATTTAGATGTCTTTTAATTGCGAAATTGGTAGCATTTCCCTAAAACCAGGCGATATTTTTCTGTTGATCCGTATAATACAATAGATCAATCATTTGATTTCGTACCGGGACGTTACAGCAAACATTTATGTCTGCCTTCAAGCGGATTGGAAAAGTTAAGCGTCGTGTTTTGTCTGTACTGTATACATTTAACTCTAATTTGAATTACACTTTTATTCTAAACTTACTTTATGACATGTTTATTTTTTCATGTTGAGATGGTTGCCTTTTTTTATTTTGTCGTTCATAATGGTGTTTGGGGAGAGTGTGAGCAATTTTTAGTATTATTACGGCTCATACGTATAAAACATCATTTTGTGTTCCCTGGGTCAGGCATCTCCCATATGATTACCAACATCACTCGCATCCTTTTGAAGTTCCCTTAAAAAATAATCAACTCGATGACGCCCTGATCTACCAACACCAGCATTAAGGTACCAGTAAAATAATAATAATTCAAATAAAGTAATTTTAAAAAATTAAAATATTTTAAAGTAGTAAGTGATGTTGATAGAGAAGAAGCCAGATCCACACACAACACAAAATATTTTTTTCTACGTATGAGCAACAGACCGCTTTAAATGGCTCATAAACTCTCCAAAACACCAAATTACATGTCATTGTGACGGCTTAATTTTTTAATGGGAAAATTGGTTACATTGGTTTTTATATATTGTTTAATATAGTGTATGTGGGGGAGAGTGTATGATCAATTTCCCACTTCAAGTGTTTGTGTGTCCAAATTAATTTTGTTTTGTGTTTCGCAGATTGTTTGCCTAGCTGTCGTCTTCACCGGCTGTAATTCCGTTGCTTTATTTCCCATTGGCGGCGGTTTGAGAGGAGTCCAACCAAGGAGGTTCATGGTTGCCCAAAATCTGCTGGGCGGCGTTGGGGGCATACCAGCCGGTTTCGGAATGCTTCAGCAACCAGGAGTCGGCGCTGGATACCGATCAATTGGACATAATGGAAGAGCTGGCTTCCAATCATTTGGCCTCAATGGAGGCGCTGGCTTTCGATCATTTGGAGGCGGTAACCTCGACTCATATGGAGGATTTGGAGGTGGTAGCCTAGGTGGCATGGCTGGCGGGTTAGGAGGCGGTAGCCTAGGTGGCATGGCTGGTGGGTTAGGAGGCGGTAGCCTAGGTGGCATGGCTGGCGGGTTAGGAGGCGGTAGCCTAGGTGGCATGATTGGAGGGTTTGGAGGTGGTAGCCTAGGTGGCATGGCTGGAGGATTTGGAGGTGGTAGCCTAGGTGGTATGGCTGGAGGGCTTGGAGGCGGTAGTCTAGGTGGCATGGCTGGAGGATTTGGAGGCGGTAGCCTAGGTGGCATGACTGGAGGTTTCAGAGGCGGTAGCCTAGGTGGCATGGCTGGTGGATTCGGAGGCGGTAGTCTAGGTGGCATGAATGGAGGTTTTGCAAGCGGATTGTTTGGAGGACTTCAGGGATAAAACCAGTTCCTGAAACAAAAATGTAAATCTGAAGACGAAATCTAAATAAAATTGTGTTCATTTCTAAGGTTGTCTATGGTTTCATATTTATTTCAAACCCATAATCACACGATTGTCATTTTAAATTACCCGAACTATAAAATCTTTTAATCCAATGTCATTTCGTGTTTGAAGTAGACTTTCTCAATGTGCATGCTTGATTTTCTGTCTCCTCTTGGCATAGATATATTTCTCACAATTCATTGAGAAGATCACATCGAGTATTTATTGCCAAGTTATTGATTTTCAACACATTTTTAATAGCTCCAGTTAAATATGTGATATTAAATCGATGTATTTGCAATATTGTGTACAGAATTCGAAAGAGACATGGAGTGAACAGATCACGAGAAATATCTATTACAAAGGTATCGATTTAATAGATTAACACGTTACCTATAGTTAAATATAACATGTTAAATCTATGTATGTATGGTATTCGAGACAGTTGGATTTACATGCCGTCGTAGCACATGGGAAGAGCCTAATGTTTGCAATGACACAGATCACTCTGCCAGGTTCCTTAGAGTTTAAAAATTGCTCACATTCGCGATACAGTTACATTACCGTAAATACTCAAAACTGGTTTTTACTTCTACAATATTCCTTATCAAAAGGCACTTACTCGACGTGATTATAAGGCGTAAATCAGGTACTGATTCTGTACTATAACATTCAACGACGCCAAATTCAAATGTGCCAGGAGATAGTGCAAAATTATTTCTATATCCAATTAATATTTCCTCGCGTAAAAATACAAACACAGCCTCATGATCACATATCCAGGTAGATATTATAATTTAGATCACATGCAAGGGGAGGTTGTAAACACAAAGTGTCGCAAATTTCTCAACGTTACGTTGAGTTGTTGTTATCAATTTATCAAAGATGCGTTGAGTTTTTGTTATCAATTTCTCAATGTTACGTTGAGTTATTACTTATCTCACTTTACAGAAATTAAAGATTATGCAAAATATATTAGCCCGTGAGACTTGACGCCATGAAGAACTAGCTTAGGATGGTGATTAAGCTCCTGAAACACTATCCTGAATATCATCTCCTTGTCTCGTATGTTATGAGGTACGGTCGAGACAAGAGGTGATGTGCTGCTCGTACGAGGAACGAACAGAATTACATTAATGCTCCTGGCACCGGCTTCATAGGTGCTATCATCGAGTCGAAATCTGCCCTGGACAGCTCTGGTGCAAAAACCCAATTCTAAGCTGTCACAAAATTCTGTAGAAGGGAAAAGTTGTTTTCCCACCTGGATCTTCATTCTCTTGGAGTGATGGGACAGTTTTGTGTCAACGAGATATATCGCCCTAATCGAAATTGACCAGACCTTGGACGAGATGTCTCGTAGAAACACTTGAAGGGTTGAGAGCACAGACGAAATCGGCTTGAAACTCAATTCGATCTTCATTGGCTTTAAGTGTCCATTGCGAAACCATGATTTGATAAGACTTAGAAGCGGGCACATGAGGAATATGACTTTTGCAATAGGAATTAAGAACTTCCCACAACTTGTTCATTCCACGCAACATCAGAAACTCCTTCTTAAATTTTGGTTTGTGTCGGTGGATTTGTGGAACAGCTCATGGATGGACAGAGTTGGTCGTTGTGAACTTAAAAATTTGATACTTTGGATTTAGTCAGGTTTTACCTTGACCATGGGGATTAGTAACAACAAAATAACAACAACTTCGAAGTCCAGATAGAGCAGTCTAGTCATTTCGGCTGTCCATTTTACGTAGGGAGGTAACGGGCTGTTTTCTAGCGTAAAAGTCCTGAACCGAAGGCGTCCAAAGAATTATGTGCTTATTCTAGTTAATTTAAAAAGTAATTGCTTCATAAGTGAGTCTGCCATAAGATGGTGATGCAGCTTAGTATCTGTTAAGTTTGCTGCGTAGAGCTAGCTTATTTTCCGATCTAGCTTATTATCCGATGAAACTATCATAAACATTAAAACAGACATAAAGTTAGCATTACTATTTATTATACAACAACATAATCTACGTACTTTCCTAAATATATCAGATTAAAAATCTTGCTTCTTAAAATTTGAAGCCAGCTTAACTTTGAGGTTTTAACGATGAAACCAAGAAACACGCCGACTCATCAATCTAACTCGATGGGTTAAGTTATCTGAAATACAGGAAATGTGCCCGGAATGCAACAATCCCAAGTCCACAAATTTCTCCTAGACCGTATTCATCCATCTAGAGATAACCAACTAGTCTTTATTTGCCTTCATCTCACTACATTACACCCAATTCTCTTTTTTTTTGTCATTTTGTGTTTGGCGCAGCTTGGCCCTACATAGCCCTCTAGCTCCATAAAACCCAAAACACACACAAACCTACCAACCACATCCAATAAACCCCTTGGTTTAATTTTAGTAATATTAATTGTTTTTAGAAGCTTTTATAGAAAACTAAAATGTACACATTGCATGGATAAAATCCAAAAACACATACAAAACGCTCACAAATTCTGTATTTATTATTCATACTCTACTTCTACGCAATTTGTGCAAAATACATCAAATATTTCTTAAAATTTACTTAACTATGAGATCCAATAAATCAGTGTCGGCTCATCAATCTAATCTGAAATACCGGTAAAGTGCCCCAATCCCTAGTCTGACCAGTTTATAACAAATTTTTTTCCAAGTTTGTATCCTTCAAAGTCCGTGACTCAATTATTTTTAATACCTTAATTAATTCTTTTTAGAAGCTTTTAAATATATCATCATACTAATTATAACTGCTATACTTTAATAGTGGAGTTACGAGTTTTGTATGAAAAAATACGAAACCACAATAAAAAAACACAAATTATGCATTAGTATTTTTTATTTAGTCTACTTCTACGCAATTTGAAAAATACATTAAAGCTTCAGCCTGCTTAACTATGAGATCAATTAAAGCTTCGGCTCATCAATCTAACCCAGCGGGTTAAGTTATCTGAAATACAGGAATGGTGCCCGGATTGCTCCAATCCCCAGTCCACCATAACCGATTCCTCCTAGTCCGTATCCACCAAACTCCTTGTCACCGAATCCTTTCCCACCGTACTGTTCGTCTCCAACGCTGACACTCTTTCCGGTGTCGTGACCATGGCCGTAGCTGAAGCCCCTGTCGTAGCCCTTGGAGTTGACGCCGCCCTTGTGTCCGCCGTATCCGGATCCCTCGCTGTCTTTTGCGGCGACTCCGTGCTCTTTCAGGCCTTTACCACCGTGGACTGTTTTGTCCAGTTCGCCAAAGGCTGCGTGGACTTTGTGAATGCACAGCATGCTGAAGACGAGGATCTGTGAACACAATAAGAAAAATTATATGCCTATGTTATGGTCCCTTGGAGAAATACCTCATTTGGAAAACGATTGTAATCTTTAATTTAACCCTCCTGGTGGTTGTCTCTATAAGGTATATCTCATCAAAAACACAATCATTGGGAAATCTGACCAGATCTGGATGGACTCGATACCTCGTCTTTAGAAGAAAACACCAGATCTAGATCTCTTCATCATCGAAACATCGGCAATATCTTGATGACAAGATATCTCGCCATTAGCAATATTTGGTCAGATTTCGATAGACGAAATATCTCGTCGAAACCACACACATAGAGGGTTAACATAAGGAGGGTTAACATAACATCACATACCAAACTTGAACAGTCGAGATGACGGCTATGTGAGTTTAAGACAAGTGCAAACTAAATATATAAGACTCCAACAGTTCATTGCTGTTCTGTTTGGACCATGACACTGGTAAAGAATGACCCTACCCCCACCACTCGACAGTTCAGGAATTGAACTTCATAACAACAACATTGGTAATAATTGTGGTACTCTCTGTCTTTCACAAATAATAGCTCTTTGTGTTGCTTCAGTGGGTTAGATACAGGTAGTTAGATGTTTATCTATCTACTATTTTTTATTTATTAATTATCTAACTACCTGTCTTTTACAAGAGCAGGAACCGGGATCATTCATTTTGAGTAGACGTAATGACGTATTTTTATTTTATTTTGGGTGAATGTTGACAGCAGAAAGAGATAGTTTACTGATATAGATATTCTCGGTGGCTAAATAAAATCTAAAAAAATATATTTCCTAGCTTCCTTAACCCTCTTGGTGGTTGTCAGTACGATATATCGTGTCATTAGCAAAACTGAGCAGATCTTGATGGACGAGATATCTCGTCATACCAAAAACAGGCGATATCTTGATCTCGCCATCATAAAAAAAATTGGCAACATCGTGATAAGGAGATATCTCACCAGTACCAAAATTGATCATATCTTGATCAACGAGATATCTCTTCATTTGCAAAATTGTCGTATCTTGATAGACGAAATATCTCGTCATTAGCAAAATCGGTTTGTCCTTGATGGACAAGATATTTTGTCGAATCCTTTTGGAGGTTTAAGTACGCAATGTGAAAATTCTGAATACATTTCTTCAAGCATCGTTCTCTGGAAAATAGGATACGTTCCATATCTTCTACACAGATAGAGAAGCAGACCGATTAGCTTTACATCTCTAAAGCTTATGTGGTAGACAGACTGTAAGCAAGGTTTCACTTGGAAGGGCTCGAAATAAGATTTTGAAATTGGCAGTACATTTTGCTGTGAACATTTATAAGCTGGCAGGAAAAACTATTAATCTCATGGAAAAACCTAATATATCCGTAATAACGGTAAGTTGAAGCTGCAAATTTTTTGCTAAGTTTTAAAACAATTGAATTAATTATGCAATGAGAAGAAAAAAATACTTCACTTTTCTAATAAGCTTTCTGCAATTTCATATGAAACCCTAAAATACATCTCAGATAAAAAAACAACTCTAAAATAATATATTGTAGACACGTTTTTTCCTTATTATCAAGTTTACGAAGGCATCAGTCAATTAGGCTAAATAAAATTGCAGTTGCTTCACAACTGCATAGCTAAAAGCAAGTTTGCTATCACATGCACGAAACCATTTCTTAACAGATCGATAAGCCTTAAAATCAGAAAGCAAAGGACCATCCTCACTTATCCTCATCAAAGCACACAGCTTTTTTCTTTTCAATTTTTTTTAATAGCTAGTATTTGAAAGAGAAGTAATGAAACATTCGGTTTCAAATACTCGCAGCAAAACTTGCCGTGAGAACCGTTGATCGTCGCGGCGATTTTAGCTAAGCTCACGGCATTTGCTGTGGTTTCTGCGACTTATTTCGAGCCCTGGCACTTGATGTGTCTGGGAATCTTCTGAGATGTTTCATCGATGATTCAAAATTAATTACTGACGTTAATTTAATCGATGTAAATTGAAGTTTTCGAAATATGTATCGAAGTAGTTTTAAAAATATAAATATTTTAATATTTTTGTCAAATTTCTTGATAATTTTCAGAATAGATATTCAAATAGGAATGTGTTCATATTTTGTTTCCAATCCTCATGCATAAACGAAAATTTTATTAAGTCAATTATTTTATTAAGCATTAAAGTCAAACATATCGATAAACTAAAGTTGATAGCATATTTTTTCATAATTCTTCAAAAAACTCGCAAAGAATGACTGATTTTTCATCATCGCATACCTATTTTCCACTGATTACAAGTAAAACTATATTACTGATTGATGATTCTTGATAGAGAAGTCTCTTATAAAAAAAATCAAATTTTGTATTTTTATACGTAACACGATTCCTTGTAAAATAAACGAGAAATCCAACATATGTATCAAGTCTAAACTATTTCTGTAAAAGGAAATGTTAAAATTAAATTAAAATTTGTAATGCATTGCAAATAATTTAACTCAACGCAGAAAAACTAGGAAATGAAAAATGGATGCTCAGACTTCATATCGAACTAGTTTTACTGTTAAAGATCCGTAGTTCGGAAAAAAGGTACAGAAAACAGTTTCCATTCTTTCCCATATTGAGTTTGGATGTTACTTTTGGTTAAGACGTTTCATTGGCTTCCAATAGAATGGAAAAATGTATTAGAAAAGTGATGTATGAATCATATATTCAAATAAATAAATAAAATTCAAAGTTAATTTTTAAAATCAAATCAAATTCAAATTAAAAAATCATAAATTCAAAAGAACAAGAAATAGAAAATAAAATACTAGGAGAAATAAGACTCTTTAATTTAAAAGTAGATAGATCAATAAAAAATGATGAGTGTTCATCAATTTAATTAATTTAATACGGACTGAGAATTTGAATAATATACAGTATAGTCATATAAATAAATTGCAATATTTAAACGACAATGTGTTTACATAAAATTACTATTTAGCATTAACAAAAAAAATTATTAACTCTCTGAGGGGATCACACGCAATACCGTTTTTTAACCTGCAGCATGACTCCTAATCAGTTTTGACCAATAGAATCGTTCCTAGGATTCTTTCAACCAACCATTGTAGTCATTATGTATGTGTTGTGGGGTAAAGAAACACCACTCACAGAAATCTCGTATCCCCATGATGAGTTAAAAAAAAAATTATCTTCAGGAGTAAAATAAAGTATAGCAGCAGTATAAAAAATAATCTTGATTTTTATAGAACAATAGAGAAATCTGATATATATTTGTGAGGAAGATACGAGTAGATAGAAAGAAGATAGGAGTTTGATACTAACCGATATCTGTTTAATTCATACACAGTTCGAAAAAATTTCAAAGTATGGCTAGAAGATATTGTTTCAGGCGTCTTCACATTTAAACTGAAACAACTTTTAAGAGAATTACGATCTGACTACGGATAATGAAAGACGTCATACAAAATGCAATTCAAAGAATTAAAGGTGTAAATTGAATCTTTATTTATTTTTAGACTCTTGAATAGATTAAGATTAAATAATAAGTTAATATTTTTAGATTATTAAAGGGGTGCTAAATATTGTGATCCTTATTTTGAAAGACGAAACGAAGAACTACTTACCAAAAATGCTCCAGTTTTCATAGTGGGATAAAAGTTCTTGTAGTACCACAAGTAGAACACAACACTAGTCAAGTAATGCTTGTCTGCTTACACCTTTCGAAAGTCTCCTACACCGCTTTATATACCACCCAAACAAAAAAGTACAAATTTGATCGGAAGAAAGGATTCGTTATAATTTCCGAGTATAAAACACGGATTCGAATTTACTTTACGGGTGGCTTCCAGGACATGGGTAACAATCAAGTCGTTTAAACTCTAATGGGGATCATTAAAAATACATTTTCTGGGTGGCACAAATTGTTCTCTATGTTCTGTATCATTATTTTTTTACCCTTTCAGATTCAATTGTAATCACATGAAAGTGATCAAACGTCACACGTGACTTGGTGATTTCAATGTTAAGATCAAGGTTCCTTGCCGGAACAGTTAAATTAACTTTCACTAAGCAAAGGAAATCCCTCCCTGAAAGATTTGAGACAAATTCTCGGAACCTTTGGACGGAAGCAACCATTATTCGTTACATTGTAGTGTCAAATCAGGAGATGTAGAACAAAAGTAAACGTCTTTATTAGCATATTTAATGGAGCTTTACAACTGGGAAAGTTGGCATGGTTTATTCTCATGGACAATGTAGTTTGTCATTAATACTTTTGTCATTTTTTGTTTACTACTTTCTACCTAAACTTAGTGCAAGAAAAAAAGAACATAGATTCTTTTGACATTGATTTCTTAACATTTGAACGAGGTCACTGCTGGAGGATAAACATAATTTCTATAGTCTGATGATTTGGGACTAGAAATGAAGAGAGCCATTTCTGAACTTTAGGGCAGAAATTTCGCTTCTGACTCCTAGATTGAATTATTATTTCAAGTAAATTAAATAAAAATTGTCATTTCATTACGTCACTGTGTTTAGACAAAATAAATTTGATTTTGTTCACGGAAGCTGTACCAAAGTTGTGTAATTTTTTCTGCATGTTCTCACAGAAGGGATGTCGTCAATAGCCCATTGTGTTTCTCCAGTACTAAGTTAACTAAATACCTACCTACACAGAAGGTATATGATCATAGATGATTCCTATATTTCCAAATTTACTTTGATCTGTAGTATGAGATTTCTTTCAGAATTCTAAAATGAAATTCGGATATCTAAATACTTTAAACAGGTTAAAACAATGTAAATTCAGAACACAATGCTTTATTACTGAATTCATTTGTTCCGTAGTGTTATGCAATGAAATTCACGTACATGACAACAAACTTTTCTGGTTTTATAAATTTGTATGCCAAACACATATTAATTTATGTATTTTTGTGTCTGAAATGGGATCTGAGCGTATTCTCTTTACTGTAAATAAGAAAAATAATCTTTAATTTTAAAACAAACAGCACTGTTGCCAATGTATTAAGGAAAAGAAAGAACTATGCTAGTCATTTTGATAGCTACAATGACTATTAAATGAATTTTTTAAATACGTACGTTACCTGAGTATTTAAAACACCTGCAGTTACAATTATTCTGAACCTGATAATTTCCCAAGGAGTGAGGGACTTCATAGGCGTGTCACTCTGTCCTTGTGGATAAATTTATCACTCCATAGGGCAAAGAATTCTTCATTTTTTTAAGTACTGAGGTTTTTTTTCTCAAGGCAACATTCACA
The DNA here is from genome assembly GCA_947359465.1 of Metellina segmentata. NCBI lineage: Eukaryota > Metazoa > Arthropoda > Arachnida > Araneae > Tetragnathidae > Metellina > Metellina segmentata. The sequence continues at coordinate 39,419,660 of OX375877.1, read as the reverse complement.
TACATGTTTACAAACGTTATTATGTGTTTTAGATTTTTGTACGAGTGTAAGTTTTATGTGACAGTTACTTCATAAAAGGAACTAAAATTCCACAAAACTGCCATGGTAGACAAGGTAGAATATCCAAATTGCAATGATTGAAACAACAATTGTTAAAATGCTGCGTATACAAGAATCTGAATCATAACATTAAAAAAGAGTTAGAATAGCATAACAAATCAACAAAGAACTACATGTAGAAAACTAGTGTTTATTATATCATGAGCGTTTTGAACAGCAGGTGCATGATGTTTAATTACAATGACTTCCTTAACCAAGTTGCTTCAAGTTGCGTTTTTAGTTGGGTCTCCGACTAACTGGCTCTAAACCTGAAAGAAAGGGAACAATGTTCAGTAATATTTTAAACTCCACTTAAATCGTATTCTGTTATTGTTACATTCCATTAAGTCAATTTTTCTTTTCAAGAAACATTCAACGTCAATTAACCTTCTAATAAAATAAACGGAACAGGAGCGCGCAACTTCGTGTTATTTCTCCCGATCGTTCGGTTTGCAGAATATATCACGTGATTGTGGGATAAAGCATGAATCCTAATGATGGACAAATTATTAGTGATTAACTGATTATCCTGCGTGATTAGAAACAATAGTCTACGCTTCGATAGCCAATTGAACCATGTCGATTCCCAAGCCCACGTGATCACACTTCTGAGATCCTATGACTGCGACTCCACCCACATGCTCCATTTCCTTAGAAGATCGATGACTAAACAATGGTTCTTACTTCTGTATTCATCGCTCCACAGAAGATCTCTGATGTTGAGGGATGGGTCTGCCATAAGGACCACAGCTGTTATTTGCGCAAAGAATGTCGCCATCAGAAGAATCGTGACTATGGTGGCCGTCCAGGTAGAAATCAAAAGGTATGGTGCAGAAAATGTCGTCTGGGGCCAAGGCATCAGGTAGTTGTCCGACACCATGGCAGCTAACCGGAAAGATGTCATTTTCCAAAGTTGAATCTTAATCGAGCTGCAAGAACAAAATAACATACTTAAATTTTTATCCAAAATAAAATTGCGTTTATATTATCTAAAAAGCTATTCCCTTGAAAGATTTAGAACTTTCTTAATTGTTCTTAAAGGGACAGTAAATTTTCCAATGTCACCAATAACGATCAAAAATCGAATTTTCTATCGTTAAAAAAAATAATTTATATAAAATTTTATGGATACAAAAAGAAGTTTTCAATCATACGATCATTTTTGACGGAGCTACATATACGATATAAGACAGATACGTTATATAAGTCTACTACAAAAACTCATTTTTCTCCGATTGAAATTTCGACCTCTACGCATCTGACTTAACTTGATTTCCATTAAATTGTTTTTTTGGATTATCCCTGTAATATTCAAATTTCGCAATGACGAATTATTTTTCAAAATCTGTTTATAAAAGAGAGTGTTAATATAGACATAACAGTATTAAAACCGCAGACTATTCAAAAGGCTTATTATTTCACGTTTGTAACAGAAACCTATTTTAAATGTAAACTTACAGTATATTTAATACGTAATGAATGCATTTTCCGAAGAAGCCATTTCATGAGGCAGGTCATGTTTCGTGTTTTTCAGTTTGTTCAAGGAGTAAATTTTCGTGGTAGTAAAAGATCATTATCAATCAAAAAATGAAAAATCTTCGAAATGACGACTGATAAAGATTAAAAACTTAGAAATGACGACTAATAAAAATGAAAAATCTTCGAAATGACGACTAATAAATATTAAAAACTTAGAAAAGATCGTTATTGATTTCAGTGTAACAAGACGTCCAACCATACCCAGAACAGGCGTAAATCGCAGAAAACGCGAGTTCAAATTGTTGTTCAGGAATAGTGTTTCCACCAGTCACCTTTGACGAAGAATACGTCTATCCTTTAGTTGCACAACTGGGGTCCTCTGTATTTGGTATTTCTTTAATTAACGTCACTCTGGAGCGGCAGCAGCACTGGCTTTTGGGGCCCTCTGTAAGTGGGTCGTCTGGAGTCGCACTTGGAGCAACACACCGTCCTATTGGCAACGGTTCGGGACCCAACCCAATTGGAAAGATCCGAGGACAACACCACGTAATTTTGAACCACGAGCAGATGACGAGGTCACTCTTGAGCTGGCACCCCACTCATCAAACTTCCACACCACGCCAACGTGATAACATTCGTCCTCAACAGATTTATCGAGCACCAGCCCCCTTTGTATACGACGGTCTTTGGTTGGATTTGAACTCGTAACCCTCCCATTACCCTTCCAACCGGGCTATCCCTGCCTCGGGTCCCTCGGTAGCAATCCGTTTGTCGGGGGGGGGGGGAAGTGTGCACCACACTTCCTTCAATGATTTTAAAATGGTACAGCTACACTCTACGTTTATGAGTGATGGCAACTGCTTGGCGATTTTTTTGGCGCACTTCTAGTAGCGAGTTACTATAAATTAAGGCAACCCATCTGTCGTTACGGTTGTTGTGGTTTTCATGGCAACCTCGGCAAACGGAAACTTTCAATTTTCATTTTGAATATTCTAGAAAAATCTTCCAAAATCCGTTAAAATCGTTTGATTTCATTTGAAATTTTTCTTTGTTCCCATTGGTTAGTTTGATTTTAAAATATTATTTGACTTTATGGGTCCTTTTTTAAATAATTTTCTGTCATGACATTTGTCCATTTATTTGTACTTCGACATTTGTGGAATTTTTATTTTAGTATATTAGTTTTCACGAAAGGATTAAGAGTTTTTTTTTTTTTTGGACTGCTTTACTATTAGTGCGGGAGCAACAATTTCTTTCACAAATTAATTAAACAAGAATTTTTGTTTAAATACTTTATGTTTGAAACTTATGTTTAAAACTTTCAAAAATATAGGTACGAAGGTATTTTAATTAACGTCGCAACACAACAGGCTATTTATTTACAACTGTCCGGAATCAATCCCGAGGGGAAAAATCCAATTGAAAATCTTATAATGTATTCTTTTGCGACAGGTGCATAATACTTGCAAGTCAAAAGCAAATGATACATTTTAACGAACAACTACTTTGTTGTGCGCGCGCGTTTGTGCAATTTTTAAAAATTACCGATTGTGTTACTGGTTGAAGTTAAAAAAACTCATGGAGAGACGGAGAGCCAGCAAATCAAAGGAGGGTCGAGGTCTGTACGTCCCTGATCTACAATAATGATTCTGCTCGCAAACTTCCATTAGTAGCAAATCAGCTATCTCAATTCAGTGATGTGATCCTTAGCGCTAGCAACTTTCAAATGGTAACAAGTGGTAATTTGGTTGCCTCTACTATTTTTTTTTTCACATTAAGCTAGTGGCGTGGTTTTTCCGTTTGTGCATCGGACCGATTTTATGTTTCGGAAAGCAGTTTCATGCTCGAACGCTCCCATACATTCAGAAATGCAATACGTATAACTGTTCATGCAAAAACTATATTTTAAAAGAGGAAACTACAGCACTGTCAAAGTTACACTGTCAACAGTTAACAAAACTGCTTGTTAATAAAATAAGTCGAATAACCCTCCAAGCGGTTTCGACGAGATATCTCGTCCATCAAGATCTGAGCAATTTTGGTAATGACGAGTAACTTTGCTATCAAGATACTGTCCATTTTCTTATGAATGATAAGATCAAGATTTGGTCAGTTTTCTTTCAATGACGAGATATTTCGTCTATCAAAAACCGCTCAGTTTTGCTAAACACGAGTTACCTTATCGAGACCACCAGGAGATTTAACGTTACAAGAGATTAAAACCAATACAATATTTTTGTACAATAGATGGTTGATAAATCAACTTGTGACATAGTGAGAAACTCCCATGTGCTTGACCTGTAGGAAGGGCCACTTGCAGGGCAGGTGCCTAACCCATTGTGTCATCGGAATGTCGAATGTATTCTGATTTATTGTATTTGGGCGCCAGCTGCTGTTCTTACGTTGCTCGCTTTACAACGACTTGAGAAGAGCGGGTCAGAATAGGTAATTGGTAATTTTTTTAATTAACGTCGTACTAGAACAACACAACGGGCTATTGACGACGGTCCGGGATCAGTCCCTTAAGGGAAAGATCCGAGGACAACACCTCGTAATTTTGAACCACGGTCAGATGACGAAGCAACACCTGAGCTGGCACCCCACTCTCCAAACTTCCACGCCAACCCAACGTGAGGACTTTCGACCACGACAGATTTAAGGTGCACCAGCCGCCTCTACACCATACGTTCACAAACATACATGCCCGGACCCGGATTCGAACCAGGAACCTTCCGATCTAGAGGCTGCGGGTCAGAATAGAGCGTCATCTGCAGGTGGTGGACGTCCAGATGATCTCTGATTGGTTTTTGACTTTTATCGTTGGGTTATTTTTAGACTGCGAAGAGACGTTGGAGACGATGATTAGAGAGAGATAGAGAAAGTAGCGAGTGTTCACGAGGTTCACTGCGCTGGACTGACGATACATACTTTGATGTTAATGTGATTATGTAAATACTGTATATATTTTTAATGTTCTTGGAATAATATGAACCTAAATATCTTAGCTATTTGGTTGTCTTCCTTGTGTACGTTTCGTACTGTTTTATCACGCAACCGTTTTAGGGCGAAGACACCACAAGCTGCTTATCTGTAGTAAATTTTCCTTTTGACAAACTGGCAAAAAGGATCTAATTAATAAATACCAGTACATAATCCCATTCATAACGTTAGCCCGCGATAGCTCAGTTGGAAGAGTAGCGAATTCGCAAGTGCAGGGTTGCGAGTTCAAAGATCCAACCAAAGACCGTCGTATACACTGAGGCTGGTGTACGTTAAAACTGTCGGGACATTAAATGTCCTCACGTTGGAGTGATGTTGAAATTTTGGAGAGTGGGTGTTGTAGCTCAGGTGTTGACGTCATTTGACCGGTTTAAAATTTACGAGATGTTGTCTCCAGATCTTTTCCACAGGGATTGATCCCGGACCACCGCCAATATCCTGCTTTGTTGCTCCAGTGCGACGTTAATTCAACTATCTCTTACCGATGCTTAGTGTCGTGAGACACTGAGTATTCGGGAGATAGAGCCACACTTTAAATGACGTCGCTTATGACGGACAGTGAAAAAAGTGAAAGACCCTTTAAATTTTGTTATTCCATGTGTTGACAATCGGCAAATGAAAACATATTTGCATGTTATTAACACTTACGGCACTTCAGTTATTAACTGATGAAATAAACAGAAAACAAACCCAGCAGAAAATAAAATATTTCAAAACAATGAATGTAAGCTATCAACAACCTTCTTGTTATATAGCTTAATGCAGTGCTTTCGTAGACATCTTTCTCAATTCAACCTATGTATATTGAAGGCTGTTTTTTATTTGAAATGAAAAAAAACTTTTTATAGCTGCACTTTCATTGATGCACACCCTGTTGCATTACACCCCTATGAGAATTATTTGTTGTAAACCGGACTTTAACTAAAACAGACCTTCCTTCTTAGTTTTTCTCAGCGGACTTCAACCATTCAGCCCCTATTAGTCCGTTAAAATGAGGTTCTGCTGTATTTATTCTATCGCTGAGTTTTGCTCATCTTTGTTAACAGGTTCTGAGATCAACAATCCTCCGAGCAACAAGAGATTTTCGATGAGAGTAGTATACCTCTTTACCCCATTACACACATAATGGTTAAATTACCAAGATATTGTTTGAAGGGAATGCTAGGTAGGTATTGAAGTAGCATCGCACTGGAGAAACATGAACTATGATGGAGTCTTATTATTGGTAATTGGTAATTTTTAGTTAACGTCGTACTAGAGAAAATCAACTGGATATTGACGGATGGTTCGGGATCAGTCCCTTAAGGGAAAGATTCGAGGACAACACCTCGTAATTTTGAACCACGGTCAGATGACGAAACAACACCTGAGCTGGCACCCCACTCTCCAAACGTCCACACCAACCCAACGTGAGGACTTTCGACCACGACAGATTTAAAGTGCACCAGCCGCCTCTACACCATACGCTTACAAACATCTATGCCCGGACCCGGATTCGAACCAGAAACCTTCCGATCTAGAGGCAAACACCTTAACCACAAAACCGGTTGGTCGGTGAGGCTTATTATTGAGGGAGGTAGGTCGATGTGTGTAGAATTATCTCAATTTCAACGATGAATTAACATGATCCAAAACGTCTTGTTTACTATAGTAATAAGGCATGGATGTATTCCAAATTGCCATCTAAATAATTATATAAATTGTAAGTAACTTTGATAGCTCACTCTGGTAACTAACGGTTCGTTATTTAAAATCTATATGTAATTGCAGATCCACTAGAATTCCAGTCAAGTAAGCGGGACTTGATGCCATGATGACTTGGGGGAGCCAATGAGTATTTGGCACCCCCAAGGAGAATTATTTATCAGTTCCCATCATTGTGACACAGTATATTTTTCTTCCTGTCGGAAGTTCAGTTTTGTAGAAATTCTCACAATATTCTTTAAGTTCCGAAGTACTTTAAAATGCACTTATTTGGATTCATATTATTATTTGGTTCATAAATTACACAATTTAAATTTGTTTTGGTACATAATTTCGTCATCAGGCTATGCTTCAAAATGAGATTTGTTCTGGGATCTTTCCAATACCCCTTTGTGTTGCTTCAGTGCAACGTGAATCATCTTTGTGGTTGTCTTGACGAGGTATTTCGTCATTAGAAAAAACTCATCAGATCTTGATAGGGTCATCAGAAGAAGAAAACTGATGAGTTCTTGATCGCCTCATCATAAAAAAATGAAAAATATCTTGATCTCGTAATTAACAAACTTGTTCACAGCTTAAGGGACGAGATATCTCGCCGAAACTACCTGGAGAGTTGATTCAACTACCGTACTTCATTGTATCGAGTATCTTTTGTTTGTCGCCAAATATCCTAAAAGAGGTCTTAGTCATAAAACTCAATTAGTCAATCTATTTTGACATGTCTGTCATTGAACATTAAAAATAGATAATTTACAGTTAGAAGTCAATACATACCTCGTTCCTAGCTCTGGAAAGAGAAAGTTGTCTTTCTTAGACAACTATTGCCTCTAGTTAATGTGCTGTGGGCGTTTTATATCTCAACTTCAATACCTGCATTTTAGAAAAAAATAACCGATGAAAATCTGTCAACTTATCCACAAGTTCTACTTTCCGGATATTGATGACGGTCCGGGTTCAAACATGAGGGAAAAGATACGAGGACAGCGCCCCGTAATTTTGAACCACGGTCAGGTGACGAGGTGTTACCAAAGCTGGCATTCCGCTCTCCAAACATCCACACCACGCCAACTTGAGGACATTTGAAGCTACAACCGATTTAAAGTGCAACGGTCTTTGGTTGGATTCGAACACACCAACTCCCGTTGCAAATCCGTTACTCTTTCAAACAAGCTACCGGAGCCTTCAGAAAAAAAGGGAAAAGACAATTTTTTAAAGTTTCCTTTTCACAAACGCAAGGAAAGACACTGTCTTACTTCGTTTCTGGAAGCTCGTTAACAAGAGCCATTGAGTATGATCGTATTACAGGATTTTATAAGTAGTCAATAATGAAATGCAATCAAAATTAATATTGAGAACACCCATTTATAAGCACAAAATGAAGGATATCGTATTACTTAAACAAGAACTTTTTATATTCGCTTTAAGCCTCATATATGATAGTTATCTCGACGAGACATCTCTTTTTCCTTGTTTGGCGCAGCATGGCCAAATATGGCCCTTGTGACATAAAACCCAAACCAACCATTTCATCTTTTAATAAACCGACCCTAATTCATAGACGAAATGTGTTCATATCAGAAGAAAGCTGACCAGATCTTGATCTCGTCATCATAAAAAAAATCGGCAAAATCTTGATGACGAGGTAACTTGTTATTAGTGAGCTTGGACAGATCGGGTTGAACGAGTTACTGTGGAATCGTGACGTCTGAAAGAGACAGCGAGTCAACCCCTGCGTGGGATTTCCTCTGGGGTCGACAGCCACGTGCTAGGTAATAACTCATGCCGTGGAAAGCAGTGGATTTGTCCGAGAGTCGGCTTGTTGACCAGACTTTTTGCACCTGGCGTTTGTGACACGTCGCTTTCTAACGGTCCCGAGACCCCTCTCACGTGTGGGGATTTGACACCCCTTGAGTGTTGTCGGCATTTTTGTGAACAACCGACTGACGTTCCAAGAGGGAGGCGAACGGCCCCCGGGAAACGGAGAAAAAGGGATTCGAGACACGGAAGCCACTGAGGAAAGTGAACGAGAGTTCTTGTTTCGACTACGATTACGAGGAAACCCCGGGGGAAACAAAAGACGAACTTGGAGAAGTGAAACTTGCTGTTCCTTCATGAACATTACTTCAGCGATTGTCCAGAGTACATTGTGTAAATATCCAGATGTTATTGAAATTCTTTTAATTGCAATAAATAACTTAAAAAGGAAAACTGTTTTGTCCAACTCCATTTTTATTTCGTGGTGCCCCAAAACATCACAATATCGTCATCAGCGAAGTTAGTTCCATTTTATTTGACGAGATATCTCGTAGAAACCACTTGGAGGACTTAAGTAGTTGAATTTGGTTTTGAACTGGGCGACGCTATAGAGAGAGAGAGCCTAATTTGTCCGAGGTCCCAAAAAGGCTTCTCTGCCAGCAGATCCAAGGCAATACGTAACTTATCTACGATCTTAACATAAAATTTATCTCAGTTTGTTATGATCAGATGGGTAATAGAGGTATTACAGATGTACGATTCGTCTACATGCGACCAAAGCACAAGTGTCCGCTCCTGACTACCATTTGGAAGTAGTTGAATTTTGTTTTGGACTGGGCGACGCTAGAGAGAGAGAGACTAATTTACCCGAGGACCCAAAAAGGCTTCTCTGTCAGCAGATCCAAGACAATAAGTAACTTATCTACTGTCTTAACGCAAAAGCAACAATTTATCTCAGTTTGTAATGATCAGATGGGTTTTAGAGATATGACATATGTATGATTAGTCTACATGCAACTAAAGCACAAGTGTCCGTTCTTGACTATCACTGGGAAGACTAAGTAGTTGAATTTTGTTTTAAACTGTGTGATGCTAGAGAGAGAAAGCCTAATTTGGCCGAGGTCCCAAAAAGACTTCTCTGTCAGTAGATCCAAGGCAATAAGTAACTTATCTACTGTCTTAACATAAAACTAACAATTTATCTCAGTTTTGGGGAATAGAGAGGTGACAGATTTACGATTAGTCTACATGCGACTAAAGCACAAGTGTCCGCTCCTGACTACCACTGGGAAGACTAAGTAGTTGAATTTTGTTTTAAACTGGTCGATGCTAGAGAGAGAGAGAGCCTAATTTGCCCGAAGTTCCAAAAAGACTTCTCTGTCAGCAGATCCAAGGCAATAAGTAACTTATCTATGATCTTAACATAAAACTAACAATTTATCTCAGTTTTGGGGAATAGAGAGGTGACAGATGTACGATTAGTCTACATGCGACTAAAGCACAAGTGTCCGCTCCTGACTACCACTGGGAAGACTAAGTAGTTGAATTTTGTTTTAAACTGAGCGATGCTAGAGAGAGAGCCTAATTTGCCCGAAGTTCCAAAAAGACTTCTCTGTCAGCAGATCCAATGCAATAAGTAACTTATCTATGATCTTAACATAAAACTAACAATTTATCTCAGTTTTGGGGAATAGAGAGGTGACAGATGTACGATTAGTCTACATGCGACTAAAGCACAAGTGTCCACTCCTGACTACCACTTGGAAGACTAAGTAGTTGAATTTTGTTTTAAACTGGGCGATGCTAGAGTGAGAGAGAGCCTAATTTGCCCGAAGTTCCAAAAAGATTTCTCTGTCAGCAGATCCAAGGCAATAAGTAACTTATCTATGATCTTAACATAAAACTAACAATTTATCTCAGTTTTGGGGAATAGAGAGGTGACAGATGTACGATTAGTCTACATGCGACTAAAGCACAAGTGTCCACTCCTGACTACCACTTGGAAGACTAAGTAGTTGAATTTTGTTTTAAACTGTGCGATGCTAGAGAGAGAGAGCCTAATTTGGCCGAGGTCCCCAAAAGACTTCTCTGTCAGCAGATCCAAGGCAATAAATAACTTATCTATGATCTTAATATTTTTTTTTCCGATGGCGGGCACATTTGACCTAAGTCATTGGCCACTACAAGGCCGGAAGTGATGGCCACTTGTGAAGATGATCTTAACATAAAATTAACAATTTAACTCAGTTTGTTGTGATCAAAAGGGGAATAGATAGGTTCCAGATGTACGATTGGTCTACATGCGACAAAAGCACAAGTATCCGGTCCTGATTGATGGTCTGACCGACAGAGAAATATGACAAATGTGCGCAAAACAAAATCATATCTGAGCTTGTTATGATCAGATCGGGAATAAAGAGAGGTGCCAGATTTACGATTAGTCTACATGCGACTAGAGAAAAATTGTCCGGTCCTGACCAACAGAGAAAAATGACAAATGTGCGCGAAACAAAACAATAGCACTATCAACCTCACATAACGCTCACTTTTCGGGGGAAAAAGGAACTCCACTTACCATGGTACTTTCTCCAAGGTGAATTTCCTTCCTCTACGAGTTACATAACGAGTGAAAGCGTTTCGGCTTCATTCAATGGCCCACTTTCAGACGCTTGAGGAAGTTTTCAGGTATTTCCGGAATCGAGATCCAATTCTGCGCCTCTTCCGAAGAGGTGTGGAGGGAACAACAGCTGCGATGTTCTTCGATATGCCTTAAGCGGAATTCCATCTGGGGTATACTTTCTTGGACGCAAGGTCCACCGAGCCTGGTTTGCATTCGTTACGCGGTCATCCACCAGCATCAATATTCATATTCTTTTGAAGTAGATACCTACTATCCAATTAGATTTTACGATTTCTGCTCTGGTATTTGAAATGATCTGGGTTGAGTTGTGTTTGAAGAGGGGACAATCACTGTAATATATGTTCTTGCCCTTGTAATTTACGTATGTTCTACTGTAATGTGTGCCTTGTCAGGTGTCACAATTGTGTTTCAAAGGTTTCATAAACCCAGTGATAAAATTTTTTGTCGACTGGCGTCTAAGATTCAAATCGACACATTGGAAACGAAATTAATGAACAGTTTGTAGACTTGTTACGGTGTACGAATTCGGACTTAGTTCCGAAACAAAGAAGGGATGGTCCGGTTGGTTTTTCGAAAGTAAGTATAATAGATGCTCAATCAAACAAAATGATGAATGTCAATGTTGGTGTAACTAGAGCAGATAAATATATCCGACATGGCTGCAACAGGCGACTTTTTGCTACTATTTTAAAACATTGGCGAATATATATATATATTTAATGTTACCGCTAAAGCTCGAAAGCCGTTAATGTGCACAATACATAGCTAATCTGTAGATTAACTGATTTACTCCGTTAACGTACGGAATTAAGAGTTTTCCGCATTTAAGCTAGGTGATGTACAGATTAACGTCTTCCGTATCGTTAAAGTTTAAAAGTCTGTTTTTCTCATTTCCTTTCCCTACACCCCCTCTCCTTCCACTTTTAGTTTGGTTATTATTATGTATTTAGTTTGGTCTGAATTCAGTGTTTGCAAAGAGAGATTTTTAACGAAAGAAGATGTCCCTGCTGTAGAAATATCTTTACGTCAAACAGCAATAAAACAATCCCTTGGTACTGAGCCGGGTTTCAGAAAATGTGACTGCAAATCTAAATGTACCACAAATAGGTGTGCTTGTCGCAAAAACCAATTGCTATGTAATTCAAAGTGTCACCAATCTTCAGTGGCGGATTAAGCGGACTTAGCGGCCGCGCAGGGCCCTGAAATACCGAATGGGCCCCGAGGTCTTAAAATGTCTTTTCGTCAAGGTTCGAGAAAAGTTGTGACAGCGTGTGTGTGTCTTTACAATGTGCGTCTTTATGTGTGCAGTGAAAAGAGTTCCTAATATAAGATGGTCAGCAAAAGCCAGATGCTGTATTAACTATAAAACTTGGTTTCACCCATATAAATGAGGCTTTAAATGGAATTTGTAATTCCGAAGAAAATTTCATAGTTAATTAATTTCTTTTATGTCATATGTGATAACACCAAGGCACAATTATCTCGACGAACTCAGACCTATGAAGTTATTGTGGAGCCTTTTCGAATATTTTTTATTGGGATTTATCAGTAGAAAAAAAAAAAAGAACACGATAAGGAAGTTGAAGGATGTTTACAAAAATGACATTGGTGTTTGTCATTTTGAAGACGAATTTGACCATTTTTTAATATTTCTTAAAGAAAACGAGGACACCATAAAAACCACACCATTCATAGATCGAGCCGCCAAAGAAATGTCTTACACATTTCCGAATATATGCTGAAACATTATTGAAATTTTTTTAGACAATTCCCTTATCTAATGCAACAGGAGAAAAGTTGTTTCCTGTTTCAAAGCGTGTAAAAGGTATTTAAGGAGTTCGATGGGAGAAGAAAAATGAATTAATATGCCCATTCTGTATATAGAGCAGGGAATCGTAAACCGAATTAACGCTTCCAAAATAAATGACGAATTTTCAAGAAAAAAAACAAGACGGAAATTCATACAATTTTTTTTTTAATAAATTTATTTAATGGGTTGTGGTATGAAAATGTTTTGAGAACTTTTCATTTTTGTTAATAATTTATTGAGAGTTTTCTTGTAACTTTTTTTTTCTAACTTGAGATTGAGGTCACCGAAAAAAAATTTTACCGCTTGGGGCCCCCACTTGACTTGATCCGCCACTGACAATCTTTAGATTGCACTAATAAGTAAGCATAATTTCATTGTATGTTTTCAAAATTCATTTCCTTAATTGAATATTATTTTAAACAGTTTGATTCGTTCTATTATAGTTTTTTAATTGTTTGATGATTGATTCTATCAACTAATTTGTTGATTGTATTAACTTGATTCTCTAGATATCGAAAAATAAATAAATAACCATTATGTTAATTTCCTTAATTGTAATAATATTTTAAACCGTTTGATTCTTTCTATTTTGTTTTTTAATTGAGTGATGATTTATTCTATCAACTAATTTGTTGATTGTATTAACTCGACTATTTATGTATCGAAAAATTATGGAGAACCAAAAAGTTCATTTTCGTCATATTATGCTCTTTTATTTTAAGAAAGAAAATGCTTGTAAAATTTGTGCTGTATATGAACATAGTGCTGTTTCTGAGACCACAGTTCGAAGGTGGTTTGATAAATTTCAGCCTCGAAGATGATGCACGTTCTTGACGATCATCCTCTGTAAACTGCTTTCTGTATGGTGGGACTACAAAGGAATTGTTTATTATGAATTGTTGCCACAAAATCAGACAATAAATTCGGAAAAAAAAAACCAGTTCTTAAATGGCAATATTAAAAGTAAAAATCGAAGCAAAGCGGTCAGAACTCAACAGGTGTTTCCTTCCAGCATGACAATGCGCGGCTCCACATTTCACTGAATGTCAGACAACTTATTAAGCATGGCTGAAATGTTTTGTGTCACTTTTCACATTCACTAGACCTTGCCCCTCAGATTTTCAGATTAGGGCATGGAATTCGAATTCTTTGGAGACTGTCAAATAGCACCTTCACAACTGCTTTACAAATAAGACTAATGATTTAAAAAAAAAGAATTTTCCAGCTGCAGTTTTTCTGCAGCATAGAACAAAATTGTGCTTATGTGATTCGATAAAATTGTTTGATGTTTTTGTACTGTTTCGTTGAAATTTATCTTAAAAAACGTGCAGAACTTTCCGGATGTCCCAATATAAAGAGATCTTTTAAAACAAAAAAAAGTCTCAAAAGCTCCTATTTTCAAAGTTTTGGTGACATTTTTTGAAAATTCGCCAATTTCTGGTAATTTTTAATTTATGTCGTACAAGAGCAACACAACGGGCTATTGATGACGGTCCGGGATCAATCCCTCAAGGGAAAGATCCGAGGACAACACCACGTAATTTTGATCCACGGACAGATGACGAGGCAATATCTGAGCTGGCACCCCACTTTCCTAATTTCCACACCAACCAAAGAAAATTCACCAAAGGTCAATGAAGTCGAAAAACAAATTGCTTTTAACAAAAATGCCAGCCATTTCGAATTTTTTAGTCCCTTTTTAAAACAACAGCGACCGAAATATATTTTTCCCTAGGGAGAAAATTTCCCAAGTGAAAAATGTTTTAGGCAGCAAACATTTTCTACTATGAAAGAAATACATCGTAATCTGGTTATTAGATTGCCATTAGGTGCTATGAATGGCACCCCACTCTTCAAACTTCCACAACACGCCTTTAGGACATTCCGAGGCCACGGAATATTTAATTTGCATCTGCTCCATGGATGCGAATGTGTTTCCATGGATTGAGTTTCGAACTCGTAACCCTCTGGTTGCTTATCCATCCATGAATCTACACAATAGCCCAGTACTATATACCTACTTGCCACGGCTCCACCATTTATCGGTAATTGTTAGTATTTTCGATAACAGTTGTTTCTATAACATTTCCCTGTAAGTTGGAAATAACACTATTATTTAAAACGATCCCGAAGTTAGAAACTTTGAACTAGAGAATAAAAAAAAAAACACTTTGTTTTGTTTCTCGAATAAAATAAACCACGACAGCCGTCTGCGTAGCGCATTCTCCAACGTATTCTGAACGTCTAAGTCTAAGTTGACACCTCTGGATTCTTGTTTAGACGGCCGTCTAGTTGTGCCCGCGGCATCATAACGTATCACGGCTGTTAGATAACGGCTCCACTTTCTTAGGAAAGCGAAGCTTAACCGTGGTTCAAAATTACGTTGTGTTGTCCTCGATTATTTCCCTTGGGGATAGATTCCGGACCGTCGTCAATAGCCCGTTGTATTGCTCCAGTACGACGTTAATTTAAATAAATACCTACCTACCTTATCTATCGTGTTCTGGCGCAGCGGTAGCCTGGTTTTAAGAGCATCGTATAAGAAACTGGGGGGGGGATGTTACGAGTTGAAATCGAACCAAAGACCGTGGTGTATAAAGTGGTCTGGTGCACGTTAAATCCGTCGTGGCCTCAATTGTCCTCACGTTGGCACGGAAAATATGGAGAGTGGGGTGCCAGTTCCAAGTGTTACTAGTCATCTGACCGATGGTCAAAATTACGTTGCGTTGTCCTCGGGATCTATCCCAATGGGACTGATCCCGGACCGTCGTCATTAGCCCGATGTGTTGCTCTAGTATGACGTTAGCCGACCAACCGGTCAGGTGGTTTAGGTGTTAGCCTCTAGATCGGAAGGTTCCTGGTTCGAATCCGGGCATGGATGTTTGTAAGCGTATGGTGTAGAGGCGGCTGGTGCACCTTAAATCTGTCGTGACCGAGAGTCCTCACGTTGGGTTGGCGTGGAAGTTTGGAGAGTGGGGGTACCAGCTCAGGTGTTGCTTCGTCATCTGACCGTGGTTCAAAATTACGAGGTGTTGTCCTCGGATCTTTCCCTTAAGGGACTGATCCCGGACCGTCGTCAATAGCCCGTTGTGTTGCTCTAGTACGACGTTAACTAAAATTACCATTACCCGGACCGTCGTCAATAGACCGTTGTGTTGATCTAGTACGACGTTAACTAAAAATTACCAATTCCCTTAGGGGATTGATCCCGGATAGTCCTCGATACTCGTTTTGTTGCTCAAAGGTACGACGTTAATTAAAAATTACAATTACAGCGATGTTAATACAAAATTACAACTACAGTGACGTTAATTAAAATTTACCAAATTATTACCCGGACCGACAATAGCACGTTGTGTTACGCCAGTATGACGTTGATTAAAAAATAGCTGCATGGGCCCCGATTATTAGTCAATGTGAATAAATGTAAATTTGGGGCCCTAAGAAATGGCCGCGTTATCTTTGAAATTGGTGTCACTGCTGACACATCGACTAATGCAACTGACAGTTTGTTTATTCACCAATTTTGTTATCGAACTGAACCACTGCTTTCCTACCTCAGGCCAGTGGAGTGAAAGTGAAACGGTTCAGTGTTCCGTTCCTTCCTCCATGGGAATCGGGGTCTGGAAATACCCAACCGACGCTGTGTTGGTGGAAAGTGTTCGGCATTTTCTAGGTCACCGCGAATCCGTGCGTGACGCAGGTGGCCGATTCCGAAACTATCTTGGATAGCTGCTGAGTAAGTAGTTGAATTGACGTCGTATTGATTGAAGCAACACAACGGACTATCGGTCGTAGATCAGTTCCGGAGGGAAAGATCCAAGTATGACGCTTCGTAATTTTGGACAGCGGTCAGATGACGCGGTCAACACCCGAGTTGGCACCCCCACTCGCAAACGTGAGAAGATTTCAAGCCACGACAGATTTAACGTGCATCAGGTTGGTAATGATAATTTTAATGAACGTCGTACTAGAGCTACACAACAGGCTATTGACGACGGTCCGGGATCAGTCCCTTAAGGTAAAGATCCGAGGACAACATTTCGTCATCTGACCGTGGTTCAAAATTACGAGGTGTTGTCCTCGAATCTTTCCCGTTAGGGACTGATCCCGGAACATCGTCAATAGCCCGTTGTGTTGCTCTAGTACGACGTTAACAAAAAAAAAATTACCAAATTACCGAGGACAACACCTCGTTATTTTGAACCACGGTGAGATGACGAAGAAACACTTGAGCTGGCACCTCACTCTCCAAACTTCCACCCCAACCCAACGTGAGGCCTTTCGGCCACGACAGATTTAAGGTGCACCAGCCGCCTCTACACCAAACGCTGAAACATCAATGCCCGGACCCGGATTCGAACCAGGAACCTTCCGATCTAGAAGCTAGATAGAGTTTCGAAATCACAACCCTGTTCCATCCGGGCTGCCGCGGCTCCGATATCTGTTGGTAATGGTAAATTTTAATTAAGGTCGTACTAGAGCTACAACGGGCTATTGACGACGGTCCGGGATCAGTCCCTTAAGGGAAAGATCCGAGGACAACACCTCGTAATTTTGAACCACGTTCAGATGTCGAAGCAACACCTGAGCTGTCACCCCACTCTCCAAACTTCCACGCCAACCCAACGTGAGGACTTTCGGCCACGACATATTTAAGGTGCACCAGCCGCCTCTACACTATACGTTTACTAACATCCATGCCCGAAACCAGAAACCTTCCGATCTAAAGGCTAACACCTTAACCCTGTTTATACCGGTTGGTCGGCTCAATCCCAAAGGGAAAGGTCCGACATCGTCATTTTGAACCACTGTCAGACAACGTGGCAACATCTGGGCTGGCACGCTAACGTAAGGACATTAGAGGCCACGACGTATTTAACGTGCGCCAGCCACCTTTTTACACGATGGTTTTTTGGGTGGATTTGAACTCGCAACCCTCCTATTGCTAATCCGATGCCCTTCCAACCAAGCTACCGCGGCCCCAGAACACGATAGATAAGGTAGGTAGGTATTTATTCAAATTAACGTTGTACTGGAGTAATACAACGGGCTATTGACGACGGTCCGGAATCAATCCTCAAGGGAAATAATCGAGGACAACGCACGAAAGATAAGAGAAAGCGTCTATGAATATATTCGTGCTTAAATACCTACCAAGTAGCAATGGAGGCCAAGTATCCCACTTAGCAGTAACGGGTTATCAACCAGATGGCTTGGGAGTTCGATACTCGATCCAACCAAAGGTAGTCGTGTACTTCGGGTCTGATGTACGTTATATCTGTCGTAACCTCGAATGAACTTAGGTTGGCGTGGAAGTTTGGAGGATGGATGGAATTTTCTATTTCTGTCTGATCACGGACTCTTCCATCCAATGTTCCCCATATCGCAGAAGCTGCTCACAGGCCAAGTACACGCGCATTAGCGATGATGCAGTTGGAGAAGACGGTCCCTAGAATCTAGTTCGAAAGTGTACCTAACCAGCGACTGAAGTAGCAAATCTTATAGAGGTATGAAACTCCACAAATAAGTTTAGCAGGGACCAGGCCCTCTAAAACGGGAGGGGTGAATATCAATGTTTTACCAATAAGTAATAAAAATAAGTTGCTTCTGCAAAATATCTACACCAATGACCCAATTATCTCGATCCCCAAATACTTATGCGATTGAGGTTCTGTCAATTGTAAATATGGCGGATAAATGTTATAAAATCGCATATATAGTGCAAGAAAGCAGTTGAAAATGGGTCAGTCTATTTTTGAAAAGGTGTGAAACCTTATTAGAAGTTTCCATATGCAAATACATGAATGGCGATCGGCATGGCTTGTTATCGCATACAATGCGTTAAAACCGCTCACTTTCGACACTGAACAATAAACAGAACCTACACCAAAGACACTAGTTGTGGAAGCTATTTCTTTACGTTACCACCAGTCTCTAACTATGGCCAACAGACTCGTTCAAAACCACGATTCGATTGCCAACTCCCTACAGCCAAACAACAGAGTGTTCATATAATAATGTCCCACTTTCAATGGTATATTACAACAGTTTAATTTAGACTATTTACAGCAAATCATAAATCAAATTGAAGATAAACTCACCTAGTTTTTCTTACAAATGTTCAATATGTGCATCTTAAGTTATACGGCACACATCCAACCTTAAGTCCAATTCTTCCCACACTTTGGTTAACAAGTTCGGAGCAATAGCATCTTCAATTCTGTGTCTCAACTCTGGCAAATCATTAGGTAACGGCGGAACGTAGATCTTTTCTAAATCCCCAAAGGAAAAAAATCGCATGCCGTTATGTCAGGTGAACGTGGAGGCCAGCGAAAAAGAGCTCTGTCGTCTCGACCATTACGACCCATCCAACGGTCAGGGACTTCGACGTTCAACCACTCTCGTACAAAGAGATTCCAATGGGGAGGGGCTCCATCCTGTTACCAAATAAAGTTTACAGGTTCACCCTTGACTATTTGGGGAAAGAGCTATTCTTTCAACATATCCAGATAAGCCACCCCTGTTACGGTAAGAATTGGACTTAAGGTTAGATGTGTGCTGTACAACTAAAGGTGCACATACTAAACATTTGTAAGAAAAACTAGGTGAGTTTACCTTCAATTTGACACATGATTTGTGGTGAATAGTCTAAATTAAAATGTTATAATATACCATTGAAACTGGGACATTCTTTTATGGACCCCCTGTATATTGTATAGTATTGGCTGTGATCTGTACAAAATATTGAGTACCGTAAACCCATACGAAGCAACTAGGCTTCCACCACAAGATTGGCGCAGGTTAATTTTTCTGTGTTGCAGTAAGAATGAATCACTGAGCAAAAAATAAACGAGAACACATCAAGTATTTTTCCGAAGATCGCCTGCTGCAACCCAACAGGAACAATGATTGGTTGTTTTCGGGTATGGTCATATATGGTCAACACAGAAACAATGGACTCAACCCTCATTAAACATTATGATGGAATTGGAAGCAAAGTAATTTCAATAACAAGTAAAAATAAAAAATATTTTCTATTTCAAAGTAAATGTTTTCATCAGCTTAAAAAAAAATCTAGTCAAATTTACATAGCATTGTTGATAAGTATTATTTACAATATGTGAAATTAAGTGAGTATGATATTGGCAAGTGCAACACAATAAAAGCACTTCCATTATACGAGGCACTTCATAAGTGTTCACGTTAAACGTGTTCTCTTGCTAACCCTGGTAGCCCTACTCAAGTTGCGGCGCTTGGAAGAGGAATCGGAGAGGTTCATCATTTCTTTTACTTCAGGTATAATAAAAGTTTCAATGTCTGGGGGTGGATCCTCTATAAGATAAAATGCTATGTACTCTGGCTTAACACACTTTATATTCTGCGAAACATACACATTCAAGTCCACTTGAGATAAACTTCTCTTTTTCATGTCCACAATAGTATGTGTTATTTTTTCCAACACTGAGCCTGCAGTCTCGGAGGGCACTACCACCCCACCCCCTGCTTCTAAAATCTTCCTATAGGTGGACTGCTTGGCTTCATCGTCTGCGACAATGACAACAAACCAATCATGGAATGCTCCACTTAAATCCTTGTTTCTGCTCAACTTGTCTCTCCACTGGAATGGACAGTGGGCAATCTTCTTGATGCTGTTCGAAAAGTTGCTGTTGCTTGAAAGATTGGAGATGAATTCGATAGTGCAGGGTCCTCCCCATTCGAAATCTTCCTCTGGGAGGAACTTGTTTTGTTCCCGGCAAGCAAGCAGATACTGCGGGTGAAGGACCCACTTTCCTGAAGCAACACTAGACAGGAACTTTTCATTTTTCATTGGCTTTGGCATAATCAAGTGTGAGGCTGTAATGTCAAAGGACTTCTCATCTGAAACCTCACCCCCTAGATTATCGATGATCTCAATGTACTCCACCTTTTTACTGTCTGGAATTGTGGTGAACATGAATTTTTTAATTTTAGGTGGAGGACAGGCTTCTTTGCAGTTTTTTGCAGATGTCTCATCGATAGGGGAATCGATTACCAATGAATTTTTAGCAGTGGAGATCTCAAAGTCTAATGTATGCATGTCAGCACAATTGAAGCTAAGTTTTTTGTGGGAGGTTGACTGAGCATCATTTGCTGCAGTCAAAGCAGCAGCAATCTTTTCCCGTTCCTGCCTACCTGTAGGGTCATCCCACACAACTGGACAACTCTGTGATTGCTGAGAGCCCAGGTCTTGTTCTTCGCCAGTTCCACTCTCTTCTGCTCTAGCAGACTTGACGAAAGAGCTCGACAGACGTTTCTGTTGTAGTTGGTGAATGGGACTGACATCATTGTTGGGACTGCTGGAAACAGAATCCAGAAGTCTCTTTGACTGGCGACGCTTGGCTGATTTTGCCGCCACCAAGAGATCGTTCAATTGCTGATTGAAGTCAGCAACATTGCCCTCTGCAGAGGTTACACCACTCACCTGCAGATCTGTTACTGCAGGGGCTTTATCCATCACTGGTAGATCTGCTATTACAGGGGTTTCATCTATTACTGGTAGTTCTGCAATTGCAGGGGTTTTGTCCTCCACTGGTTGATCTGATTTTGCAGAAGTGGAAGCAACGTCTTTACCTGGAATGATATTCTGAGATGAAGTTTTCACTATTGATATCTCATCAGCAAGGGTCATATTTGCTTTTAATGTATGTGGATACAGTCCCTCATCAAGATGTGCATTTTTTTCCTTACAAGCATAGACCCACTGTGGACAAACTACTTTTTTACCTTGATTTCTAGCTTCTCTAAATTCTTTTGTCAAGTCATTAGCTTTGCCTATGAATACAAAATGAGTACAAGTATTGTCATAGGACCAGAGAAATTCACCACCCAGACTACACACTGTTTCATTTAATTCATTTTGCAAGTGATTCAGCTTTTTGGCTACAAACAAAACAACTCCTTTTAAAACCCCACTGGTCTCCTGTGGTTGATGGTAGGTTTCATTGAAGCTATTCTTCTCGCAATCAAGCCCGCTCTCATTTTGAAGCTGCATTTTGTCATTGACAAATCTCAAAGCTGAAGCCAAATTTCGACTAAACAGTTCTTCAACCAGCAAACTATGCCTTGTACCTTTACTTGAGAGAGATCGTTCATGGGAAGCGCTGTTTTCTAAGTCATTCAAAAGGCCACTGACCTGAAATTTAAATTTGTATGACTGATCTAAATTTAAAGTATCACTTGTATCATTCAAGGATGCCTCTCCTTTAGGAATGACCGGGGAGATTGTTCGATGTAATTTGCTTTCATTTCTAATGCTAGCTACATTTCTGTGAGGAGTCACAAAATTGGGTTCAGCTACAGATGTGCCACCTTCAGAACCATTTTGCCGTTTCACAGCATGAGGTTGTGGTGTGCTGATTTTTGGACAGGGAGTAACTTCTTTGACTTCTGGCTCATTCTCCACAAGCATACCCCTGTCCCCTCTCGATGTTCTAACTAGTGCATTAGGAGTTCGAAATTCAATTTCTAGTTTATCCTGATCCTTATGTGAGGCACCATCACTTTTTCGAGATGACCTATCTTGTATAGTGGGAGTGACTAACTTTTCTTCCGTTTTGCCCTCAATGCGCATTCTGCTTCCACTTCTTCGTGGTGTTACATTTTGTGGACATTTACTAGAAACAGCTGGCACAAGATCAATGTTCAGATTTTCTCTCTGATTGACATTTGTATCTGTTATTGGATTACATGCACCAACTGGCAATGAAGCAACAGCATCAACACAATAGTCTTCAATAGGAGGTGGAAAACCAAATTTTGCAGCATCAAGAACCCACTGCTTATTAAGAGCAGGAATTTTCCATTTCTTTGCAGCTTCATATTTACTTCCTTCAGGAGTGGCCACAATTAAATGCGTATTCGATAGGATGCCTCTCGACTTGTTAGCTTTTCGTACAAAGTACTCCTGGCAGGTAGCACCTAGAACTTCTGCCAAATGCATCAGGCAGTCTCTTTCAGTGCCCGTGTACTGACTAACAGATATCACAAAAGATTCAAATGGCATCTTTCCAGGTACTACTTGTACTGGCCTAAACAGCTCGTTTTCATCGAAATCATAGATCCTGCTATCTTCAATACATTTCTGCAACCAACAATTAGTTATAATATTTGGGACTTGAGCTTTGTACTCTTGCCATATAATAGGCACAACAGCAATATCAGCTTTAGAGGAATCATCAGTGTTAAATACAGTGCCAGCATGGGATTCTACCATCCTGGATAGTATATCCGAGTCCTTTTCCCCAAAGCAGAAAATGACAAACTTGAGACCAGCAAACAGTTGCTCGGAACCTGGGCTTTCATCCATATCTGCAGTCACTTCTTCTTGGTGGTTTTCATTGCCATTTTCAACAACCCGAGCTGCGTTGCGAGACTCGGCCTCCGATTCCTTTTGCTCTAGTGAAGCTCTACCAGTTTCTAATTTCTTTGAACTGTTTCCTTCATTAAGATTTTGGCCAGTCACATACTGATTAAATATGCTAGCTATATTATCAGGAGTTTCATCTTGGATTCTAGGTTGCACCTTTGGTGGCTGGCTGAAGGTTATTTGTACTTCTGGCTCGTTTTTTTCAGGACTGAGCAAAGTGTCATCCATACACAGGAAAGGTTTCTCATCAACCAGAGTTTCTGTTTTACAGCATTCGAGCAACCAATCATGGTTTACGACATACGGTTTCACTGAGCTGGCTTTCAGAACCTGTCGAAACTCTGAGGAGAGATCACCGCAAACCACATGGGAAATGCTTTCAGTGTACTTGCTGAATCTAATCGCCCCTCCCGAATTGACTATTCTCCTCAATTTGTCGAGGTGAGTTGAGTTAAAACCAGTTAAATATATCTTGCAACCATCAAGGAACTGACCATACTTTGGCAAAGTGGAAAGATCAAATGACTCCAAGGAGCTTTTCAGGGAAGTCTTTCGATTATTAACTTGAAACGAAAAGTCACTTTTTATCGTTTCATCTAACTGTGTGATAACAGAAGCATTAGGTATCACACTGCAGTCCATATGTGGCAAATCAATTGATGTCAAATCTTTGTTTGGAGTGGATCTCTTTGGCTGAGTGCGGGTGGTAGTGTCATCAATTTTGTACAAATTCTCATCCTTACAGTACCCTGTTTTGATGCTTTCATAAATCCAATTCACATTTACACAAAACACCTTCCATGTTTTAGCATATCGGTATTTGTCTCCAGTAGGCTCTGTCAAAACTAGATGGGTTGTTTTATGGGCTTTCAAAGGAGCTAAATAGGTTCCACCATTTTCTATTACTAAATTTTGGACTGCTGTTCTTTCCTCTGCACTTAGCTGGGACACAGTTACAACCAGGCCTTTAAAGACAGGGCACTTGAATTTGTTGTAGCAGGCATCGGATGCGTGTATTTGTTGGTACTGCCCATTCCTCCATACATCTTCAATCCAATCTGGTGTCATAATTGGCAACCCAAAATTAGCAGCTACTTGGTACTTTTTGGAACCAACTTCACCTGAAAGAACAATGCCAATTGCATAAAAAAATTTTAACGCAATAAATAATTTGTAAACAAAACATATTTTAACTTTATATTGAAAATTACATATAGATGACTCCAGGGTTAGAAAGTCAGGTGACAAGGGCACATAAACAAAACAGCTCTTAGTCACCAAAACGTTCCACTTGGGTGCAATTTTAAATGTACTTTGAGTGGATTTATATAAAAGCAGTGACCTTGAAGACCCAAAGATAGCAACTGCACCAAAGTTTTTAATTGTTAATATCTATTGATGGCAATGTCGTTATACTTCATACATCAGGCCCCCCAAAAAAGGTTTGTTTCCTGTAACATGGGCAAAAATATTAGGGTAGGTAGGAAAAAGGTTTTTGATAACTATTTTTAGCAAATACAAAAAGGAAATATTGTCCAATTATTGTTAGATTTCAAATTGATCAGAGGTGTGATCAGTTATGTAAAATACCTGGGTATATTTATTTTTTCGGGTCAATATCCAGGGTATATACATGGGTATTTACCCAAATTAGATATTTTAGCGGGTATTTATAATTTTTCTTTAGGGGTGTATAAGCAGTTAAACCTGAAGAGGTAATTTATGACATATAATGTCTGAACTGAATATGTAATAAACAATAATAATCAATTGCGATCACTGTGACATCGTAATCAATTAATCATTTTAACGAATGTGTTTCTTAAATTAAATTTAAAAAGTCTTAAAAAAAACTTTAGGGTCGGAATTTTTGTATTGTAATTTCAGGGTCGGTCGGGTTGCAGGAAACCAACCATTTTTTTCGCTTCACCTTATTAAAAAAATAATAATAATAATAATAAATAAAAAAGAACGTAAGCACCAATATGTATATTTCTTAAATCCAAATGAACACACTGTTTGCTCACATTTTCATTTTTGCACTCTTCCAGATTTCTCATTGCATTTTGTTATCAATCTGCTGAAAATTTCATTATAGAACTCTTCTAGTGTAGTTTAAGCAATATGATGCAGCTATGTAGCTCTCATCAAGCCTATTTAAGCAAAGTGCCAAAATTGACCACTGAATCCTACAGAAGGTGATATAATGTTATTTATATTCCTTTTAGTCATTTGTTACTATAGAAATAATGCCTTTTAGTAAGTTATATATATATACATACTAGCAAACATGCACATAACATCTGCACTTTTCTTAATTGTTATCTATTGACTGCAGTATCATATAACTCACATTTCATAAGCATAAATTATGCACACTTCATATGTCCAAATGAAAAAATATATAAAACAGCAATTTGTTGACATCTTTTTAATATACTACTAGCGTCCATTCTTATTTTCAATAAAGTGCATGGCAAAACAAATTCACACCTGCCATGATACCATAATTAGCTTCGGAATGTGCACTTCAATTGTATCTCATTCTCTTTTTAAATATGATTCAATATTTGTTCTTACCTTTTCAGTACTTCCTACTTGAATTCCAATTATATTTTGATTACAGAAGGAACGCATATTGAGGTTCCATTTTAATTCGGTAGATTTTAGATACCTGGTAAAAAGTTTGTTATTGTCAGAATATGTCAAAAAATGTTTAATATTGAATTCATCATTTGGTATTCACGACTCAATTTTGCTGGTCTATTCTTCAAATCCAAATACTATTTCAGCATATACATTCAGTATAGAATAACTAAAACTACACAAGAACTTGCTATAGGAAAGGGTTGCCATACGCAAATTCATATATGGTATTTATCATACATGACTTTTGCGCCAAGGTGATATTGCCAATTTATAATCACTACTACTATATTTAACATCCAACAATAAATTCAAAGTTTGAATCCATGCTAAGTATGCCAACTGTAGGAACCTATTGTTTACGCTTTACCTCAACCCCTAATTTAATGAAGACTCGTTCAAAATGCTGATTTCTTAGAAATGGACTATACAGTTTATCGTTGTTTACAGGGGGTTTCGAGTATTTATTGTTAGAAGAACAAACAGCTGATTGATTGGAAATGATTGGTAAGCTTAGTTATCAAAAATAAAAACTTGGTCAAAGAAAAGGTATTAAAAAAAAAAAATTAAAGGTGCTGAAACTGCTTGTGAGTACCATAAGAATGTACATTAAAAAAACATTTGATGATCTCAAATAAGATATTTTTTTATAAAACTATCTTTTATGTAGAATGGTTTCATGATACATACCAACTACAAGATGTGACACACTTTTAGTCAAATCTTTACTGAAGAGTCCTCCCATAAGTATAACTCGATGGCTAATATCCTCCCTCTGATTGTTATCAATATTTGAACAAGACACTGTTATTCTACGCATTGAAACACTGTACACAGGATAGGGTCTCTTTGGCAACATGTCTTCATACTGTAGACAATACAGGATGCAAAGTGGTCCAATTATTCTACATTGGACAGATTTCAAATGTTTAAAAGCAGCTCCTTCAAAGGGGTCCATAACGAATAACTTTGGTTCTTTTTTACTAATTTTCAAAACCTCTTCTTCGGTCACCCATACTGGTTCTAACTGGTTTGAGGTCATGGCTTCAAACGCAAGTTCCAGCTTATCCTCCGAGGATGCATTTTCTTCTTCGCTTTTGCGAACAAAGCACACTTCGTATTTAGCACCATCTTTGATCATGGACATCTTGGAACTACTGAAAAAGAACGATTCAATCAAATTGCGAAAATATGTAATTATGCATTCAAATGTTTTGTCTCACCAGAAATAAGTTGCCACATAATTGAATAATTTTGCTGTGCAAATAAACTGATTTGTGCAGTAAATGTTAGATGGAACCAAGATAATACATTACTTCTTAGAAGTAGTTTTAATCACCATAACATGCAAGGACTTCTATTATAGAATGAGGGCTTAGCAAAAACATAAATGAGTATTTGTATTGATTTTTTAGACTCATTCCACCCTTAATTGGAATTTCAATGAGAAACAAAATTGTGTTGTCTTAAAATGGTTATGCTTTAGTTTTAAAAATACTCTAAACAAAGGTTTAATATGTAAAATTAATATCTTGTACAATATGAAAGCATTTAATGTAAGATGATAGTATCAAAACAATGTTACCTACTAGTTGAAAAAAATATATATAGAAAATAAGTCAATTATACTAGCTTATGTTGAGTAAATAAAATTAATCCAATACTAAAATTTGTTTCTTGCCCATTATTAATGCACAACTTTTGATACATAATTTTATGTAACGTGTTGCATAGTTAAAATGCACTAAGACATGTTACTCTATTTTAAGAAATTCCCTTAACATTGATGAGTTTACAAAATTTACTTCTAACTACTGTTAAAACTAGAGTACAGAATAATCTCGGAAGAAAGATTTCTTGACGAGTATGTAAAGACTACTTCCCTCGTAAAACCAATTTTGATGAAGGATTTTTGATGCTGCAGAGAGAGCCAGTTTGATAACACCTGGATTTTTGTAATGCTTTATTATGAGGTCTGAAATTTGAAGATGATATATGATGTAACTCACCTCAAGAATATTATTTTTTAAACAAATAAAATACATCCAATTCTGTTTTGTTAATTGTGCAGAAGGTAATAATAATAGGAATATGACAGTTTTTGTTGATTGACACTTTTTTATACTCACTAATTAAACCAGGACCAACAGCTTTGAGTACATTTTGAATCATTACAAATATCTATGCCAAAACTAGGATTAAAACCTTGAACTAAGAGCTAAAGCAATAACCACTCATTTCGTATTCTTTGAAATAAGTGAAGTGAGGATTCTGTTGTTTTTTGATGATTGCTTAGTTCATATAATTAATTTTGTTTGTTGTTCTAGGGATGCAAGTACACTAACTTCAAAGAAACCTATTTATGACTGAAAATGTAGTAGTGTGTATAGGCTCTGCTGATTTCTTCAAATTGTGTAATTCAACTGATCCAAGAGAGCTAAAAATCAACAAGTATAATTCTAAGCAACTTCAAAGTCATGATCTTGTCTCCAGAAAACAGTATAGTTTTAAAATTACTTCAGTAAGACAAGTACTAATCAGCTTTTAATCCTTCAAGCAGCACAGCAAGAAATATTCAGTTTGAATTTGACTGGAAAATATTCCCATATGGCAAACCAGAAATATTCAGGCATTGCACTCCTCAAAATACTTCAGGTCTGCCATACAATACACACAGAAACCCCTCCACTTGGGCATGCAGTTTATAAGGATACAAAGAGTAATGTTTTTACCTTAACCAGTTTATGGCTAAATAGTAAGACATTGGTGCGGATGAAACTTCCCAATAGGTAAAGATGGCTAAAACTAGTATAGAGAAAATTGGCCCAAGCAGCGAAAACTAAGTTGCAGTATGAAATAAAACATTTCCGAGTACACCAGAGGGTTAATAAAATTAAAGTGAAGAAGCAACTAATGTTAACTTACACAGCAGCTCACTGGTTAGGTAATTGAGTTAGTTTCCATAAAACAAATTTTGTCTAAAAGCTAGAACCCTTTATAAAGACCATACTCAACACCAAAAAGAAAAGTTTAAGCAATCAAGCTTCAATTTGTGTGTGAATTCAAAAATAATTTCCTATTTCATCAACTTTAGTACCATCATGGGTTCTTTCAATGAAAAGTCATTTAATTCCTCAAACAGAATAATTGAATTGATTTTGCAAAGTACAGATTGCATTTTTTTTTATTCAATTAGTCTCAATGAAAGCATTAATTATTATTATTTTTTTTGACAATTTAGTTGCATCTAATTTTTTATTATTTGTAATGTGAATTTTCACCGTTACAACTGATTAAAACCGATTTACCTCTCAGAAATAATTTAATTTCCTTTTAAGTCTTTTTAATAAAATAACTAATGCTTACAAAATATTTGGATATTTAATAGAGTAACACTGAACTTCAGCTGAGTTAACATCTTTTAACTAACAATTAAATAAATCCTTTACTTTGCTGCAAAACAACCTTTTCCATTGTACAAAGAAATAATAGAAAATAAAGTTTCTACACTATAAAATTTGAATTTCTTGTTAAGTTGAAAGATTCAACATTTTGATATGCAACACATTAGAATTGGCCATAATATTAAATAAGCTAATACATAAGATCATAATTATAAGAAAATTCTTATGTATTTACTTAAAATATTGTTCCTGTCTGAAAAGTTCGGTAAGACTGAAATCGATGATATTTGGTCCTACAAATGCTGTCACTATGCAATGTTCAAAACCATAAAAAAAATCAATTTACCAAAACTAATAATTTAAAAATTAACTTGCATCTGCTTAACTAGGAAAACCAGACTTGTTTCAAAAATATTTAAAAAGCTCAGATTTCTTAAGGCCAATCCCAATATCATTCGGATTCAGATGATGGGATAATCTAGGGTAGAGAGGGTAATGTGTTACACATTTTGGCCAAGCCTAGTCAAATGAGTAGATTTCAATGAGAACAAGGTATTGTAGCACATGCTAGTCTTGGATCAATTTCTTAGAAACAATACAGAACTAACCATACTTAATTTTAGTCAAATCAAGAAATAAGCATACAGGGTTGCCACAGCCAAAGCACTAGTGAAAAGGATGAATTTATAACACAGGTAAAGTCTGTTTTAAACTTTATTTAGTATAATTTAAATTTACGAAGTTTAATAAGGTTTGCATAACAATCTAGCAACCAGATTCAGGAAATTTCATGGTTGTCATGGATTGGTACCAAAACTTCGAAATTGGCTTCAATTGGAAAATTTTCATCAGAGAGAGAGAGAAGTATTTCTTTGTTTGCTATTAGTCTTTTAAAAAAAAACAATAAATTTTAAATGGCTTGCACCTTTATTGAAAGCAATGTATCTTTGAGATTTCATTGACCTTTGATAAATTTTCAAGACACCGAAATTTTGAAAATATGAACTTTTGCGATGATTTTACTTCAGTTTTTTTTATATGTACTAATGAACTTGGTTTTTGCTACGAATATCCAAATGAACAAAATAAAATATCCTGTTCTTGCAGTGACTGCCACCGCCCAAGACCAAGAGGCAGATTTGGTCTGTTTTTGCTGCAGGAGAGCTAATTAGGCTGGGACCTTCGACACCACTGCAAGCATCCAAGCCAAGACTTGGAAATGAACTCTGAACCTACTGACTATCCACTTGACTACCTAACTTAGAGATAGGTTGATTTGGTTTAAATGGAGTAAGTGCCATATTAGGGTGAGTCATATACAGGTCAGACAATTGGACATACACATACAAGTAAAACTTTACTCCCACACAAGAAATACACTCAGGGAGTAATTAAACCTGTGGCATCTAAATTCATAGGTTGCAAGCGCATTTAGACAGAACTAGATTAGAACTTACTACCAATATTTAAAATTTACCAGTAAAATTTATAGCTTTCTTCATTAACAATTGAACTTCTATCATTCATTTTGAGAAGTACTAATTCTGAATAAAAAGAACTAGCATTAAATCATTTTAGCCCATTGTTAATTTGAATTTTACAAAACACTTTTATTTATATTGTTAAATTAAAAATGTGCAGTACAACAAATTTTATGACACTTTCTTTTACGTAGTCATTAAAAATGTGCATTCAAACATTCAAGGTTGATGGCAAAAATTATTCAAAAGCATATAAACTACAATTTTTTTAGACAATTCTAAGGGTTAAAAGTTAAAATATGATTTGCTTGAGTTTTTAAAAGTGTCTTTTATTTTGTAACGTTCGATGGGTTTATAGTACAAGGTAAATACTTAGTCGAACAGTCAAGTGAACGGACAAACACACACAAAAGAAACTTTACTGGTACAGAAGAAATATATATAGGGAGAAAACGAATATGTGCCTACAGCTTGCTAATGCGGTAGGCAAAACCAACTGTGTGTGAATCACTGCCACCCAATTTTTTTTAAAGTTAAATATTTTTCTTGGGAGTTAAACAACAATCCATTTTGTATCAATGACTGAAAATGCTAGGTTAAGATTAGAAAACTCAAAAATCATCCACAGAAAAAAAGAACTATATAAGCTCAACATAAAACATTTTATTGAAACATGACCAGAAGTAATAATCCAATTGAATAGAAAACTGCTATTCGATACATAATTAAAATCTTACACGATAGTAGGTAGTAATACAAGCATGCCTTTACCATTGAGGACCTTAAAAAATTTTAAATTATACAAAAGCTTGACTAACAAGTAGAAGCACAGATCAGATGCATTTTATTGAATGTTTCACTTAAGATTTTCACAAGAAAATTTTCAAATTATTCTAAAAATAGAAATTTTCAAATACATCCAAAGAAATCAGAAATGTTTTCGAAACTGACAGTAATAAGTGAAAATATCAAGGAATTATACAATATATAAATGAAAACAGTTTGATATTTGTAGATCTGGAACATATTGTCCATTACATAGCATTTAGAAATGTAGGTGTGTTAGCTACACAGGAGAGTGATGTATTACAAAGAAAAACTTCAGAAAACAGATACCAACAGAAGGAAAATTGGAATTATTTATCATAAAGAATAATAAATAAGAACTTACTTAAAATAAATTTTTTTTGGCGTACAAAAATATAATGCTATTACTTTAACTGAGAGATGTCATTAAAAATATGTTAAGAAAAAAGAAATACTGACAAAACATTACATTTGAATCCTTAATTAAATCCCCATATAAATTACATAACTCTTTCCCCATCAATGTAATTTATTTAGAATTTTCTTTTCTCTAATATAAAGAAATACTGATACATTCCTAGATTCCTTACTACAATTTTCCTTCCATGTATAAACAAGCCCATGGTAAAGATAATGCAATTATTAACACAAAATATGTTTAATAGTTTTAAAAATACTGTACTGACTTACTGGATATCAGATATTCAAACTAAACAACCAATCAAGAGCAGTAAACAAGATATTAACACTATAAGAAAGTTTCTAATTTATTACAGGTTTTTTAAATTTTATCGCTATATTTTGTGGAAGAATGACAGAAAATGTGGATTTTTTTAATAATGGCAGGCATGAGCTGTTTCTATTTTTGCAAGTCTCACCAATTACAACACAATTTAGTCTTCTATTACAAAGTTATAATTAATTTGGTGCTATACTGTGTGTATTTTAATCAATGGTACACTGACCTTCAAGATGGTATTCTGTAAGTATGGAAACATTTGAAAGTGTTGTAAAATTTTGTTATTATACAAGTAAATTGAATTTAATGTTGACAATCTTGAAACAATGACTACTGTAGCATGAAATATGATTGTTTTTTTCTAAAACAACATTAAAAAATCCTAATGTGAAAAGGTATACTCTTAATTGAATATATAATATTTATTTGATCAATTACAAAATGAATACTGAGAAAAAATTTCAAAGGATTTGATATTGTGAAAAGTATACAAAGAGTAAAATTATGCACTGGTAGGTGAAAAAAATTAAGGATTTTCAAAACTATTTTTCATTTTAAGGCAACATTTCACATGGATTACTAATAAACAAGCCTGTGAGAACACAGGTAAAAAAGCCTTTGAAAGTGTTAAATTTGTGTTGGACCCAGTTTATAAAAAAAAATCAATATTTTAGCTAATCTGTAACTATTATAAACTTGATTTTTGATGACTTGGACCTTTGTCCAATCATTTGACCTTTGTTTTTGAATGCAGGTATGATACAAAATGCACTATTTTTGTAGAAACCAAGACCTTCATTAATGTGTCGGTGCTTTAAAATGAATAAAACAGGCCCTGGGAATTTTGGTATGCATAAATTGTATGACAAATTTAAAAATATTCATACACATACGAGAATATAAAAACAGCAAGTGATAAAAAATGAGTTTAAATTTAAAACAGAATTCATGAGTATTTTTTCAAGCACCGAGTTACAACCTGATTTTCAAATATAAAATGAAAAATAATTTCATTTCATAAGAAAATTCAACTTTTATTTTAGCCCTAACACAAGTAAGCCAGATCACCATACATCACAGAATTTGCATGAGTACACATATAACATACTACCTAAAGAACTATAAACAACTTGTAACATCAGATAAATTTGTAAACAAATGAAATTAAAAAATAGAGCAGGAAACAGAAACTTAAATTTCAGAAGATACAACCAGCATTGAAAATACTAGCTAGAATTCACAAGTTTACTAGCTGAAGCCTAAAACACTTTTGCAGCATGTAAACAATTCACCATAACATGTAATAAGTAAAGAATTCACCGAATGTATTCAAAATATCAATAAAATGCGGATGTATTCATTTATAATAACTAAATAAGAGCACTTAAGAATTAACGGGATGTATTCTTTTATAATAACTAAATAAGAGCAGTTAAGAATTCACTGGATGTATTGAAAATATGAATAAACTGAGGATGTATTCTGAGCATCAATGCAAATTCCTTCAAGTTGACAGATTCTTAAATGTTCAAGCTTAAATTTTTTTTTAAATCAACTACATGCTAAACTTAAATGATTAGCTGCTGGGTGCAAAAAGACTAACTACAGCAGACTAGCTTCAAAACAAACTAAAAAGTTCCACAAGAAACTCATTTTAAAAAACAAATTGTGATCTAAGAAAATAATGAAGGCAGATTATAATGGAAATTGAATGTGGAAGTGTTGTTATTTTTTAGTGAGCAAAAAGAAGGAAAGGTACAAAATGCTTGGAAAACATTGTATAAAAGAAAGCTGGTGAAATAGCCGATAGGATCTGTGGAAATTAATGGGTGCTGTTAAAATCTGATGCAATCTAAATAATTATTTCTATTTTTAAGAAAAGGTGAAAACTTTAAAGATTTAAAAACTAGTTATTCTACAAATGTACTTAAAAATGCTTGTCAATCACATCAAGGATCACTAAATGTATGACCAATGTTACCTGTAAATTTTTATAAACAAAAGCTACATTCATTCTACTAATCTGAAAATGACGAGTAAACATTATTTTAGGTATAAAGACTGTTCAAATAGTCTTTTAGTTAAATATATCATAACCCATTGTGCAGAAGACTTTAAAGCAGAAAAATTATGAATGACATGGCTGACTTTAGTTAATGAAGCAAAACATCATGGCACTTAATATATTGCACAGCATTTAAAACACAGGCACTCCTCATTTAACATCAACACACTTTACTCTTACATACTCTAAGTGAATTTGTAAATAAGCGGGAGCTTAATAGATAGCCTTCATTATGAATTACAATAAGTTCCAATAGAAGTAAAATGGTCCAAGGTGTTGATGACTAGTTTGTTTCAGGAGACAACAGAACTGGTATTGAGAGGAAATGGAAGTTGCAGAGTAAGCAAGGTGCATCGATCACTATTAGAACATTATGGGATTCGATTTATAGAGTTCAGCATTTGTCAGTGTTGGTTACTCGACCTGATTTGTAGTTTTGACTGCACAAAGGCCACATTAGGGGTAGCTGAACTAAACAAAAGCCAGACTCAGCCCAGTGAAATTCCCCATTTGATTACACTGTGAAGGTTGGTTGGATTTTATGGAGGAAGAGTCATGCTACCCCAGGTGTCACAAGACACAAACCAATTACGTCAGTGTGCAAAAAAGGGATTCTGGCACCGTTGGTAAAGTGGTCATTAAGTGAGGAGTACTTGTATTTTATAATTTATAAGTAAAATTTATTACTTCTTATACCAACTGAGCTTTTATATTCAGCCACAAGATTTGAAAATAAAGCACTACTATCAATTCGGACAAAATACAATCAGGGTGCCATATTACTGATAACGAATTACTTGAAATATTATGTTTTAAATACTGTATATTGTAAATAACATCCATAGAAAAGGCTTAAGGCAAGGAAATATTTCCATGCAGGACATACAAGGAGTAAACAAAATAGCATTCCCCAACTGGCATGGGAGATCAATGATGGTTTGAAGCAGATAATATTACTCTAACTGCAATACTGTCAAAGATTGGTTTTACAAGGCACTAGAAAAAATGAATAGAAGTTGAAAAGAGATGACTATCATTCCTATGAGTGAATTCTTGCAGCTTCTAAAAGTTGATGTCACAGTCCATAATAAATTGTTTGTGCAACAGATGTATTAGTAACATACATCTTAAGAAAACTTCAGCACATGAAAACAATTTCAAATCTTATTTGATTATATGATCATGTAAAGAACATAAGAAAATTAACAATTTATTTCTGCTTAACAGATTTTAGCACATTCCATGTATAATCAGCAATATATTTGGAGTAACTTATACACTGGCCTCAACACAAAAAATTGCCTCTATCAAACCCACAATTTATAACATAATTCACTCTTAGTTATAATCAAGCAGCTGATAAAAGTAATTAGGAACATTTAAAAAAAGGCTATTTTGTAAAATGAATCTACTGACAAACTCACTCATAGGCACATGCACTTTATTAGGATAATTTGACTTTTGTAAAATATCAGATCAGACATTGGTGGTTTCTCATGCAATTCTGGCCAGTTTACATTGATCACAAGCGATCAGGATACTCCACTCAAAACATTCCACTCAAGACCATCACTGCTTTCTGAAGATTCAGTTTCTGAATATGGCAAAGTATACACATTGTCACCTAAACTAAGTACTTCTCTGTACTCCAAAAACTCCCATAGAGTAAGATTATCAACCAAATCCAGCTCCCCATTTTGATTCTGCCTTCGCCTTCTCTCTGGTTTGGGCAGGTCAACCTTGGTGCCATTGGGCAATTCGTGCAAGTAAAAGCAGTACCCGCCGAAAGGGCATTTATCTGTACCTCGGTTGAAGTACTTGCAATGCTTCTTGCTTAAGGCACCTTTATAATCGGTGATCAGCTTCTCCTTCTCCTCCTGGGTCTCGACCCAATATCGACTCGGAATGATGAAATCCGACGACACTCGGCATGCAGGGCAGGAACGGGTCACGTTGGGGTTAAGACCACTGGTGAGGTCGCTATCCTGCACAGTGCTCTTCTGACCACGCCATCTGCGGATGCAAGCTAGGCAAAACACATGGTTGCAGTTGTCGAGGATGCCGAAGCGTCGTTCGGAAGGTGGCATTTTATCCATGACCACATCCAAGCAGATGCCGCAGCTCTTGTCGACACTGCGTTGGACAGCAAATGACAGCTCCATGTCCTGCTCAATCTCTCTCTCACAGGCTTCGATGTGCTCTTTGCTCTGGTTCCCATCATGAGGATTCAGAATGGCTAATCCACACATTTCACAAGTGTCTCCGTGAACAAACGGACACATATCATCGAGCTGGCACTCTCCCATTATAAAATTAGGACACAATTCAAGTACGTGTGTAGGTGGCTCATAATCAGGATCATTGATCTTCACAGCATGTGCATACGATAATGGCAATCTTGGAACAAACACTGGCGCATCAACCCAGTTAGGTGGATTGGAAGAGGACAACTTCACTTTTGATTGATTATCATTTAAGTTCTCATTGGACTCATTCTTAGGTTCTCCTAATTTCTTTTCGAGGTTAAATTTTGGCAGACCAGTATATGATGGAAGTTGAACAGGTGGTCTGATTGATCGACCATTATATTGCACTGAAGACGTAGGACCTACATTGTCTAGGACATGAGCAAACCGACACCTAGTCCCAAATCTGCATGTGCCAGACTGAAAGTAAACACAGTTCTTAGGACGTTGTACCGAATTGCTAGAGACAGGACGGCCTTCTTTGTATGAATTAATGAAAGTCGAACATACCATATCATCCTGGTTGGGAGATGTGCCTTCGGCCATAATTTTCACAGAAATGTCTTCCCTTACCCAAGCTTTCAGATAAAAACACAGAACAAACACAAACTCAGTCAAATCAGCTGATGAGGTAGAAGTGTTCTTCTCAATGTACAGTATTCCTCCACTGTGAACCAGGTAACACCTACCTGGAGGAACAGAAATTTGCATGACTTCAAATCTAGGCCATCAAATTCCGAAAATACGTTTGAAAACATGTGATACAACAAAGTCTATATTAACTAGTTCACAAGTGCTTGTTAGTTCAAAGAAATGGAAGGTATCAAAAACAATATTCCAACCGAAATATAAAAATCCACAATTCATTCCTAATGTTAATATACATGTCACTTGTGGAATTAGTGTGACCTGTCATTTGAGAAAAAACATGCTGTAGAGAAGTTCACACAGTGAATCTTTTTAATTCATTATAATTCCAAAAATTGGTGTTTTAAAACAGAAAAGATATAAAGAAATAACAAGATATATTTAAAAACAATATTTAGTTTTCAAATTGGCTTTGTTGTTATACTGTTAATTTTATGCATTAGCAGCCATTTTTTACAAGCATATTTCATTACTTCACAAAATACTTTTAAAATTGTAGATGCAAGGCATACATTTAAAACACAATCTGTAGTACACCATAATTTAACTTTTGCTATACAGATAACAAATAGCACATGTTTTATGATATTTCTATTACATATGATGCTTATTCTCTGAAAAATTATAACGTGGGAATGCTTAGCTTCAGAATTTGTTCTTAGTGGGAAAAAAACTTTGCTTTATCTGAAGATTTTAAAGAAAACTTTAATATACATTTAGGACACAGCAGAAGAGTTAATTGAAACATTGAGACCCTCATTCTATCTCTTCTTTTTATTGTTTCCTGATTAATTTTAATTTTACAAACAGGGAGGTTATGTAAATGTTAAGAGTTCAAAGGTTAACAAGCTATTTTAGTCTTTTCCCATGCATTCTTCTGGCACAATGGGCAATTTCATAGAGACATACAAAGACATCATTGAGGGGGTTGCCACAGAAACTTTGCAATTGGCATCATTTAAAAATTTGTTCCAAAAAGGAAAATCTAAACTTGAGTGCTTTTAAAGTTTTATCTCTCAAGGGCCATACTTAGCCAAACTGCGGAAAACGCAAGACAGTTAATGAAAAGTAAATGTGAAAAGAAAGGACAGAGACGATAGATTGTTTGGGCATTCTGGGGTAGTTGATCACCCATGTTTACCAGAAGCAGTCAACCTCAAGGAGAAATAGATTACCAGGGTTTATATGAATCCAATATGCCCAAAAGGGTGTTAACCCAGAAAAGTTACCCTAAACCCATTAATATTTTATTTACATATTTAAAAAAAATATAGGAACTTTTCAATCAGGTGAAATACCAGGAAAACTCATCAAAACCCTTTATCTTCACTTTTATTTTAATATTGTTGGTTTCAAAAATCACATCCCACAAATAACAGTGTCTTACGATTAAGCTAAATTTAAAAAAAGAAGAAGATTTGTTTCCTGTGACATGAGCAAAAATGTAAGGGTGGATAGGTAGATTACGATCACTGTGACATCATAATCAATTAATCCTTTTAACAAATGTGTGTTTAAATTAAATTTTAAAAAACCTTTAGGGTTGGAATTTTTGTATTGTAATTTCAGGGTCAATCGGGTTACAGGAAACAAACAATTTTTTTTCTTTGGCCTTAGTCAAAATATAGATTTAATCTAATTATCACTTACGTTTACTGAACTGCAAATTTTTCAGAAGCACATTTGAGGATGACTTGAGTTTACTTCTTTCATATCAAATTGTCTGTAATTAAGAAATTAGTACATTACCAACATTACACATGTAGGTATCATTCAAAAAATAATAGCACAAATTAATAAAATATTGTTAAGCATTAAAATACTACAAAAAATAAAAAGACATCAAACAAGCAAGCCTCATTAAAAAAAATATATATGCAATACAAAAATGCCGCCCAACTCTAGTATAAAAGTCATAGCATTTGCATGCAACCTAGTATGCACATCTTGGGTTTGAATTCTGGTTTATAAGACCATGAAAGTTGGAAGTTATTACGAGTTACCCGCAGGGTACTCCTTCACAAATATCAGTCACTTTGTCCCATGTAGGTCTGAGGCAGAGTATTAAAAAAAAAAAAGCAAAATTTAACAACCTTCCACTTTTTGTGGTAACAGCTATTTGATGAATTCTCAAACTCAACAATTCTTTTAAATACAAGAACAATAATCTGAATAGATACTCAAAAAGAAAAACAATTTTTTAGTTATGATTCCCAGACCATACATCTCCAATATTATAAAAGAAAGTGTTTGTCAATCTGTTTATTTCGCGGCCACAAAATCCTGACCATTCTATGCCACTTACAGCAATGAGATTTGGCACACAGGTAGTCCCGAATTTTTTGCCCGTGTGGCAAATTTTAAAATTCAATCTAGATGATTTTTAAATGAATTTACTCTCCAATGGGTTCTTCAAATGCGGAGGACTTTTTTACCCACGTTGGCCTTGGAATCCTGTCGTTTTTTTCATCTTTTATATTTTCACAAAAAATTGTGACATCACATAAACTTTCTATTTCAAAAAAAAAAAAAAAGATTGCATCTTCTGCTCATTGCGTTAAAAAACAGAAACATATTACATTTCCTGTCCCATTCCACTTCCATTCTCAATGTGAGCAAGAAATAAAAAACATTGAATGGGATTGTCAAGTTTCCCCCCCGTAAAATCGGAATCGATAAAGATAGATTGAAAATTTCAACGGATTTGAAATCTTTGGAAAATTTCACTTTAGACTGTTACCTAAAAATATGATTTCCTTTAAATATATAATTTTTAAATTGAATATATCTTCAACGGATTTGAAACCTGCAGAAAATTTTGAATTAGATTAATACCTTTCATCACGGCAAACCAACACTATGGGCTAGCCATGCAGTGGCTAGTATTTTTTAAATATGCACCAGCATTTTCAGTTAAACACAGATTAAGTACAATATATCCAGTTGGGAGTAGATTGTTAGAAGGAATAATAAACAGTTGATTGATCAGTTCAGGTAATTTTTTAAATAACATCATACAAGAGCAACACAGCAGGCTATTGATGATGGTCCAGGATCAATCCCCTAAGGGAGAGGTCAGAGGACAGCAACATGCAATATTGAACCATGGTCAGAGGAGCTCACATCCCATTTCCAAATTTTCTCACCAACCCAATGTGAGGACTTCCAGCCACGACAGATTTAAGGTGCACCAGCCGCCTCTACACCACATGCTTACAAACATCCATGCACTGACCCTGATTCGATCCAGAAAGTAGGAACCTTCTTATTTAGAGGATCACACCTTAACCACCAAACCAGTTGGTTGGCTATGATCAGTTTAGGTTTGATGCTCTACACTCCTTTGTTACACATGGGCTCATTAAACTGGTTGATCTGAATTTGTAAAAAATATTCAAAAGACTTATTGTATGATTTGAAATAGATGTTATATTAGTAATTTAATGAGTCAAGCTTTGCATGATTTATTTGTTCCTCTTTGTAGCTTTGTGGTACCAAACACTCCGATTGGTACACACGATGACAGAAAAGAGTGGAGATTGAGGTTAATTGAAGAAAAATAAGATGATATTTGGCCACACAAAGGAAAAACAGTTATACTTTAATATAAAATTATGTTTTATCACACTAGCATACAGATAATAAAACTCCACTTAGGAGAGTTTTTATAAATGTAACAGCTCATAAAGACGACTGTGCGGCTCGATTTCGAAGATTTTGATAATCTTTCCTTGGAGATTTCAGATTTCAAACCCAACTAGTACTTTAACAATCAATGTCTTTCAACATTGCATACATAAATAACACAACATAACGGTTGAGTAGCGATTCGCCTATTGTGTAGTGGTGGGTACATTCCCCTTTACTGCAGCTGTTACATAATTGTAGGTCGAAAGAAGTCGACATTACCCTTCCCAAAATTCAATCAGAGATATCGTGACCTTTATATAAAACAAAAGAATTAATTTTCTTAAAATTGAAAAATTCATATCCCGCGGTTGCTAACTTAAAATAAACTCTAGAACATAAGAAATAGAGTAGTTACCTTCACGATCCTTAAGATACCAAATTGAGGAAATGTTAAAGTCGTCAGTTCATAAAAGAAATTTGAAGCTCGGGCTACTTCAAAAGCTAGGTATGTAAAAACAACGACAAAAATAATTTATTCCCAAACCTTCCTTTAGTGCAACGACATAGCAAAACTTGGTGATCGTTTTATCGAGAAGTTGACACCACAAAAAAAAAGAGAAAACGATTAGAACAACTTCGACTTTCAAGCTCGAGCGCTTTAATTCCATTGCCAGATGGCAAACACGCTATAAAATCATAATAATCAATTAATTAAAATGTATCAAAATGAACTACAATAAAAGTTATAGCATAAAAATTCTTAGTTATTCATTCCATTATGATATTTCATCACTATTATTTAAAATTTACATGTTACATAGCCTCAATAACATATCCATTTTCTTTTCTTTAGTTGAATTAAGTTGGCAACACTTGAACGAGTATTTAGTAAATAGTTCGTGGATTTTCAAAACATTCGAATCTGAAGCATTTGATGTCTTACGTGGTTGGAGTTGGTTAGAGTTGAGAGTTTAAATAGTCAAAATGCGTCCTAACGATAGTTTGAAACAACAGGAAATCAGTCAAGCTGTTGTTATTGCTGACAATTTCGACAAAAAATTCGCACCACTGACTGATTCCAATCCTGTGGTAATTATAATTGTTTTCCCGTGTTATTTACTTGAAATCACTTATTGCGTCATGCTTCATAATATGCATGCATCGTCTTCACATGTAAAATATTGTTTGAACTTTTCATGTTTAGACAACAAATTATGCAGTTTTATTGAGAATTTTTTGTTTTTCAATGCTATTTTTATTTGAAATCACTTATTGCGTCATGCTTCCGAATATGTATGCATCGTCGTCATGTGCAAAACATTGTTTGAATTTTTCGTTTTAAGGCTACAAATTATGCAGTTTTGTTCAGAAGTGTTTGTAATTTTCTTTTGAAAACTTGAAAATTATTATAACTTAATTTTTATTCCCTCTTATCCAATAAATTGATTCAGTTTTACTTTATAGGTAACCATATAGGTAATCTAGTCTCGATAATCCGAGTTGATGGGGTTGACCAACTCAGATTATGCCGACTACATGATAAAATCGAAGAGAAAAATTCATTTTCGTACATGTAACAAAAAATAGAGATCTAATAGCAAAAAAGTAACGAGCATACAGATTTGTAAATCATAAAAATATATTTTAAGTAACATTACACTTGATTTAATGTTTAAAAAATGAATTCAAAGTTGTTTGTTTTTGAGCAGAAACTCTTTCTTGCTGCATTGTCTTACAAGATTTTCAAAAATGAAACCTTATGTGGTAAGGCATCTAGTTGCTGTTCCATATAGCGAAGAGCAACATATAACGCTGCCGTGCCTTCTGCATGCGAAATTATCTTCTTTGTTTCATCGTTTAAATCTTCAGTTTCATCAATTTCTTCTTCGGTAATCATGCAAATTATTGTGTTGTCGGTAATTTCCTCATCTCCGTAAAGCCATTCTTTGATGCAATTATGTATCTGTTACTTCTTCACAGACGGGTAGTTACAAAACTGTATTTTTAATTTCAAAATGTTCTTGATTTTCTTTCTTTTTGTTATTGTCTTTGAGGTCTTTAGTTATTGGGATATTATGCCAGCTGTTCCTTATTGTCTCTAGTTAAATTTTTTCGTATGATTCAGCAAGCCAATACATAACATTTTTGATATGTTGACTCAAAGATGCAGTGTCTTTCAAAATATGTGTGACCATATTTTTTTGGTACTTTTTTTTAAGATCATTGATAACCCCCTGATCCATAGGCTGAATAAGGCTAGTAATGTTCACTGGTAAAAACATGGCTTTAAAATTTCCACTTTTCAAATCTTCTACTTCAGGATATGACGGGACATTATCTATCAAGAGAAGTGGTTGACAAGGAAGCTTCTTTTCTTGTAATTGCTTTTTACTTTTGGTACAAATTCATTGAAAAACCATTGTTTAAAAATATCACTACTCTTCCAAGAGTTTTTTTTGGTTCGTATAAGAAACTGGTATGGCTTGAATAGCAATGTTTTTTAAAGCACATGGCTTTTTCCATTTTCCAATCA
This sequence comes from Metellina segmentata, assembly GCA_947359465.1. NCBI lineage: Eukaryota > Metazoa > Arthropoda > Arachnida > Araneae > Tetragnathidae > Metellina > Metellina segmentata. The sequence continues at coordinate 39,376,565 of OX375877.1, read as the reverse complement.
CCAACAAGCGAAGTTTTTGCGTCCCTGACGCATTGGAGCAACACATATCGCTATTAATCTTTCTTTGCTTTATTTAAAGCCAGGAGCATATTTTTCATTTGTGGAGACTAAGGATTTAGTAGGTAGTCGTTTAAAGTTCAACCCTGTTTCATCACAGCTGTACAGTTGCTTTTCAGTGAGATTTTCGTTTATCATTAAATTGTCTAATTCAGTACAAAACTCATTTGCAGCCTCAAAGTCTGCTGGAAGTTTCTCTCTGCAAAAAGTCATCTGGCAAACTCCATACCTTTTTTTTCCATCTGTTTAACCACTCAGTGCTGGCAGAAAAATTGTCGTTGTCTTTCATTTTTTGGCAAATATGTATGGCTTTTTCCTGCAACATCGGACCAGATATCGTCATGCCCATCGACCTTTGTTGAGAAAACCACATAAAGAGCCTAACTTGTTTTTTATAATCACTTTCGCGTAATGTTCTTCTGTTTTTTAAACAATCATCAGGTGTTAGATCTCCGGCACTCCATTTTTCAATTTTTGCACGCCTTCTTCTTCAGTCACCTAGTGTCACTTCTCCAATACCGAATTATTTTTTCTTTTTCCCTCATCTAACTGTTTCAAGTTCGTCTTTAAATGGTTAAAAGAAGCTACCTTGGATTTACAGGACTCGTATTAGTGGGACTCTATTGTATTTGATTGCTTCATGAAAATGAAATTATGTTACTATGTTTTTTTAAATAGAAATTAAAGGTATGCTAACTTTAACTACGAACTAATTCAGAAAAATACTTCATCTTTGTCTTACAAATACTTGTCTTTGAAATTTTTGCCTTGGTAAAACAAAATTTATTTAAATTTAGGTTCTACTTCCTGTGGTCAATGGAATTTTGTTGGAGTATATCCTGCAATCATTGGAAGAATCGGGAATACAAGAAACATTCATATTTTGTTGTGCACATAATCAACTAATCAGAAGTTATGTGAGGTAAGTTCTGCATGAGTTACATTAAAAGATGTAAATAATTTATTTTTTCAAGTTATGAAACTAATTCCATGTAAATTTTGTACATCTAACAAATGTTCTTTTTGTCAGAAACAATTAAAGGCATTTAAAACCAAACAAGGTTATTTTCTAAAACTACTCACTGACCAAAATATTTCTAAGACATTTCCTTTGATTTGTCTTGGGCTTACATTTGCAGTTTTGAAACTTTGTCATGCTGATTATTCATGAGACTTGTAAAACTATTTTTTTTGATGGTCATAAAGTTGTTGCTTGCATGGTTTTGAAGTCATTTACCTTTGTTGTTTAGGGATGGAATCATCACTAATTATATTGTGATAGTTCCATTCTTATTTTAATTATGTCATCATCACTTATGTACTGTCATTTCTATCTGATTTTGCTGTGAATAGTATTTCGTTTTCATAAAGAACAGCATAATTCTCAATATACTAATTAACTCATAAAAGTTAAGAGCTTGTTGAATAGGAGCGTTGTGTGAATGATGGCAGATTTCTTGTTTTTTTTCCTGTCAGCTACTAACTAAGGAATTGCTCTCTTGGTGCTTATTTCATCATTGCTGTTCATCAGCAACGAAATATTAAGATTGTGTGAATAAAATCTATTTAATTGGAGCCCAAAATATAAAACTAACGTAACTTTAATAATTTCAAGAATACATGTATCATTCATTGTTTGCCAAATTAATTTCACTGGAAGCAATGCAAATTTTTTAATTAGTCCTTAGGTTATTGCAAGGGATGACAAAAAAAATTAGGAGCCAGGACCCATGCAATACATGTTATACTAATATTTTTTCTGACACTGAGTATATCGCAGAACTCATTGCACACACACGCTTTGTAAATAATATGATATTTTTAGTGTAACTGAAGCAATAAAAAATACCATTTTGTTATATCTCATTATACATTTTACTCCATTTTCGTCCTTTTATGGCCAAGAACATGTCTTGTTACTTTAGAACTGAGATACCACTTGGCCACAGCCTTTGTGAGATCAAAATCTCTCACTGATGGTTCAATCTTTCCCTTCTTTATCGGTCGATCCACCTAGCATTAAACTTATATAATTGGCATTTTTTAATTTGCAAATTAATTCTTCTTTTACTACGGCAGCTATCTGTGTGATGAAGTCTGCATCTTTTTTTGTAATTGTATATTTTAAACATCGATGTATACTGTTGAGACCAATGTTTTAAAAACATCTATATATTGGTGTTTATTTTCAATTCTGGTTTAAAGATGATTACGCTAACATCGATATTTTAATTTCAGAATGATTTTCTATTAAGCTTGCAGTAACTTGCAATTTTCTATTAGATTTAGCTAAAAAAAAATCAGCTTTGTTTTTCACAGAAACATAAAATTTAGGCGCCAGATCAAATTTTTTAGGCGACCTGGCGCCTAGGATTTGTTGTTCCCTGGATTATAGTAATACTTCAATACAAATTTTGTCAATGGCCTATTTTGGAAATATTTTATCAATTCTGCTGTTAAAATGCTTCTCAACAGTGCAACCTTGGCATTATATCCAGTTTTGTTGCCAATGCCAAATGCTTAGCTGTACTGACAATATGCTAACTTGGCAACTGCTCTTTTTACTAGGCTTAACGCAGGTTGTTCTATTTACTATTCACGAATACACATAATTGTCCTTACTGAGGTGTCGAAACAATTTTAAATTGTGTTTGGTAGTCTCTTGTCTTCCATTCATGTTTATTTGGATTTCATCTGGCTATGATTATTATAAGTATACATGAGACTATTGTTACACTGTTATTTTTATTTTTAGTGGTTCTCGTTGGTCGAAAGCAGACTCTGCTATGTCTGTTAATGTCATCAGTTCTACCACCTTTTTGTCCATGGGAGATATAATGAGAGAGTTGGATTCTAAGGGTATCGTGCGTTCAGATTTTGTTCTCATTGATGGCCCAGTCATTACAACATATCCTCTGACCACCATGTTGGATGAACACAGGTAAGATATTTCTGTGCACATAATAAATTCTTAGCATACAAAGTAGTTGCACATAGTTATTAAATAGCTAATTGATAATTTTATAAATCTGCTTATTTCATTGACTAGCACAAGCTTGTGCTCTGATATAGAGTCCTGCTGTTGGATGTCCTCATTTGAATTGCCATTCTTAGGACCATGATTAGTATAACACCCTCAGGTGAATCAACTCAATCCGATTTATGTTCCAAGGCTGGCTGAGTGTGGTTTGTTGCACTTTGGTCAGTGTTTGGTACACAAGGGCTCATTTAACCAGGGCCTATAGAGTCCAGGTTTCAAACCATTCATGCCCAGACCAGTATTTGAACTTAAAACCTGCTGAACTGAGGACCAGACTTAAAGTAATTAATTGTTATGTTGGCTAGAATCAGGTTAATTGTTTCTGTTACACAAAAAATTCAATGCTCTCCTGGAAATTTTTTGAAAGTGGGAACATATTCAGGAGTGCAGCTTTACAAAGATCGCCAGAGAAGCATTTGGATTCTTTGAAAACCGTGAGGAGAGGTGGGATGTTGTGGTTTTGTGGGTATGCCCATTGTATTAGCAAAAAGTGAGTTGTGGGCAGTAGTTCAGGTTACAATTCTTCCCTGGACATATTTCCCTCTTCTGTATCAGTGTTATATCTCTTTTGTATGTGCAAATGTCTATTTCTTGATACTGTCATGCGTTTTTGTCACAGCATGGCCAAATATGACCAATGCAATGTAAAATCCAACCAACTTTCTCATCCCCGTTTGGACTCCTTGAAGGCATAAGTATTTGGACTTTAAAGGTGTGAGCATTTGGACTCTGGAGGCATGATCATTTAGACCAGGGGTGGCCAACCTTTTACATACCATGCACCATTTTTATTTCACATACGAGTTCAGATGCGCCATATGTTACGCACCTATTCTACTTTCTTACATTTAGATTGGGGTAGGATCTGCTGTACTTAGGGGAAACTAAATTAGTTAATATGCTGATGTGTAATTTGTTACTGAGAGCAGAAGAGAATTTTTCAAATTTGAATAAGGTCATTCGAGAAATCGTTTTGTTTTTAACAAATTTTATGGATGAAAAAGTTTGTTTGTGTATGTATGTCGTTCCCCAACATTTTTTTTTTTTTGCAAATTTTCTTTGTTCTGGGTTTTTTTAATGTTCACAGTAATTTATCAGGTCAAAAGCCATTTAGATTTGAAAAAATCAGATCTGTTTATCAAATTTCATTTTCAAAAATGGATTTGCTTTTAAATAATTGCGACGAATTTATGAGTAAGAAGGCTGTATGAATTGAACTGAGAGCACTCTGATGTTGAAAGTATGAATTGGATTCAGTTATGGCACCTACTTCAAAAGAATAAGTAGGCGAAAGAATGCAATGCGCCACTTGTTTTCATCCAATGCGCCACGTTTGGCGCATACGCCACAGGTTGGCCACCCCGGATTTAGACTCTTTAAAGGCATGGGTATTAGGACTTTTTGAAGGCATGAGCATTTGAACTTGAAAACAGAACACTTCAAGCAACCTTACAAATTTTCAAGTGCTATAATCCTTAGTGGTTACAGTTCAGCATGTATTCCAGTTCCTGTGAAATTGCTAAACAAATTCAAAAATTATTTGTATGTCCAACAATGTAGATGGGAAGGAATTTATAAAAAATCTGCCATGTAGGTTAAAGAAATTTTATTGCATTGTTGAACTATTATTTGTATATCTAACTAGTAGCTATATGTAATTTTATTGCACAACTTAATTTCATATGTATATACTTTTTTTAGTAAATTTAACTTGCATTTTTACATAATTTTAAATGAAACAAAATGTGTATTTTAATATATAATTTTTTTAAAAAGAATCATGATACATGAAGGATAAAAAGATAATAATTGCGCAAAGTACAAAAAAAAACCAATGCTACAAAACATATTGTTTTCAGTTCTTTGAGCCTTTATCACATTTCTTTCAATGTTTTTAAGTTTATGTAGCAATCTAAAACATGCATTTCGAGTGAAAGATTGTAAAACTTAGTTATTTGTGTTGTATAAAATATGAGATTAAATGTTCTCAAGAAGTTTGATTTAAATGTAATTTATTTTCAGGAAACTGAGGCTAACTGACAAAAGCTGTGCCTTAACTTTATTGTATCGAAGAGCATTACCAAAACACAGGGATAGATGTAAAGAACACCTTTTCTTAGTTGCTGTTGAATCAAATTCAAAGAAAATAAGATATTATCAAAGGATAAACAATGCAAAATCATTACATATACCTTTGGTATGTATTTTTGGATGAAAATGCACATTTGAAGCTTTATCTTTTAAAACAAAGTATTTTATAAATGTCCTATTCCTTAAAGTAACCAGTCACATGACTTTTAATGAGTATTCAGCTTCATTTAAAGATATCTATTACATTTTTTATCATTTATCAATTTACTGCAATTTATAACAGTGCACTAAATCAGCAAATTTGAAGCATAAGTTTGTAAATAGTATTATGATACTAAATTAAAAGTGGAAATGTTTTCTGTTATATTAGGAATAACAAGTAAGTTGTCAGTTAATAAACATTTCAATTATTTTGTTTAGAAATGTATGAATTTTAATTATGAATGAACTCATAACACTGTCATTAGATTTACAATAAACTTTTAAAATAATGTTAGAAAGTTTTTTAAAGCATCAACTTTTACATTTTAGAGTAATCAGAACTAATAACTAGGTATTAAAATTATTTTCACTTTGTCCATTTTCAATTATTCTCTGTAAACAATGTTTGAGGTTCTTTGGGCCAAAATTATTTCTTTTGTGTTTGAAATTAGTAAATTATGAATTTCTGTATGTTTCGAAATAGTTCCCAACCTGCATATGATGCTATAACACTCATTTTAAATATTTAATACACAATTGCAATAATTTCATGGATATTATAGCATCTGCAATAAATTCTGTTGAGGCCCTTGCCACTAGAAGGATAAGAAAATTGTTTTATTTTTCGACTCAACCGCCGCAAGACAGGCTGTTACTGATACAAACCATGCGTATTCAATGGCTGAGGCACATTGCAAAGAAACTATCAGTCACCTCATTGAGGATGGTGGTGAGATTGTTCTCCAGTGGATTCCTAGTCACTGTGGGATAAAGGGTAACAAGAAAGCTGACAGATTGGCTAAATCAGCCCTCTCCCTGCCCCAACCTTCTCCACCTCTCCCTTTGCAGAACTGCAGGACCTACATAAAATCTCAGTTCAAGAAACAAAGAAAACTGCAGTATCAGAGTGATATACAAGGAAGGAGTTGGGATTGCCTGCTGAGTAATAAGGGAAGAATCCCTACTGATCTACCAAGAAGGGTGGGATTGGTCTGTTTCCGTTTGTTAACTGGACACAACTACCTTCAACAGCACATACATAGGATTGGTGTGGCTACCTCCACGATCTGTCCGCTTTGTTGCGGTGGTCTTATGTACAGACAACACCTTGCGAAGTGCTCTAATTTACAGGACATTGACATCAGGGATACTTCTCCCCAAGGACTTTCTTCGCTATATTGGACAGCGTATGGCCAAAAGGCCTTGAGCTGGACATAGGATTAAAAAAAAAACATAAAATTTTCAATTGACAATCTCAGTTCATGGCAGTGTTGTTACTCATATTTCATAGCTTATTTAAATCTATTTTTAATAAATAGAAGGATCAATATTCCCATTTCATGTGTTCAAATGAAATAAAATTAATCAAAATTATGAAACTGCACTTTTTGTGCATTTTTCATATGTGCTGTTACTGGTATTAATTCTTATTTCCAATTAATTGCATGGAAGTTCACAACTCAGTCATGTTATAAAAATTAGATTATGAACATCCACTTCAATTGCATATTTCTTTCCTTTAGAGGTTATTCAATATTTCATGACCTTTTAACCTATTTTCTTTTCTGCACCAATTTCTTTGGATTTCTCATTGCTTTCTGTAATCAGACTACTGAGGAACTTCATTAGAGTGGCAAGAACTCTTCTAGAAAATCTTACACAGGTCCAAGCTCAAATGATGTGTTTTGGCAAATTAATCTCTGATTGATTTTATATTATATACATACATTTGTTGCTATTTACCAACACCACTGATTGCTGTGCCATGTACATTAGTGAAATATGGATATTGATATTGATTTCAATGCATGTGTTACTCAGACTTCTATTAACTGGTAAGAAGTCAAGGATTTAAAAACTGTAGCTCAGATATTTTTTACCATGTATTTAAATGTATTTATCAGATTTTAAAAGAAACCTCCATATAGTTTTACCTTTCGCCCCCCCCCCCCACACACACACAATGACAGTAAAATCTGCCCATTATGAGCTCTCATTGAATTTTAAATGAATGTTTTTTTAAGGAAGTATTTCAAGAAAATGATGAAGTAAATGTTCACTATGATCTATTAGACAGTCATGTTAGCATTTGCTCGCCTTGTGTGCCACCTTTGTTTACGGATAATTTTGATTATCAAACCATGGATGATTTTGTGAAAGGTCTGCTTGTCAATGAAGAGGTAAGTTCAATTTTATGTGGTTATAAGATGAATTATGTAAAATCCTAATTAACGTTGAGGTCATACGTCGTCATCTTGCCAGTAATGAGAGTACCTTTGAGTTTGAGATAATGCATTACTCTTTAACCCCTTGGCTCTTAACTCTTAACCCTATTTGACGACTGAGACTGGTCATGCACTAGTTTTTCCTAAGTTACGGATGGCTAGTCTAATTCGTCATTTAAACTAGGACTAAATCAAACATGTATATTCTTGTTCATGGCAAGTGATTGGTGTTACGAGACTCCTTGAATCAAATTGTTCGATCGTTCTCTGCAAAAATACACTTTGCTTAATCTGACTCCATACATAGAAATACTTACACGGTTGCGTTATCAGACATTCTTTTTTGCAATGAATGCTGAGATCAAAAGCTGTGCAATCTCTCTCATACTGTTGGCAGTCTTATCAAATTAAATTATACGAAAATATAACAGTAACTAGTGTACAAATGATAATACGAAAATATAACAGTAATTAGTGTACAGACGATAATACGTAAATATAATAGTAACCAATGTGCAAACGATTATCCGAACTCCTTTTTTTTTCCAAATAAATCCGTACCCTAGGAGTTAATGAAGTACTATGGAGAATTTTAAAGCAAATAGTATTAAAATGGAACCAAAATTGCAGTTTAATAGTTATTGTTCTTTATGTATTAATATTTAATTCAATAACCATTTCTGATTTTTTTAAAAAATTAGTATATAGCTATAAAGTACTTTGAATAAAGAACTAGAAAAGTAAGATGACAAAATATTCCAAACTTGATTGTTTGAAAGTGTCAAAGTTTTAGTCTAATTCCGTCATGCAGGTACTAATGTCCCTTAAAATTAATATTTTTAGTCTGCCATATTTTGTTCAGTCATTGCCATTTTGCATAGTATCATAAAAAAAATTTGAATCATAAAAAGGCCATGTTAACTAAGATTTCATTGATACATTACTCTGACCATTTACGTATTTATTGAATTGAATCCTTACTTGCTGTTGCTTTGTGTTTGTTTAACATTTGTATACACCATGTATTTTTCAACTTTTTTCATGGTATGGACACACGAATGCTAAAATTATGCAGCACACTAAAAATGTATAATTATTTGACAATATGTGTAATTTTGATTGATTTACAAAAAAATAATTATTTTCTGCCCCTATTGCTCCAGAGAGCGTTTTTGAAAACTTATTATTGCTATTCATTTTTGATGTACTTATTAATGAAAAATAATACTCAAAATTATATGTACGGATACTTCTGAAATTTTTTTTTGAATACACTTGTCAAAAGTTGGAAACCAAACCCATTGGCATAAAATAGATCTCACAAATTTAAACCAGTCAACCATCCCCAAGTGCACCAGTGCTATTCTTGCAGCAGATTGTTTGAAAATAATTGGAATAACTAAAAATTCTGCCTCAAATTGCTCTTAGTTGTTTTGGAAGTGTTATAAGCAGTCAAGCAATGAATATAAGCTTTTTAAGTGCCTCAGAAAAACTTTAATAATGTATTACATTAGGTAATGTATTTTTGATGCATTGGTATTGCTTTGTATTAGTTAAAAATTAAAATTGTACTGTCTTGTTGAAATATTATCTTAAGTTGAGTCATATTTTCAGCTCCTGGGGAATTCCATGTACATTCATGTTGCAAAATCAGGTTATGGTGCCTGCATATCAAATTTCTACATGTATGATGCTGTTAGGTAAATATATATTGCTTTCTATCTCTTTATGGGATGAATTTGAATATTTTATTTGTTGCGTTTTTTATTTGGCTATATCACATTCTTACTTTTCCCCAGAATAATTTTCGATTTTCCAGTGGTCCTCAGGGGCTTATCTCTTAAGTGCATATGGGATGCACTAAACAGAGGCACTCTAGTGATATTTAGTTCCCATAGGATTTGCTACCTTTAGTAAACACAGGGGTGTACTCCCGGGATACTCAAGTGATCTTTACATACTTTCATCTTCCTGTATTCCCCAAATCCCTCTTTCTCCCTTTTATGACATTTGTTTACTTGGCTGTGTCTTGTGTTTAGCCATATATGGCCCTTGTGCCATAAAACTTAGAACAAACCAACCCAAATACTAATTTGCATACCAAAAACCTAGTGTTACTGTTTATAAATTACCAGCTAGGTCAAGGGTAGTTAAAGGCTTTGGACAGATTCTTGAATGAACAGTTGGCTGTAAATTAATGGATCAGCTGCTCTTTTGTCTAGAACCAATCCTTTCTGTAGCTAAATATGTTTTGTACACCTAGTAAGGAATTTTAATTTTTAGACATGTTTCCAGGCCTCGTAAAATTGAATTGAAAAGATTTTGATGTCTTTTTAGTGTAGATGAGAAGAGATATATGTTTAAAAAATAATCTAAATTTTATTTAATATTAAAAAGTTTTACCACAATTTAGTGTTGCAAGTGTGTAATCTCTGCTATTATAAAATGTCCGATTTCTGTTATCAAAGTCCTGATGAATCTAGTCACTTACAGTAATGGGATATGGCACACAGGCAGTCAAAATTTTCTGCAATTCTTGGGTTGCGGCGAATTTTAAAATTAAATCTAGAACATTAAAAAATAAGTTTTTTTTCATCATTCTTTGTTCTGGAAATGAAGAACCAGATGTATATTGACTTTTTCTCCCTCTGTGACATCAGCCTTTGGAACCATGCCAATTTTTTTCACTTTTTGTGTATTTGCAACAGATTAGCAAACAGATTCAAATGACCTTTGTTTGATTCGAGATTAATTCATTTTGATTTCCTGAGAAACAGATTCAAGTGAAGCAAAAGAAATTATTAAAGTTATCACTGGCTTTCTTCAGTGCTTTTTTGTTATACGGCAATCGTTAAAGATAGAATAAAAATTCTAACGGATTTGAAATCTGTGGAAAATTTTACTCCATGTAAGATACCTTATACAATCGATTTTGTTTTAATAAATAATTTTTCAACTAAATATTTATTTTTTGGTTTGCGAAGAAAATCAACACCATCGGTAATGTAACACCCACAAAAAAGAACTCTCACAGGCAATGCCCATTTAGTTTGCGAAGCAAAACAACACCGCAGGCAACTCTGTTATGGCTGTAATCCAATAGGGTACAAATTCCCTATTCCTAACAACACCACGAGCTATTTCGTGATGGATGTTATCCAATGGGTTATGAATTCCCATTTGGTTTGTGAAGCAAACCAATAGCCCCACAAAAGCAACTGGCATGGACAATGCCGGGCTAGCCAAGCAGTGTCTAGTCTATATATATATACATTACTAATTTATTTCTACTGATGTCACATAATTCAGGGTTGTTTGTATATGGCAATTGGCAACTAACAGATATTAACAATATTAAATGAACTGCTATGAGATTAATTCGTCAATTTTGCCTCAAATTTTAAATTTTCTTAACTAGAGCTGAAAGTTGCATAAGATTGCTAGAATGAGTCAGATGAGCTTTAACCTGTTGTGAAATTCTTCAGCAGTCTGATTACAGGCAATAAAAAATCTGGATGATTGAAATTAGCTAATTGTGACTGAACCTGAAAATAGGTTTTAGAGTAAAAAATATGGAATTTCCTTTGAATGAGATGCAATTGAAATGAACGTTCAGAAGCTAAGTGTGATAACATGACTAAGGTGCAATCTTTTAGCAATGCAGCTGTTTGATATATGAAATTATACTAGTAAGCATACATTTTAAAATGTAAACATTATTCAAAGCAATGAAAAATGCAAAACCCAAGAAGCGTGATACATCAAGGGGTTACTGTATTTTTCTTTTAATGAAATTCAATCTGTCTATTTTAATACAAGCAGATAATGTAACTTGTGAATGATATACAATTACAATGCTTTAAAATAAATCCTGTTATAAGTATCATTCTTTTATACCCAATAGCCAAGACATAATATCAAGATGGACTTATCCATATGTTCCAGATTTATTAGATTCACGTGATCACAAATTTTCTCATTCGAGGCATAATATTTACAAAGCACCAGATGTAGAAATTGGTCGGTAAGTATTGAACATTGTATAAATGGATTATGTGAAATTTTAAATGTCTTATTTCAAATGTGTCATATTTTTTTAAGAAATGTTTAACCAATGCAAAATAATTTTACTTTAGAACAATAAAACAACAGTTTGTGATAGTATATCCATTTTTTTATCCCCTTTTAGATTTGATAAAAATTTTATTAAAGAGACATCAACTCATGACCCTGGGACACATCCTCTCTAAGTGTGCTCAGGCATCACAACCCCGAAGGACCTGAGTGGTCTGTCCTCCTTTCTGTTTTACCATGTCTTACCCTTTTCTTACCTTATTTTTATTCTTTTTTCCCTTTGTGTTTGGCACAGCTGGGCCACACGTGGCCCTAAAACTCAAACCAACCAACCCACAATTCAATTCATGACTGAAAATTAATCCCTTGGGTACAGATTTATTTGAAAATAAAGTAGTTTGGATTATCGTTTGCACACTAGTTACTGTTATATTTTCATATAATTTCGTTTGATAAGAATGGCAACAGTATGAGAGAGATAGCACAACTTCTGATCCCTGCGTTCATTCCAAAAAAGAATGTCTGATAATGCAGCCGTGTAAATAGTTCTATGTGTTGAGTCAGATTTTAAAAAATTTATTTTTCTAAAAAACGATTGAATAATTTGATTCAAGGAGAGTTTCATAACACAAATCACTCTTGCCATGAACAAGAATGTACTTGTTTAATTTTGTTCTAGTTTGTATGACGAATTAGGCTCGTCATATGTAACTTAGGCTAAACGTGCGCATGACGAGTCTTAGTCGTCACATGTACCCAAGGATTTAATGTCTTATTATCGGTCTAGTTCAAATTTGGTCATGTTTTGTTAAACATGGTATGATAAAGATTCTTGTTTTATAAATATGAGTCACTTAAAACCAGGTTTGTAGCAGGAAAATAAAGAAAATTGTAAAGGCGCGTTTTCACGAATCAAGTTTAATTGACCAATTATAGTTGATCAACAAAAGTTGCATATGAATTGAATCAGTTTTTGTTCACACATTTCAATAGAAACTGATCAAGTGTCAGTTTTAAAATGGCGTCAAAAGCAGTTGTGCGTTAAGTTGTACAGATACAGTACTAAGTCCCAAATCTGGACATACAAAATCCAGACGTTTTGCTAACCAGCATATTTTTTCTCACTTTTTTACATTTTTCTGACAATTTTTAAAGAACAAAGAGTTAAACCTGGACCCAATTGATGAAACAATGCAAAGTAATTGACATGTTCAGAGTAAATACCACACAGAAAAATTATATTTGCAAGTAAATTTTTGCATTGTATTAAAGAGGTTTTTTTAAAAAAATAATTTCTATTTATATATCTGCTATTTTACTATTGCAAACACAAAATTTGTGCTGAGGTGGGGGATGAATGTCTTTTTTGTACATCCATTCTAATAGTTTTAAATTTGTTCAGATCGGCAATAGTTAGACCATCAATTTCTGTTTCTTAGACATTAGAACCCAAATCGTTTTCTCTTGCATCTTTATTTTTATATTTATTCTGTTGTTGGTTCCAAAAACAATCAGGCTTAGGATACAATTCTAAAAGTTCTAGTACCACACTTTCAGACCACTTGAGCTTATTTTTTTAATCTGTTATATGTCTATAAACAAAATGCATGCACGCTAGGCAGGACCAGTTCAAAGCGATCTTCACAGTCGACTGACGTTCACACATTTCAAGACAAGTTTCAACTTGAAAGCAAATGGCAGATGACTCATCACTTGAACGATAAAGTTTGAATGGGTCCAACTTTTCTTGGTCCATTAAAAAGTTGATCAACTCGATTGAAACAAGGGTTCTCACTAACACTTTCATTCAACTTTTGTTGACCAACTAAATCGCTCAATTAAACTTGATTCGTAAAAACGCTTAAAATGAAATTTAAAAAATATATCTTAGTGATCAATAATCTTATTCTTAAGTAAGATTATCTTAGTAGTTTTATTAGACAGAACCTAGATCGGTGGTCTGGAAACATGTTGGGTATTTTAGAGCATTTAAGGATTAACCCATTTTTAAAATATTAAGAATGTCTTTATTTTATTACTTTCTGAACTAATTTCTATTCTAATTTCTATCTACAGACAATGCAAGATTCTTCAAAATGTTGTTATTGGCAGAGGGTCAAGAATCGGTGAAAATACTGTGATAGCGAATTCTGTTATCGGAAATAATTGTATAATTGGTAAGCAGTTAGTTGATAGTTTATTAATATGCATCAGTATACTTCGGTTTTCTATTAGAATTTATTGTTAATTGATGTCTTTGTACTGCAACATATTGCATTATGAAATGTTATGGGAATTAGGTTTAAAAATGCAAAATGGTTAATTTACATTTAAATATATAATAATGTATTACAGGGTTCCCACGGGTGCTTAGAAAGTGCTTATTTTGACCTTCCATTTCTAAGGGCCCTTACAAGTGCTTATTTTTCATCAATAGTCCTTAGAAAGTGCTTATTTTCCTTTGAAAAGAAAATTCAGTTTTCAAATGACGATATTTTTACACAATATTTCCGACCTCTTTTTAGCGGCTGATTGGCGATAAAACTGCTTACAAGTACGGTTTTGGTGATGATTCGGGAACTGGCTTGCTTGAATGGCAACCCTTGATACGCGATATACAAATCGTCGATCGACTCTTGATGAGCACATATAATACACTTTAAAAACTTGAAAACCCATGAAAATCGGTCTGTTTTCAACTTATGAGTGACTCTCGCAATGCACAAAATAGTTGTCCTGATAGAGGAAACAAGAATACAGAGGGTCATCAAATCTTAATCAATTTTGTATGGGGAGGTGTATTTTTAAGTTTGTAGGTGAATCAAAGACAAGTTAAAGATAATTTATTTTAATTAATACTGCTATCTGAGGTGCCAACCCGGCGTCTTGCAATCTTTTTTTATGTTTTTACTTCCTCCTCCCCCCACAAAAAAAAATTGTGAAGATTTTTTAAGTGATTTTGCTTTGCAAATTTGAAGCAATCGGTTATCAGTTCCGGAAAAAAAAACCCGCTCGATTAAAAAAACATTAGAGAAAAAGATTGCATAAATGTAAACCAGAGTGCTGGAAAACTGAGAATAGTTAGACAATTTCGTGAATCGGGAAAAGTCATTTGAAAACTGGAAATTTGGGACTCCTATCGTGTTTGGCCGCTGACCTAAAATGAAAGTAATTTTTCTATGCTTTATAATTTTTTTCTCTTTGTATCCGGGTGACAAATACTCAATGGCCGACTGTGCTTGAATTTCACGTTGCTTTTGTTATCCCATGTGCAAGTGTATGTGTATCAGGGACGAGCCTGACAAAATGATGGTTCTCCCATGAGCAGCAATATGCTAAAAAATTGCTCATAGACTCACCTTAAGACCATTAAAAAGTAAAAACAAATCAATATGAAAAGAATAAGAAATGAAAATCAAACTTGCATTAGCAGCTTTGAGTCCGAACACACCAAGTCCAGTCCTCATCAAACTTAACTCTTTCTTTCCCTTTTTATAAAAGCAAATGCACTGTGAAGAAATTAAAGAAAAACATATATATATATATATTTTTTTTTCATTGTTTTTCTTGGGGTCTCCATTGAATAATTTGTTTATGTACTTAGACATATTATTAATACGTGTACACGTAAATGCCCATATATTAACTGCTTAATTTTGTAAAAATCAGACGGCCTTTTTTGAAAAAATCTCATTTTTTACATACTACTGTTCTTATAAGATTAACTAATCTGTAAGAGCATCCCCATTTGGTCGAAAGTCAGGCATTACATTGTATAATACGGTTTCTTCAATGTTTTATTTAAGTCCTTATTTTGTCTTAGAAAGTCCTTATTTTTAGTTTGAAAAAAAGAGTGGGAACCCTGTATTAGAACATAATTGTAGACCGGCTTTGGAATTTAAGGCTAGTGATATTGCATGCATATTCATTCAATAAGGTCAGTTGGTTAACTGTAAGCAATGCATTCCCACAATTAGCCTCCTTACAGTGGAAAGCTCCAAGTTTATTGTTTAATGTCAAAAGCAATTACAGTGACGGCAAGGAGGCAAAACAAATAATCACCAATGCAAATGTCCTCCCATGATCTTAATACCGCTCCCATATTATGATGCATTTATACAATGTTTACCTGGTAGCACTGGTTGGGGCTCTAGTCCACAGTTTAACAGACTCTGGGTTCAAATCCCAGTTATGTCAAGGCTGCAGTAGCCCTGTTGTAAGAGTAACAGGTTAGCAACTGGAGGGTTGGAAGTTCGAAACTCGGTTCAACCACTGTTGTGTACACATGGGCTAATGCATGTTAAATCTTTCATGACCTCAGATGGCATCACTTTGGCATGGTTGGGAAAGAGTGAGGTGGCAGCTCAGTTGTTCACCTCGTCGTCTAACTTGTTCAAAATTACGTAGTCAAAAGTATGCCCAGAAGGGTTGCTAGTGTATTCCAGCACGTGGGGACTCCCTACCCCCTGTTAAAGCATGCATTCAGTCCCTTATACCATCACATCTTGCTGTCCAGTCCATTATTGTAGGGTACTGTATGTAGCTATACGACAGATATGAACCATAGAGTACTTCGAGATAGACTGAGGTTGTAGTCTGCACTGTTTTACTTACAACACTTATATTTAACTATTGTTCTGTATTTATCTTACTTTCTGTACAACTGTTCTCTTTTCAAGGTGAAAATGCTGTGATAAAGGGATCTTACATCTGGAATGATTCTACAGTTGGTAATGGGTGTAATTTAAATACATGTCTCCTTGCCGATCGAGTTAAACTTCACAAAAACGTAGTTGTCAATTCTGGTTGTGTTTTGGGGAGCGAGGTAAAATATTACTTTACTTCCATTATTGACTTTCTGTCTAGTGACTAATTTTACTGTTTCTAATTAGAAAAAATAATAATTACTTTTATCATCTTATCATTTTTCTTTAATTATTAAACTATTTTGTGTGTTACTATACAGTGTTTCTTTGGTCCTAAAAGCTTACCTCAAAAAAATGTTATAAATGTTTATCATATTTGGTATTAATACAATAAATTGATGTTAACAAAAAGTTGATATGTGTTTCTAAAATCCAGGCCCTGGCAATTTTAATAAACTATTTTGATGGCAGCGCTAGATAAAGTTCATTTTCTGAAATAAATTAGCATTATTTTGTTTCTCGCACTCTTCATGTAAACTATTGCTGTACTCTAAAAGTTTATTTTTTTATCAGGTGGTCATTGATGATGGTATAAATATTGCTGCATGTACAAAATTGCAATCTCACATTCCAGTTGATGAAGTTAGCTTTGGCTTCGATGACTGCGATGAAGATGCGAAACAGCCTGTAGAAAAAAGTAGACAAACTTTTGTATTTTACCATTAATTTTTCAATTTTTTGTACAGTAACCTCTTGACATATTACACTTCTAGGGAACAAGGAAAATTACCAATATAGTACAGGGGCACAGGATATCAGAGTCTGGAGTGGGCTACATTTTTATCATATACTCTTTATTAAAGGGTGTTTTTGAAATTTAAAAATTTCTTTGAAATTCAGACTAGTTTCAGATTGTGTTGTGTAGAGTCTAGTTTTAGATGGAGTGTTATATGGAGAGACTAGTTGGGTGTTACTTGGAGACTACTTTTAGATAGTGTGTTACTTGGAGACTAGCTTTAGAAAGGGGTTACTTGACTAGTTTAAGATTTCACTACCTAGAGACTAGTTTAAGAGTGCTATACCTAGAGACTAGTTTAAGAGTGCTATACCTAGAGACTAGTTAGAGTGCACTTCCTACAGATTAGTTTTAGAGTGTATTACATGGGGACTAGATTTAGTCTGTGCTCCTCGAGATTAGTTTTAGATAGTGCGTTACATGGAGACTAGTTTAAGAGTGCACTGCCTAGAGATTAGTTTAAGAGTGCACTACCTTGAGGCTAGTTTAAGAGTGCACTACCTTGATGCTAGTTTAAGAGTGCACTACCTTGAGGCTAGTTTAAGAGTGCACTACCTTGATGCTAGTTTAAGAGTGCACTACCTTGATGCTAGTTTAAGAGTGCACTACCTTGATGCTAGTTTAAGAGTGCACTACCTTGATGCTAGTTGAAGAGTGCACTACCTTGAGGCTAGTTGAAGAGTGCACTACCTTGAGGCTAGTTGAAGAGTGCATACTACCTTGAGGCTTGTTTAAGACCTAGAGAATAGTGTGCACTACCTAGAGAATAGTTTTAGAGTGTGTTACCTAGAGACTAGTTTTAGAGTGCACTACTTAGAGAATAGTTTCAGAGTGTCCTACCTAGAGACTAGTTTTTGAGTGTGCTATCTAGAGACTAGTTTTTGAGTGTGCTATCTAGAGACTATTTTTAGAGTGCACTACCTAGAGACTACTTTTAGAGTTTGCTACATGGAGGCTGGATTTATAGTGCACTCCTAGAGACTAGTTTTAAATAGTGGGTAACTTGAATACTAGTTTTAGATAGTTTGTTACTTGGAGACTAGTTTTTCATAGTGGGTTACTTTAAGACTAAGAGTGCACTGCTTAGAGACTAGTTTGAGTGTCATACCTAGAGACTAGTTTTAGAGTATGCTACATGGATACTAGTATTAGAGTGTGTTACATGGAGGCTAGTTTTAAAGTGTGTTACATAAAGTCTAGTTTGAGTGTTACATGGAAGCTAGCTCTAGATTGTGTTACATGGTGGGTAGTTTATTTAAGCTCCTCACTTATTGACTAACTGAATGATGTAATCCCAGGAATGAAACTTTTTTGGTCATTCAGTTTGGATTACCTTTATTAGAAATTAAAAGATTAGAGCAGAATTATAAATATGCTTTTAAAGTATGTAAAACTACACATTAATTACAAAATGATAATTTGGTGATGATGGTAAAGCCCTTAAAAATAATGCTTAATATGGAAAAATATATTTTGAAGTGCCTTCTCATCCACATTTGCACAACACTCCAATCTTTTTTGCCTGTTCATTTCAGAATAGCTGCTTGAAAAAAGGAACCGTTGTTATCCTAATTCTAAGAATCACACAGATTTTTCTTCTGTTCACAAACCAACCATCAGAGGACAAATAAGAAAGATTGATGCAGAATGCAGGACATAAACTGCATTTATGTAAATGATATTTATAGATGTGCAGTGACATACATTTACACTATCGCGCCAACTCAAAATATTTTATCAGAAAAGGTTTCTGTCAATGCATAGATTTTGTTAACTACTGGAAAAATATTTTAGGATGTTTAAGGCTAATTTGTTTTAAGTGAAGGGGTCAGAAAAGTACTTAGAGAGTTACTTTTGTTTTCTTAAAGATGGATCATAATTTTCATACATTGCAGAATTTCATGTGTTATGAATTTCATTGAATGCATTAACCTTTTGACTATGGCTATAGATATAACTAGCATGATTCTTTCTTGGAAAGATTCTTATAACTTTCAAGGTACAACTGCTGTACCAGCCGTAGTCTAAACGTTAATGCAGATTCCAGTACTGTATTTCTTTTTAGGTAAATCCAGCCTGTAAGTGTTGTAATGCTTTACATTATTATGAAACATTTTCACATTGCTTATAATAAATAGAATTCATTGTACTCTACAGCGTGAAGTGACAGAATATGGATGTTCACACATGAAAAGGTGTTTCTTTGAAATATTGATAAGAATGGGATTCTATGGTATTCAAATTTGGTGTTGTATTTCAATCTGAGTGGTCCATCTAATCAATATTGATGTGTTTAATCTGATTTGCTTCTATGACAAAGGCATTATTTTCCTAGAATCATATCCATATAGTATGTAATACACACACCTCAAGTAACACCAAACACAATTGTTCACAATACTTCGCACTAGCTGGTAACATTTCATCCCATTTCTTAATTACGCGTGTCCAACTTCCGGTTTTGTTGACCAGATGTGGCACTTGCTGCATAAAACTAAACATAATCGGGCAATAGCCAAGTTTCTAGCCATACTTTAACATGGCTTGACTATTTTTTGCACATGATATTTAATACATAAGAAGGCTAAAATATTTCTTTTTGATATGAAACATTTTTGATATTTATGTGCATGAATTGTGATGAAAAAGGATGTTTGGTTTCTTGGATTCCTTTGTCACTAAAGGTGTGCCATATCACCCAATCAGGAAGTTAGTCATGCAACCATTACATTATGACTGAGGAGAGGATGTTATCAGATAAAGTTGGATATCTTGCTATAAGTTGATGCACGTCACAAAACTAAAATACTGATAACACACAATGTAAAAATAGGCAGGCCAGTGCCGATTTTAGTGTATTTTGTAATTAAAAATGATGTAGGTCTTTGTTTCAATCTTTCTTTATTGTTGCCTCAAAGAAACCGTTGACTACTGCTTATTCTATGAGCTATTTTGAAATGTGTCGTAGCCACAGTGAATTAGAAGTTCTCGTCATTCTGAGTATGATAAGCATATTGAAGCCAGTGAAGGGGAGGAAGTTTGTCTATTCAGTTTGATAGTTGAAAGGAAACCAGAGACTGCTTTTTGTTCAATTATGTGTCAATGAATCAAAAGATTTCATCATGCAGAATGTTTTTAGTCATATCCATGTTTCTTTATTTTGTTTCCATGCCAGTCTTGTGACATCAGGATTGTAGAATGTTAATCCAAACAGAAACAAAAATGTACAGTATATATATATATATAAAATGTGAGCATATTCAAATTAATTGTAACCGTATTTTTTTCAATGCGTTTTTTAGTTTTGAATGAATTTTTAGCTTGCGACGAGTTGCTAGTTGGAAAAAGAGGTCATGGATACTTGGTGCCCAGGAAGATTCAAGATGATGACAGTGACGAAGAGGAGAACGACGAGGATGCTCCGGCGGAGGACGTTTGGGGGAAGGTCGATGTGGAGAATTCTGATGACGACGAAGATACAGACAGCTCCAGTTCTCAGATACTGTCGCCTGGGGAAGATATGAGTGATGAAAGTGATTGTGGAGAAGGATTTGACGATGAGGCTACCTGTGAGTATTGTTAACCTTTTTTTTATTAAATGTTGATTGACTTTTTAAACCAATTAGAGTGTCCATATAGTGAGTTAAAATAACCTATCACTTTCTGTTAGGCTGATATAAACTTATTTTAATAAAAGTACACATGACGAACTCTTTAAAAATACAAACTAGAATTTATTCAAAAGATAAATAAATTTAAGTTAAAATTAAAAGATTACAAATGTATTAGGCTTTCTACATTTCTTAACCCTCCTGGTGGTTATCTTGATGAGGCATCTCGTCATTTGCAAAATTAGGAGACCTTGATCTACGAGATATCTCATCAAACCATTTGGAGGGTTAAAGGTTCTGATGTTTTATTTTCAAAGATTAGTAGTACCCTGAAAAATCGAAATTTAGTTCAGGCTTACATATTACTCAGCTAATAATGGCACACCTCTGAACTAGTCCAAAAGAATTCGGTCTTTTATCCAGAAAAATGTTTTCTAAAGTTTTATTCAGAAGAAAAATCACCAAATATGATGGTACTTTGCCAAACAAATATTACAGAATCGGTTTAACCGCGTACAATACAAACTTCAACCAACAGCAGCATGGAATGGTTTAACTCTTTTGGTCGCAAAGTTTTTTTTGCTAAGAAATTAACTGAAAATTGTCTTTTTTCAATTCTAAGTGGCATTTTTAGATTTTTTGGGTCTTAATGAATTTTTGTACTAGGTAGTATTTAACACATTCAGGGGAGTCAGATTTTATACTGACCTTTAAAGGGTTTTTCTTTGTTTATTTCAAAAACTGTAAGAAGCTTGTTTACTTAAACCAGAATAATAGTTTAGTGTCAGCACTTTAATGTAAATTATAAGTTACTGTAGGTTTAATTCAACTCTTCAGTTGTTCCAATTTTAAATCCATCCTTAACACTTGACTGCTCTATTAATTTGCACCCTAATTTTGGAAAGAAATACCACATTCTCATCCGAGCGACGGAAATACAAAAGCTACAAAATAAAACATGCATGGTTAGTAATATTGTATCAGACTAAGCCAAATGACTGATTTTACAAGATTAATCTGCGGAAACCTTTATTTTACGTAATGCATAATATTGAAAAAAGGTACATAAATAACAGGAAACAGCTATGGCCAATTGGTGTCCAGAGATGGGCAAAGAATTAAAAAAATTCATGTGACATAAATAATTTAATATTTTAGCACTCCCATTCCAAGGGTTTGGGTGGTATGTAGAGAAAAAATGACAAAAAATAATTAAAGGAACATCATTCAAAGTCATCTAAACCGATCACATTTCTAAACGATAACCCTTAATATTGATTGAAGAAGCAATTTTTAGTTAAAAGAAAATTTCGTTTCAGCACTTGCAGAATAAGAGCTGTTTTGTGTAAGTACCTAGACAGCTCTGGTAAGAGATGAGTGCAGATGCAGACTCTACAACTGTTACGGAATTTCTGTAGTTGCTACGGAAATTATGCGAAAACTACGGAGCTACGGATGTATAGTGAAAAACTACAGATCTTGTCATCTGAAATTTTGGAATCTGATAGAGCTGATATAGCTTGGTATAAAATTTCTCAAATCAAGCATAGCAATGGCAACTCAAACATGTGGCATTGCCTAAAATAATTTTGTCAGTTCCTCACAGCAATGCAAGCAGTGAGAGAATTTTCAGCATGGTCCGCAAAAACCAAACCGAATCTTGTTCCAGAATGAACACTAAAACACTGGAGTCACTCCTCATAACAAAAATGAATATGGAAGTTTGTTACAATGTCAAACTAAGCAATGAATACTTAAAAAAAGCACACAAAAAATGTGTTATTAAATAGGTAATTAGTTAGATCAACCAAATTGTATTGTGTGACTTAAAATAAGATTCATTCACATAAATATTTAGTCAATGATTTTCTTAAATAATTTTGAATATTGTTTAAAAATATTTGTTTCAATTATTCAATATTTTTTAAAATTATAATTATTTATTTTATTTATTTAGTTACTTTTTATTAATTTTAATAATTAATCAATTTATTGATACTATGTCGGTAAGAAGTGCTACTGATGACTGGGTTACCAATGTTGGAGAGTATGCAGATGTATATCTGATTGATACAGGTATGTCTGCACTAGGTGCAGTTTAGAATTTAAGTTTGTATAGCCTTTTTGAATAACTGGGATTCTTAGGAAAAAATTTTTTTAATTTTTAATCACACAAAAATGGTTTACTTTGAAATGGACTAAAATAAATTTTTATGAATTATTGGGAGATCAAATTTTTTCCGCATAAGAAATGGATATTCTTGCCTTGTTTCTTAGATTGGTAATAACAATATTTTAAAATTATCATATAAATGATAATTTTTTAAAATTATATATCCTTTCTGAGATTTTGCTTTGAAAGTTTTAAATTTAAGTTTTTGATATGCATTTGTTTTACCTAAATTTATATATGTTGTAAAAGTATTGTTAACTACATTTTCTAGACTTTTACAAAGAAGTTCTTGAAAGTCTTCAAAGAGGTTTAGAAGAAAAAGTGAAGAGTGAAAACATGATTTTAGAAATTAATTCTTCTAAGTAAGTATTTGTACCAAGTAAAATTATTTTTTAAATTTTGAATTTTTATTTTATATGTGTGTTTTAGTTAAGATAGTTAAACTCTAGTGTAATTAAACAAATGGTTGCGAGTTCATAAATTGATCCAACCAACAGTCATATATGTGGGGGCTTGTACACATTAAATTTGTTGCCTCTAAATATCCTTATCTTGGCAAAGTATGAAAGTTTGAAGAGTGGGCTGCCAGATCGGGTATTGCCTTGTCATCTGATTGTGATTCAAAATTATGAGGTGATGTCTTTGAATATTTCCCTTCAGGATTGATCCTATACTTTTGCCAATAACTTGTTATGCTGTAACTACCTACCTCTGTGAGCTTTCGGAATGCATACATTGCTGTTTGTAAATGTAAAGTTCATTGGAGGACAAGTAAAAAGAGCAATGAAGCAGAATGTGTGACACATTGTCATTATAGGAAACATAATTGCTTATCTGATGTTCTTTAATTTATGTTATGTATTTTAGGCATGCGTATAATGTCACAATGAAAGAAGTGAACACCTTGGTGATACGAGCACTGTTAAAGATGCCACTTGAAGATCAAAAGCAAGAGATTACAGCACAGCAGTACTTGACTGCTATCAAACCAAGCCTACAGTTCTTCCAACCATTGATTTCGAACTACATTAGAAGCTCTGAATCTGAGCTGGATTGTTTATCTTCTCTTGAGGTAAGAATTTCTTTGGTATTGTATTTGATGCATGCTTAGTTTTATCTAAAAAAGCTATTAGGGTTTCATACACCAAAAAAGACATACTTGAAAACTTCTGGAAATAATATTTTTCAAGGGCTCTGGAAAACTGTCTGGCTTTTTGAAGTTTTTATTTCTAATAAAATAAAATAATTTAAATTTTGACACTGGTTTTAAAGTTTCAAAAAATTATATTGTAATGCATGAAAGGAATGTAAATAAGTAAAGCCTACTGCTTGAGGGTTCAATTACCAATTTTCCCCTTTATTCAATTATATCTGATTTAAACTTTGGAAATACAAATTTTTGCAAAATGAGATTGCGTAAATTATTTCATTGAACTCTTCTAAAGTGATGAAGATAGTAAACAACAAATAGACTTAGTTGTCAATAAACAGTGAGTATTTCTGTACTCAGATGGCAAAATGTTATGTCACTTTTCCCAAAAAATTGAGTAAATTCCCATTGTAGAGTCTGGTTTGTTAATGTTTAGAAGGTGGCAAAATGTTGCAAGTCTTTTTTTTTTTCAGTTTATGATAAAACAAAGGTGGGAAAATTGTAATAAATCAAAAACCACAGAACCACATGTTGAATCTTGAATCTTAAAATTACTGTCACGAAAAATTAAAGATAAGTGACTTATAACATTTTGCCATCTGAGTACAGATTTGTAACATCTAAACATATTTCTATATTGTAGACATGGAGATCTTTTATGATTCTCTTTAATACACAGTCCAGTCATATTGATGTAACCACCACCTACTTTCGACGTCAACGTGAAATAACCAATCACAAAAGGCAGGTGGCGGCACATTGCAGTGGAGTGTATATAAAGGATGTCCTAGGTCATCGGAAAGCATTTCAATCATTGTCGTAATGCAGAAACAGCGATTTATCTGACATCCAAAAGGGCATGATTATTGACTTTCGGGACAAGGATGGAAACATTTAGGAAACGGCTAATTTTGTGAATTGTTTGTGTGCCGCCGTGGTAAAAGTATACCGTACATGGCAAAATGGCCCTATCCAAAATTAGCGCCGTGGCACATGTGGTGCACCATGGGCTATAGATGACAGAGCCGAACGAAGGCTACGGAGATGCGTTCGGGCGAATAGACGTGCAACTGTTGAGCAACTGACCGCCCAGATGAACCAAGGGGCTACCAAGAGTGTGTCCTCAACAACGGTTCAGTGAACATTGCTGCACATGGGCCTCCGCAGCAGACGCCTGGTTAATGCACCTATACTGACTGCTGTTCATCGGCGACGAAGGCTGGAATTTGCACGCCAGTACTGCAACTGGACGTCCACAGAGTGGAGACAGGTGGCTTTTTCCGATGAATCATGTTTTATGCTCCATCAGACAGATGAACGTTGGCGTATACGGTGTGAAACGTCTGAAAGCAAACACCCTGCAACAATTGCCGGAATGATCCAGGCTGGAGGAGGGAGCATTTTGGTTTGGGGAATGTTTTCCTGGCATTCACTGGGTGCACTCATCATCAGAAACCTAATTGACTCTCTTCCTGCACGTCTCGCAGCGGTCCGCTCTGCCAAAGGTGGTTATTCTGGCTTTTGACAGGTGGTCACATTAATGTGACTGGACTGTGTATAATTTTTAATGAGACAAAAGAATGATAATTTATGGATGTCAATATTGAAACTTGAGTTTTAATTAGATATTTGTAAACCTTAAGCAAAAGGTCAGATTTAAGGATATGTAATTCCTTTGTGGATTGCTAAAATTAGTGATGTTAAATACAACTAAGCATTTTCAGCTTTTTTGTACGATACTGAGTTTTGCACAGAATGGCAGTGTCAATTTGAACATTTTGAAAGTAACGCAATCACAATATTTTTATACTATGCATGTCAACTTCTCAACTTTTTGTATTTTTCTCTTAGGATTTTATGAAAAGCCATGAAAGTTTATCTCCAGCTGTGATGAAAGTGGTGCACTTTTGGTATGATCAAGATTTAATAAGTGAGCCTGCGATATTTAAGTGGTTTAAAAATATTCCTGAAGAAAATGAAAAGATAAAAAAACATGTAAGTTTGGTCTAGAATTTTCTTCAATTATTTCCTGTTTAAGAGAAGCAATTGAATGCATATTTAATTCAGTCAATATCCTTAATCTGATCCCATTTTGATGTGCACAGCATGTCTTTTTGTACATATTTCATGCTGACATCTTTTGAAATGAAAACTGAATTGTTTTAGTAGATATACATTTCAATGGGTATCTGTTGATTGGAGCTAAGATAGTAAACAATAGGTCTCTTTCTCTGTTACGATCTCGATGTAATCAATCAATTGGATATGATTATTATCTGATCATATATGTGACAGCTGACTTGTTAGACAAGTGATAAATGTTCTAGCCCTTGAATCAACAGGCTCGAATCCCGGTTTACGAACAATTCAACCGAGTCTTGAATTGAAGTTTTCCTTTCTAACATTTTAAATGACAAATGTATAAAATAAATCATTTCAGACGTATGGTTTTGCTATCTTTTATCTTGACACAAATTTAAAGAGATTATGTTCATGAACAAAAACTGATCAATGAAATCGAACTATCATTAAAGTTACAGAAATGTTTTACATTCTTTATCATTACTGCTTTCCTCAACAGATCTTTTAAACAGTCTTAATTTTGTGTACCTTTTACAAGTTAGCATTTCATTATTTATATTTTCTCCTGTTTTATACTAGGTCACTGTGCTACATTAGATGTATTTTTTTTTAAATGAATCCCATTATCTTTTCTATAAATTACAAAATTAACGCTTCATTTTTCAATTTTAGGCCTCTGTTTTCATCAAATGGCTTCAAGAAGCAGATGAAGAATCATCAGAAGATGAATGAGCTACAGCCGTACCACCTTAAAGAACCTAATTTGATCCTCTTGTACCACCGTGAAATACAGCAGAAAAGAATAATAACTTTTGAACTGATTGGAATGGCATTCCTTATAGACTGCAATAATTGCTCTGAAATAAAGTGTTTTATTGAAATGTCGAAAGGAAATTAACAAAATAGTCATTTGTTATTAATAAATTCTTCCAAAATAATTCAATTAATATACCTTTTTTATATTGGTAACAATAGTAACTTCAAAATCCTATTTTTGGGGTAATTATACTCGATCACTGCCACAGATTTTTTTTCATGGGTGAAGATATCCCAAGCCATCCCAATTTCAAAGTTTCGCACCAAGCAATGGCAACTGAGAAAGAAAAATTCCGGAATCTGGTTGCTAAATTGTGATGAAAACCTAATTAAAAAAGACTATTTTTAATTATATATAAATTAAGAGAATATATATTTTTTAAATTAAAATTTCTTGGCAAAATCTTTGGTGTTTGTTTTATACTTTACAAGCCACTGCCTGGCGTTGCCCATGACAGTTCTTTTCTAGGGGTCAGGTGTGACCACTGCTCGCTAACCCCAGGTGATTGCCATGAATTCCTGTTTGGTTTGCTTCACAAACCAACATTACGGGCAACGCCATGATGGCCTCGTCATTGCCAAATTCGAGTCGCAAAGAGATCCAATCGGCGTGACGTCACAATCTCTTGCAAAAATATAAGAGATGTTCAATTAAAAAGTTTTTTTTAAAAAGAAAATCAAATGTATAAGGTAATCTCATGTAAATTTTCCCTCAGATTTCAAATCCGTTGAAATTTTTAGTCTATCGTTAACGATCATTGAGATAGAAAACAGCACTGAAGAATACCAGTCCCCTCTCTCTCTCTCTCTATATATATATATATATATAATTGGTTTGCTTTGCAAACGAAACGCTGTGATGGCCTCAAGGTGGTTGATATCAACAATATGAATCAAAACAAGCTAGAATCGAAAACTTTGGCAGGGTTCTGGCACAAAATCTGCTGGCTTTCTGATGTCGCTCTGTAATGGAAGAAAGAAAGGTGAAAAAACTAATAAATTCATTTTAAAATGTTCTAGATAAAATTTTAAAGTTTGGGGTTCAATAGAAAAAAACAAAATTCGAACTACCTGTGTGCCAAATTTTAATATTGTAAGTGCCATAGATTTGTCAAGATACTGTGTACAGGAAACACACAGACAGAGAAACATTTCCTTTTATAATAGTAGATTAGCAATGTTGTGTTTTAGATGATTCATTTTGTATCCAAGCAACTAAAATAAGGTTAAAGAGGAAACTATTTTGCTACTATTCTAAAAATTTTATTCTACTGATGCTACTATTACACTATTTCTCTGGCTGTGGTGGCCCTATTTCTAGTCTTTCAAGAAAATATGCAGAGAGGAACTGCCATGCCAGCAGTTTATGCATTTCTACGTTAGTTATCTCTTGTCAGTTCGATGCATAACTTACCTAAGATGATTCTCTGAATACCGAGAGGCCACTTCGATACACAGAGATTGGATAAAAATAGGGAAAAACCTAACCTAATATGGTGTCTTAGGCAAGGTTATAATCAATATGGTGTCCTTGCCTAATAGGAAAACTGTTGGCATTCAAAACAGCTTGCAGTATTCTCGGAATGGATACAGTTCCTGTATGCTTGCCAAGGGAATCTTGTACCATTCTTCCTCCAAAACGGTAGCAAGTTCAGAAAACGATGATGGCGGTGGATAGTGATCACGCACTTTCCTCTCCAATGTAGACCACAAAGATTCAATAATATTGATTTCTGGTGACTGGTGGCCAGGGGAGATGTGACAAATCATCCCATTGCTCAGAAAACCAGTCCTAGGCGATGTAAGCTGTGTGAACAGGGGCTCTGTCGTCTTGGAAGACACCATCACCATTGGGGAACAAAGTTTGTACAAGGGGATGTACTTGATTAGCCAAAATGTTCTCATAATCCTTGGCCTTAATGTGGCCCTGCAGAGTATTCATGGGGCCCACAGAAAATCACGATATGGCTGCCCAAACCATCACAAAAACCCCACCTTGTTTCACTTTTAACAAGCAGTCTGTATCATAGGCTTAGTAAGGCATTCGCCAGACGTAAACTCGGCCAGAAGTGAGAAACAGTGTCAAACAAGGCTTATCCGACCAAATTACCGTCTTCCATTGCTCCATAGTCCAGTCTTTATGACTTAAACACCACTTTTTCCTGTTACAGGCATTAGCCTCACTGATTAATGTTTCTGAATTGCAGCTCGCCCAGAAATACCCTGCTTACAGAGCTCCCTTATTGTTTTGGTACTCGCAGGTTTGTGAGCACAACATTCATTTCAGCAGTTACTTTTGCTGCTGTGGTGTTCTTATTTTTAGTCACAATCCTCCTTAATGATTTGTTTGTCACGATCACTCAACACACACTTTTGTCCGCGCTGTGATTTAGAGGATGATGTTTTTCTGCTTTTCAAATATGTGGAATAAATCTTGGATGCAGTACCTCTTGAAACACTAAACACTTTGGCTACCTTGCTTGCGGAAGCACCCACCAGACGAGTTCCAACAATTTGTCCACGTTCAAAGTCTTAACTCTGAAATGATGCAATTACATCTTCACATAACTGTGCCCTGACAACGACTGACCTGCGCAGCGTATTTACGACACTATAGGTGGCGTCAGTAGGCGAAAACGCCAGCGCCACCTACACATTTCACTAGAATAAATATTTCTTTTCAAGAATGCATTTTACAAGGTGTTTCTATATTTTTGTCCAACCCCTGTATAAAGGTCTTGGTGTTGAATTCGTTCAATTTTATTTTTGAATAATAAAGTTCAAAAACCCTGAAATTATTTAAGAAACCAAAAGTTATTTTAAATTTTGCTTTTGCAAAGGCATATTTTATTTGGAAAAATCAATGGCAGTGTGAAATTTATGGTAAGGTAAGGTACTCAATTAACACTGCAATGCAGCAACACAACTGGCCATTGAATTTTATGTTAGGAGATTACATATCAAAATTCCAGTACAAAATTTGGCTAAGAGGTGCATTGGTTTTATTATACTTTTACTGTGAATTTGCAACATCAAGTACACACATGTTTAAAATTACGAGGATTTGCACTTTGTTTATTTTTAAAAGAAGTACTGAACTAAAGGTACTAATTATGTCTCCGAAGAAGAATGCAAATATTCAGTGTCGAATACGTAAGCGTACACGTGCGTATGGGTTTAGGGGATGATAAGCGCACAAGGCGTTTGCCGCGATTCCTGTGCCCGTACTCCTCGGCGACATTCGCTGTGTTTCTCGCAAGACTTGGGTAAATTTTATAAGGTATCGGGGTAAAACGAGTAGCCCCAAGCGTATGGATGACGGAATAAGATGGAGAATCGTCGGTAGATTGGAGGCAGGGCTGTCGCAAGTGCAGATGGCTACAGAGCTCCGTGTCGTCTGCAATGTGTGGAAACAGTTTCAAGACTCTGGATCCACATCGAGAAGACCGGGATAAGGTCGTCGAAGAGCCAGGACGACTAATAAGATCGTTATTTGGCACTTTCAGCGCGGCGTCACAGGACTGCCGATGGAACCCGAGTTTCACGGATTACTATTGCCAGAAGGCTTTATGAGAGGGCCTTATGCCAGAAGACCCGCTGTTTGCGTCCCGCTTACAAGAGAGCGCGTTTAGCATGGTGCAGACAACACCAGACTTCAGTGGAGCACCGTGCTCTTCACAGATAATCGAAATTCAGCCTGGACAATGATTCAGGGATCAAAGTCGTCCTATATTTCCTATATATTTTTCAAAACCTTTAAAAACGTCCTATATTTCTTCATGGATGCAGTTATTTTCTCACTCCATATCAGGGATGAGATTCTTCTGACTTTTGTAGGTATTACCGACATTTCTTCAATTTTTGAGAAAATGACCCGATTTTTATCATTTTTTAAGAAACAATTCCGATTTTTGCCCTTTTTGTCTTTTATAAACGTAAAATGCGCCAAACGAGACATATCTCGCCAACATTGCACTCCTAAATTTTGCCAAGCTGATAAGTCTTGTAAATTCCTTTGTGAGAATCTTATTAGTTCAATGATAAACCTGGAGAACTTGGATTTTCAACTAGTTAGCGTACGTTGTTGCTACAAATTTCGTAGGTAAAGCTAGCCGACCAACCGGTATAGTGGTTAAGGTGTTAGCCTCTAGATCGGAAGGTTCCTGGTTCGAATCCGGGTCCGGGCATGGATGTTTGTAAGCGAATGGTGTAGAGGCGGCTGGTGCACCTTAAATCTGTCGTTGGGTTGGTGTGGAAGTTTGGAGAGTGGGGTGCCAGCTCAGGTGTTGCTTCGTCATCTGTCCGTGGTTCAAAATTACGAGGTGTTGTCCTCGGATCTTTCCCTTAAGCAACACCTGAGCTAGCCGACTGTCGGCAACACCTGAGCTAGCCGACTGTCGGCAACACCTGAGCTAGCCGACCAACCGGTATAGTGGTTAAGGTGTTAGCCTCTAGATCGGAAGGTTCCTGGTTCGAATCCGGGTCATGGCATGGATGTTTGTAAGCGAATGGTGTAGAGGCGGCTGGTGCACCTTAAATCTGTCGTTGGGTTGGTGTGGAAGTTTGGAGAGTGGGGTGCCAGCTCAGGTGTTGCTTCGTCATCTGACCGTGGTTCAAAATTACGAGGTGTTGTCCTCGGATCTTTCCCTTAAGGGACTGATCCCGGACCGTCGTCAATAGCCCGTTGTGTTGCTCTACTACGACGTTAACTAAAAATTAACATTACCAAGAAAGCGGAGATGTTATCTAACGGCCGTGAAAGTCGTGATGCGGCGGAATAGATACAAATTAAATATTTTAAGTTGATCTGTTTTAATGTGATTTTTCTTTCAACTAGAAATTAAGAGGCTCTGTTCTGATTCGATTATTTCGTCTTTTATGGCAACCCTGACAAGCAGAAAGTTTAAATTATCATTTTGAATATTCTAGAAAGTTATTTCAAAATCCGTTAAAACTTCTTTCTTTGTCGACTTTAGAAGTGCGCCAATGCGGTGGCCACCGCTTTAAACGTAGACTGCAACTATTTTTTTGCAACGGAAATTTTCAAAATGATGCTTTTTTTAGGACAATATTTGTGATTGTTTAAATAGTTAAATTTTTTCTTGGATAATATGAGTTATTAATTTTAAGTTTTATTTGATTTATAGTTGATTTAAGTATAAAAAAAGAATATTTACGAAAAAATATAAGCCGACGGAAATTGATTAGAGATTTGGTAAAAAGGTATTTTATATTCGAAAATAGGTTGTAAATTTAAACTGAATTAAGTTATATTTTATTAACCACAGAGGGTACAGCTTCAGTCTACGTTTATAGCGGTGGCAACGGGTTTGGCGTTTTTTTTTTTGGCGCACTTCTTAAGTCGCCATGGAAAGAATTATTTCAAATGAATCAATGAAATAAAACGACAGTTTAACAGACTTTGAAAGAACTTTCTAGAATATTCAAAATGAAAATTTTAAACTTTCCACTTGTCTTAAACTTTCCACTTGAGGTTGTCTTAAAATCCGCAATAACCGTAATACAGATGGGTTACCTTAGCCTATCATTACTCGCTACTAGAAGTTCGCCAAGACCGCTGATACCGCTAAAAACATAGACTGAAGCTGTGCCAAAACAGATTTTGATTTGTTTTAATTAAGTATATATTTAGCGTTGTTTTAAGGTAAAATCAGTAAAAAGCTATAATTATGCTAATTTTTATGTCGACTTATTTTTTTCATATAACATTTAGGCTATTTAATAAAATTATTAAGTTAGCAACAATGTGAAAGATAGTTTTTTAACTGATACATAATATTTAAAGAGTAAAAAAAAAATCAATATTTTTAATACTAAGGAATTCAAAGTAAAGTAATTTACTTTAGATCAGAAGTATAAGCAGAGTAATTTACTTCAGAGTTTGTAAATTGTGGTAAAGAGAAATTTACTATATGCTTTTTAAGGTTTCTAATTTTTAGTTTGTGAAGATTGGCCACTGTGATGATGTGTTTTATAAATTTAATTTTCTTACTTATCAACAAAAATAAGCTGGGAATAGGAATAAAGACATTTTGGCATTTATTTAAAATGTTAAACTATTAGTTGTAATTACTTTACATTTTGGCGAGACCTGTCATCATTTACATGAAATCGTACATGTATTTTATTCTCAGGAATCATACATGCATATAATCATAGATGTATTATTCTCAAGGTGAAAATGGGGTCCGGGTCCGAGAGTAATGTCATGCCGTTAATATGTCAGTCATAATAGTTACCTATTATTGTCCTATATTTTTTGTAAAAAAAAATCCTATATTTTATCATATGGTCACTTGTATCCCTGCTGATTCTCGACGTACCCTCATCTGAAGAGAGCCTGGGACCCGATACTATCCCTCCCACATCAAGGAAATGGATCACTTTGGTGGTGGATGTGTCATGGTCTGGGCAGGCAGCATTTTGAACGGCCGCACCCCCATCCATGTGTTTGACAGAGTGTCCCTGACTGCTATGAGGTATAAAGCGGAGATCCTTGAGCCCTGTGTTCGACTTTTCAGGGGAGCAGTTGGCCCTCGATTCTGTTCATGGATGACATCGCTCATCCACATTGGGCTCACCTGGTCGACGTTTATCTGGAAAGTGAGAATATTCGGCGTATGGATTGACCTACCGGATCCCCTGACCTAAACTCTATAGAACAGGGGTGGCCAACCTGTGGCGCATGCGCCAAACTTGGCGCATTGGATGATTACAAGTGGCGCATTGCATCCTTGCGCCTACTTATTCTTTTGAACTAGATGCCATAACTTAACCCATCTCCATATTTTCAACACCAGAGTGCTCTCAGTTTAATTCATACAGCCTTCACCAAACGATACTCTCCTGCAGCTGTAGCACCATTAGTGGGGTCCACGACAACGATCGCCCCTACGTTCAAGAGATCATCTCTCTAGATTGGTGCTCCAATAAATGTGCATCTTTTGAACTGTCGTGCATTAATTAATTTAGTTGACGTGACTGAGTTATTCCTATTCCCCCTCTAAGCGAAGCAGATTCTACCCCTATCCATATTTTCCAACCCCACCCATGAACGTAAGAAGGTATTTGTTTTGTGTGGCGCATCTGAAGTCGTATGTGAAAAAAATTGACCACCCCTGCTATAGAACATGTCTGGGGCGCTCTTGGGAGGGCAATTGCATCTCGGCCATCCCCCTTCGAGAACCATTCCGGAGCTGAAAACTGCGTTGCTGCAGGGGGTGGGACCGACTGCCACAAGGACTCCTCAACTGCCTCGTGTCCAGTAGGCCGAGGCTATGCGACCAGTTCTGACTGTGAGTGGGGACCCATACCCCATATTAGACTCACTT
The DNA here is from genome assembly GCA_947359465.1 of Metellina segmentata. Classification (NCBI taxonomy): domain Eukaryota; kingdom Metazoa; phylum Arthropoda; class Arachnida; order Araneae; family Tetragnathidae; genus Metellina; species Metellina segmentata. Next base: position 39,342,251 of record OX375877.1, on the reverse strand, counting down.
TCGGTTGGTTCCCGCAAAGAGGATTTTGGACATTCCTGCACTGATGAGCTTTACTGACAATCATGCGTGCGCACCATGACTTTTGTGTGGTACATCTATTTCTCAGCTATAACTAAATTCGTACCAAATTTCATAGTCCGTTGTGTTACTTTGATACGACATTAATTACAAATTATCGTTTCAAATTTCATTAAAATCTGTCCATTAATTTTTCAGAAATTCGACAAAATATGCAAAATTTCTTAATTTTGAATACTAGTGTTAATAGTTTTTTTACAATTAAACAATTAAACAATTAAAGTTTTACTGACACCAAAGAGAAATACATCCAGGACAAGTTGCAGGAATGGAACCCACAACACCTATAACTCGCAGGTTGCTGTGACGGCAAGGATAAGGTGCCAATTTCGGCCAACCAAGTCAATTTTCCAGACAAGTCACATGACTACTAGTCGACGTTGAAGCCACTATCAAAAGCACTGCTCAGTCTACTTATATTTAATGTCTCAAATATGGACTGGTCGTGGGGAAGAAATGGATAACTCCACACGGGCTGTTACATTTGAGGACCGTCGTACTAAAGAAAATAAAGAAGTTTCCAACATTTATAATCTTTCCAATCAATAAAAATAGTATTTCTGTCGCATTTATCATTCTATCCGACCTGATATTGCTTCAAATGAAAAACAATTTCCGAAACTCGCCAGCTGTGCGAGAACAGCAAAAATGGATACTTTCTTTATATAAAGGACTGATCTGTCCCATTTTTTTTACGGAATTTATCCGGCCTTTCTATGAAAAAGATTTTTAATGCAAACAAACCAGATGGAAAGTAGCTTTCGCTACCTAAATGCTCGTCTGATGCATATCGAGAGGAATTCTAAAATGCAGTTTATCGCCTTTTTGGCTAAGTTTGGCATGAAATCCAATTGGCATTGACCAATCAATTGAACATTCTTTAGAATTTTCGAGAACTGAAATCGTATTCGAAAATTCAGTTTTAACTTCACATTCGGAATACGCACAGGAAACGCGTTCCGCCACAGAAACATCATCACGTTCTACATTTAACCTTGACACAGCATCTGGTATGCTAAATAACTTTACATTTTGTAAATTACTAGAAAAATTGCGTCTTTACACCCACCCACACTGAGTTGAATTAGTCAATTATCGATTGAGAAAATGAACACTTTTCGTAGATATGGAATTCGTAGAAAAATACTAACGTAATTTAAGTTTCAGAAAAACAATTTTTAACAAAGTTTTAATGTAACAACATACTATGGACGTTAGGTAATTGGTTATTTTTTAGTTAACGTCGTACTAGAGCAATACAACGGGCTATTGACGACGGTCCGGGATCAGTCCCTAAAGGGAAATTCGAGGACAACACCTCGTAATTTTGAACCACGGTCAGATGACGAAGCAACACCTGAGCTGGCACCCCACCTATGGACGTTAGAAAGATATTTTAATGGACGTCGAACTGGGACAACTCAGCGGGCTTTTAGCGACGATCCAGGATAAAACCGTGAACGCTTTGGTAATGGTAATTTTAGTTAACGTCGTACTAGAGCAACACAACGGGCTATTGACGACGGTCAGATGACGAAGCAACATCTGAGCTGGCACCCCACTCTCCAAACTTCCACACCAACCCAACATGAAGGTGACGCTTTGGAGGAAATCGTTTACATAGAGATGTATTATGGGATGCATATCCATCCATATAATGCATTTCACATCCTTGTATGACAAAACTACTAAATTATATGTATCTACGACGAATTTTCTAGTATTCATTCCTCATGGTCGTGGTTCAAAACGAAGTTGCCCTTGGTCTGTACCTTCGGGATTGATCCCAGACGGTCGCCAGTAGCTCGTTGTGTGACGTTAATTCAACTACTCCCCTCATGGTCGTGGTTCAAAACGACGAGTTGCCCTTGGTCTGTCCCTTCGGGATTGATCCCAGACGGTCGCCAGTAGCTCGTTGTGTGACGTTAATTCAACTACTCCCCTCATGGTCGGCCGACCAACCGATATAGTGGTTAAGGTGTTAGCCTCTAGATCGGAAGGTTCCTGGTTCGAATCCGGGTCCGGGCATGGATGTTTGTAAACGTATGGTGTAGAGGCGGCTGGTGCACCTTAAATCTGTCGTGGCCGAAAGTCCTCACGTTGGGTTGGTGTGGAAGTTTGGAGAGTGGGGTGCCAGCTTAGGTGTTGCTTCGTCATCTGACCGTGGTTCAAAATTACGAGGTATTGTCCTCGAATCTTTCCATTAAGGGACTGATTCCGGACCGTCGTCTATAGCCCGTTGTGTTGATCTAGTACGACGTTAACTAAAATTACCATTACCATTACCCCTCATGGTCGTGGTTCAAAATGACGAGTTGCCCTTGTCTGTACCTTCGGGATTGATCCCAGACGGTCGCCAGTAGCTCGTTGTGTGACGTTAATTCAACTACTCCCCTCCTCTAGCAATCAAATTCACGTTGGGTTAGTGTGGAAGTTTGGAGAGTGGGGTGCAAGCTCAGGTGTTACTTCGTCATCTGACCGTGGTTCAAAATTACGAGGTGTAGTCCTCGGTTCTTTCCATTAAGGGACTGATCCCGGACCGTCGTCAATAGCCCGTTGTGTTACTCTAGTACGACGTAAACTAAAATTACCATTACCTCTAGCAATCAAAGGTTTGGATAGTAGGGTGCCAGCACAGGTGTGTCGTCCTCTTACCGTGGTTTAAAATTACGTGATGATATCCTCGGATATTTCCTTGGGGTATTGATCCCGGACCGTCGTCATTACCCCGTTCTGTTTCTCCAGTACGACGTTAATTAAAATACCTACCTACTACCTCCAGCATTCATGGTTTTTCTATCAATATTTTTTGATTCGTTTTAGTTGCCAGTACAATAACAAAAGACTTTAAAATTGAATATCTTTAGTTCATACAAAGGTAGAAAGGTATTTTAATTAATGTATTACTTGAGCAACACAACGGGCTATTGACGATGGTCCAGGATCAATCCCCTAAGGGAAAGATCCCGAGTACAACACCACATAATTTTGAAGCGCGGTCAGATGACGAGGCAACACCTGAGCTGGCATCTGACTCTCCAAACTTCCACACCACGCCAATGTGAGGCCATGACAGATATAACGTGCACAAGCCCCCTTTGTACACGACGGTCTTAGGTTGGATTCAAATTCTAAACCTTCTGGTTTCTAATCCGTTAATCTTTGAACCGGCTTCTGGTTTTTAATCCGTTGCTCTTCCAACCGGCTTCTGGTTTCTATTCCGTTACTTTACAGCCCAGTTCAGACAAAGAAAAAGTAAACAGCATTTTTCTAAAAGCAGGTCACTGTTTTCAACAAACTTCTAACAGGTGTGATTATTGATTTAACTTGAAAAGTTGGCAACCTCGAGTTGAAATTACAACGTAGAATTTGTAACATTTAAAAGGTCTTAATCTAGATTTCTTGAAAAAAATGTTCCATATCCATCAAAGTTTAATTTAAAATTTACCTTAATTTTACTTTTATGCAGCTGAAAATCGAATTCTTTGCGGTGTGAATTACACGTGTGATGAATAGGAATTGCAATTTATTGAAATATAAATATCTCTTAAAGTTGCAACCACAGGAAACAGTGAAATGAAGTAAAGCCGGTGGTAGGTCGGTATTTTAATTAACGCCGTATTGAAGCAACACAACGGGCTATTTACGTTGGCCCGCGATAATTCCCACAACTGGAAATTTCTGGTAAATTTCGTAAATTTAGTGAAAAGGTTCCGAAGATATGAATTCGTGATTCTTCTTTTTATCTCGTTATCTTGCATAGTAGTCACAACTTGTAACTAAAATTTGATCAATTTTTAAAAAATGCGAAATTAGTTCCTACCGAAAAAAAAAATCAGAGAATAATATTACTGCACATGAGTTTTCAAGGGCTGCAAACGAGTTTTCGTTTCGTTGGGCACGCGCTACACCAAAATGAATGATGGCGTTACACATGCCGTTATTGAAATAACTTATTTCTGTCCAGATCTTTATATCATCTTTCCCAAACATACAAAAATTATTTATGTTTAGAAACAAAAAACAACGAAGTGTTAAAATTCCAATTCCCTGCAAATGTTTGTGAAAATAATTGCTTTTTCATCAGTACTGGTTATAAAATCTGAGTAAACACTGCTCAATATACATTCACTATTCAGAAATCCTTGTGCTTCGTATACTTTGCCAGTACAATAACAAAAGACTACATAAAGCAATGAATGCCCAATATGTAACTAAAAATGTACAACAGATATCAGAACAAAAAAGATTTATTCAATCAGGTTTCGTCAAATTCCAACTTAAACATAACAAAACACTCCAAGCATGTTTCAATTGTGTGTAAATTATTAAAAAACAAAGGAAACTCAAGCTTTAAAATTGGTCAGCTGGCACATTGACCAAAATAATAAAATAAAACAAGTTAATATAACGTAGGTAAAAAAAAAATTAGGCGAGGTTAATGAGGAGAACCTTTCAATCTCCATCAATTCTTGGAGTTCAGGGACCATAAAATAACTTCTCTTAGAGATGAGAGTCTGAGGATTAATGAATCCAAGAACATCATTCCAGTTATAGGAGATGGTATCTGGTTTGGAAGGCCTTTCCAGCTTTCAATGGCATGTTTCCTTTTACAATTTGTTCAGTTATCACATCTGAGGTTTCATCTTTTTGCAGTTGAGAAGCATACGTTTCGATATCATCATCCGACTCATCTGCTATGACAGCATCTTCACTATCTGATGAAACAGCATAATATTCAACCCTCTTCTTATTTTTTAGGCTTCTTAGTCATCGTATCGCTTTGCTCCAACATGTGTTGTGGTGCGAAAACACCCCATTTTTCGGTGCAATGTTAACCCAAAAGTAAACAAACTATAATGGACACAACAATAACAGCTAAAGATCAAAACCGATTCATGCATTTTACTCTCAGATAGTTTCTTAGTACAACATTATGACACTTTGATTGGTTGCTCCCGCGTGAGAAGGTCACAATCAGCAGGTCAATCTTCAAACTCACAAATCACTGTTTACTGTAGCACGAATTTCACGTTGCATAACAATGAAATAACCTTCTGCCTCACTTAGAAGTTATGGTCCATGTTCCACGAGAGTTATTCTTTGATCAAACACCAAAACCATCCCAATCGAACCCCATCATCATTGTGACCACCCCGGGAGCAGAATGTGCTTAAAACTGCGAAGTAAGTCGCAGAACAAACAAAGTCTTTGCAGAACAATTTTTCCTTAATTTTATCACAGTTTTGGCCATTTTGTTTTTTTAATCATAAGTTACGACGCTCTACAGTGCAAAGCGAGCTCCTTGCCACGCTTTTTTCTGCGTAACAACCTCTTTTCACCGCCCCAAATTACCACAAACACTTTATAATTAACACATCTTCTATGTCAATGACAAAATATTTAACTTCAAAAGTTATCGTCAGAATTGCAAATTCTGAAAGAATGCGTTGGATTTAAATAAAGTAAGTAAATTAATTTTGATGTTTTATTATAAACATGTAATAAATATTTAGCCGATCATTGTGTTTTACAACTGTTTTTTTATATTCCTGCTGTTTTCTAAATTCGGACAAAATGCCTGCAGAACAATTGCTATTGCTTGAAGATGTGTTGCATTACACTGACTATAGTTCTGCACATGGGCTGATGACATCAAAAAAGTTTTCTCATTTTTAAGAGTAATTGAGTAAAGCAACCCCATATCACGTTTCTGCTATTAATATTTCCTCTTTAAAAATAATCAATACATTTCTCTCGAAATCAAAGTAAATATATAATTGCTTGATGCGTCTTCTCTCGTATTTGGTTAGTTATGCAAAGAATTCCTTCCTCTTGTTCTGGAAATAATTATGTTCCTTTATTAGAGAAGTCAAGTCACTTAAGCATAGCTCTTCAATTACATTTCGACTAGTTTCCTTTTTCAAGTATCTTGTAACTATCCAATCAGTTTAATTGTGCAAGCATTTCTCGTTATCCAAATATATGTTTATTATCTCAAAACGAGGTATTAGTAGCGAATCTCCTAAAATTCAACTCGTTGTTCTAATCAGAAATAAACGAAATAAGTTATTTGAAAATGGTTGTTTTGTTTTATCCTCTTTATAAGCGCACGAAATACAAAATATACAAGTTTAATTAAAATGTCAAAAAGATCTTTAAAAATTATACGAGTTTAAAGATATTTCATACTTCCTTGCTTCCTAGATTGCTACAAATAATGAACCTTAATAAGCATTTCGAATGAGAACATTTTACTCCCAATATATAATTACAAAACGTTGCAATTAATTCAGGTTTACATCTCCTTTATGTCTCAAAAACACAATTTCACTCAGGAACACTTATCATGTAGTGCAGAGATCTGAAAGTCTTTTGTCACAGTTGGATTCAAAGATCGTAGGCCTGTTCATTATCATTGAAATAATTAAAAAATATTTAGGTTTGTTTGAATCCTTATATCTGTTTATTCTAATAACGTGTGCTTACGAATGTTTTGAAATGTACTGTGAGATTATATCACAGCTAGAGTAAATTTTTTTAATGTTCAAGCAATTTGATAAATTTAACTGTGTTTTAATCTTCCCTAACTTTAGATAGCTTAGATTATCATACAGGAATCTCAATTTGAGTTCAGCTTTTCGGGATTGATCCCGGACTGCCACCAATAGCACGTTATGTTGCTCCAGTACGACGTTGATTTACTACCTACCTACCTGAAACTATAAAGCAATACAGCCAAAAGAGTTGTTTAAAGAACCATATGTAAGATCGGCAAACCAGAAAAGCAGTTTATGGGTTCAAACCAATAACCTGTTGAACTCGAAACTCACTCTTAAATTAACTGGTGTAATAACCCTACATTACATAAGGGAAAGATCCAAAGACAACACCAAGTAATTTTGAACAACGGTCAGATGACAAGGCAACACATGAACTGATACCCCACTCTGCAAACTTTCAACCCCTTGCCACGTGAGGACATTTGATGCGACGACACATTTAACGTTCATCAGCCCCCTTTGTACAAGACGGTCTTTTGGTTGGATTCGAACTCGTCCGACCGAGCTACCGCTATACCTTTATTTTTACGTCTATGAAAGGATTACATACGCGGTAGCTCAGTTGGTAGAATCGCAAATTTTGTAATCGGAGTGTTGAGAGTTCAAAACTAGATTAAATCAAAGACCATCGTGTACGTGGGGGAGAGGGTTCACGTTATATCTCTCATGGCAACAAATGTCTTCACGTGGTGTGGAAGTTTGGAGGTGTGGAGCCAGCTCTCTCTCTGGTCATGATCCGGTCATCTGACAGTGGTTCAAAATTAAATGGCGTTGACCTTGAATCTTTTCTTTTTTTTGGACTGATTCCGGACCGTCTCCAATAGCCAATAATTTTGCTATAGTGAGACGTATATTCAATTAACTAACTGGATATTGTGAAGTGTTGCCCTGAAGTAATTCTACTGAAGATTTTCGTGGATAAGTGTCGATACGTGCAGATTTTGAAGTTTAAAATAAAGTGCTTTCACACATTGAACTTCCGTGTTATTGATCAATTCAGAACCCATGAACTCGAGAATTAGTGCCTCGAGGCAATCATGGGACAACATTCTTCAAATTCCAACGCTCGATGATGACTGTTTTGTATTCCCACTCCCAACACGACGTAAAAAGACAAATCTCTATCGAAAAACATTATTGCCATCGACTCTATGTCCCATCACCCATGCGAAGTTTCCGGATTCCCCAATAAAGCCTCGGTTCCACATTACTTTTTCAGATAAATGAAACCGGTGTCCATAACAGCGCTATGCCGAAGCAAGATGAGAAAGTGCGAGGCACACGCAAACAAAAAAATTACCCCGAATTTCTGACGCATCAAAATAGGAAGTTATGAGCTGAAGCTTCCTTTTGTAACTGGATATCGAAAATGTTATTTAGCGAAGAGAGACGGGGTAAAAAGAGAGGTTTTTGTTCCTTTTTCTTTGCCTTCTGTTGGATTAGGGGTCTCAATAAATATTCATCATCCGTTCGCTCGCAGGGGAATTCCAAATATGTGCAAATAGCCAACTATTTTCCTCTCAGCGTTGTATGTCACTCGGGTTTCCTGTTCCAGTGCAGTGGGAGTCTTCTATGAGAGGACTGTTCGTTTTTGTTTATGCGCCATTTGCAGAGAATACGTGAATGAAATATTCTCGCGTGTTTTGTGGGTATATGTAACCAACAAAACAAGCGGTTAAAATCATGTGTGTGAAGACATTTAGGAAAAATTGTGTGAGTGCAAGTTTGACTGATAGTATTTTCCAAAAGAATTCAATGAAAAAAGATGGCACTGTACTGTAAGGTATAAGAACTGTATGAAATGTAAGTTGGACTTCATGAACTAAACTAGAAACCTCTATTTATCTTTTTTTTCAGAACTAATTATGTTGAAAGGATACGAAGTCATTGGCATAATGAAGTGTGCTGTCTTCCACGAAAAGACTGTTTGTGTTTGTTTATGCGCCCTTTGCATAGAATTCGTGAAAAAAACATACTAAAATTCTAAAGCAGTCATGTTAATGAAATGTTCTAAAAAGTACATTACACAAGCTATTGTAAATAGTAATATCTGAAATCCAAACGACACTACTCAAAATTCTACAGCAGTTACATGTTTCAAAATGTTCGGAAGTACACTACATTAGCGGTAGTAAACAATATTTTTTTTTAATGCAAACGTCACTACATAATGCTATTTGCATTTGCAAGTTTTAAAATGTACTAAAATACATTACAACAGTTAAACAAAGCAGGTAAAGAAATCAGTAATTTCTGAAACCCCGTGCAATACTACAGCAGTTAAGTTTTTCAAATGTTCTAAATGTATTACGCCCTGGTACACCATAGAAAAATGTGTACAGTTTATAATAAAAAATACATATATATTTAGTTGAACCTATCGCATCACTATATCAAGTTCAGCAACAAAATAACCTTCAAAAATAATATAAAAACAAAATATAGCCTTTTGTGGGAAACAAAGAACCCTTATTCCAAAGTTAATGAAATTATTAACTGTTCGAAAGTAAACAGCGGGCAGCTATTGGAGAAACTATCGATTTCGGATGGATAATATAATCAAAGTAGAGCCGCCCATTTTCTAGGTTAATTTTTTGCAAAGGAGAACAAAAAAAAAACCTGCTTTCAAACTTTTAGTGAGAAGTCAGTTTGTATCCTTTTGTTTAAAGCCTCGTTCTTATCAGAATTGAAACCAGTAAAACGGTTTTAAGAGTCGAAGGAGTAACTTTATCGTGAAATGGTATGGGACTTCCAATGGCTCTATTTTAGAATGGTTCAACTGTATTTTGTGAGCGAAGGATGAACTGAATTAAACAGAAACCACATGGACGAAATAACTGAATTGTAGTTTCACATTTCTTTTTGTCACACGATTGTCGGGCGCTTAAATGACTTTATACTCAGGTATAGGATGTAAAAATTGCCGATCTTCTCAATACCGGAAAATTACCGACGGAAATCCTGAATTCCAAGAAATAACCTATGAAGTCATAAAAATGGTAAAGTGATTACAGACGAAAAATCCTTGATTCCAAGAAATAACCGACGAAAGTTATAAGAACTGGTATAGTAATTTCCGACGAAAATCATAAATACCGATACATTACTGACCAAAATTCTTAACACCGGTATATTTCCGACGTTAATACCGGTATTTTACGCTACTATTTAATACCGGTAAAATAACGAAAAAAAATTATTAATACCGGTAAATTACGAAAATTCTTATTACCGGTTTTAAGATAGGCAAGTTTGGCCGATTTCTGAACATGTGTGAAAGGTCTTCAATAGAAAGACTGCTAGATGCAAAAGCATGAATATTGATGGTCGTGGATGGCTTTCCAACGCACACTAGCTATTATTGATATAGTTTTCGGCACCGAATAATAAACGTAGAAACAGAATATGTGATATTTATCGAACCGCTTTGTTTAAGTTACCACCAGTCCCTTGATTGAAATACTAGACATTTCCAATACCAAGTGACTCTTACTGCCAACTGACGATAGGAATATCTCTATCTGTATTAAAAAAAAGTTACCTCCGCCGAAGCCGGAGTATTGAAAACTCGCTTTTTTCGCTCGATTCTTAGACGGTTTCCCGAGAAAGTAAGGATCAGAAAATTACGAAATTAACATGGTATGTTCAAAATTGTGCAGGGAACAAGATGGAGAAGATTTTTTTTGCGTTGCGGCTTGTAGTTTAAGGTGAATAAAGTGTGAAAGGCGAAAAAATGAAACATCTAACGCGAGTGAGCATACAAATTTTGCCCATACAAATTTTCAGTCTCAAACCTTGAGTTTTTTTAGAGTACCACTAAATTTTTGCACCTCGCGGTGTTCTTTTTATAAATTTTAATTTGGTTCCTTATAATATTTTTTTTTATTTGGAGAAAATAGGGACATTTTCGTTACTTTTATGTTAAAAATGTCATATATATATAGCATATTACTATTAGTTTTTAAATTTGAAACATCACAATGGAAACCTTAGGATGTACTCTTTTTAATAATTCAAAAATAATTGAAATTGTTTAGTAAATAAATTCGATTGAATTAAAAGTTGGTCACAGAAATTTCGGGATTTTGGGAAATTTTCGTTATTTGTTGCTATCATATCTATATAAACTATCATATCTATTATATAGCTTAATTTTTTTTGTTTTTAAATTTGAAAACTTCACGGAAAACCTTAGAATGTACTCTTTCTTATGGTATAATTATTTGTGAAATTAGTTAATAAATAAATTCGATGCGATTAAATGTTGGTCAGATAAATTTCCCAATTTTTAGATCGTAATTTCCGATACAAAACTAAAACTGCCATATTAAAAACAAACTTAATTTTAAAATTTGAAAATACCACGTGAAAGCTTAGAATGCACTCTTTTTATGGTATAATTATTTTAAAATTGGTTTATAAATAAATTTGATGCGATGAAAAGTATAAATTCGCGATAGTGTACAAATTGTTCATCGCAGATATGAAACGTAAAACGGCCTTGGTAAAAGTTGCGGTGACGTCATGGCCCGGAAAATTTAATCAGGAATATACCAATTATTAAGATAGTTTTGCCGTCGAAGAGGATTGAAAACTCTGAGAAAGGAGTGTTTGTTTGCAAAGCACATCAAATGGGATTACGTCGCAATCACCGGGGTTGGCGAGCGTAGGCGAGCAGGGGACTGAGCCCCCTAGTACTTTAAAAAAGCGAAATGCCTGGTCATGTGATAATTAGACTTAAATTAGGTTCGAGTTCCATTTTTTAACATTTAATGAATGTTAAAATATCTGTTAATGGTAAATGGAACTATTTAGAAATTAAATTCATATTTCTTTTAAGTTATATCCAAATTAGGGACTTTTGAAATGTTAAAAATTTCTTGTCGTAATAACAGAAGGTTGAGTTTAGATACTTTACCAGTTGAAGCTATTCTTAACAACCTATATTTAGCGGTTCAAAACAGTGATTTTCTTTCTAAAAAACATTGTAAAACCTGTCTAAGATTTTTTAAAAATTCAATTATCTACTTTTTGTATCCGCCGACCAACCGGTATAGTGTTTAAGGTGTTAGCCTCTAGATCGGAAGGTCCCCGGTTCGAATCCGGGTTCGGGCATGGATGTTTGTAAGCGTATACCAGCTTAGGTGTTGCTTCGTCATCTGAACATGGTTCAAAATTACGATGTAATTGTTAGGGGCAATGATGGCCCTCCCACTGGGTGCTCCTTCACAAGTGGCCATCACTTCCGGCCTTGTAGTGGCCAATGACTTCGGTCAAAAATGTGCCCGCCATTAGAAAAAAAAAACTTTTTGTATTAGAAGGCTTTAAATCCTTGAAGAAGAAGGTCCTTGTTTTCTTACATTCCACTAAAAAAACGTATTTACTTTTAAAAACTAGTCATGAACTTGTAAAACAATGATATGTCATTATCTGTTAATGATAAAGAGTCTTTCCCTTCTCTCTCTGGGTTGATCTTGGAGTCTACAATAGCCCGTTGTATTCCTCCAGTGTGGCGTTAATTAACTACCTGCCAATCTGCCTTTAGTGATGAAATTTGGAAACAATACATATTTGGTACAAGAGTGCGCGGGCAAGGTAAGGTAAGGTAATTTTAATGTCGTACTAGAGCAACACAACGTGCTATTTACAACGGTCCGGGATCAATCCCCTAAGGGAAACATTTGAGGACAACACCACGTAATTTTAAACCACGGTCAGATGACTAGGTAACACCTGAGTTGGCACCCCACTGTCCAAACTTTCACATCAACCCAACGTGAAAGTGCGCACTCAAAAAATATTTAATGAAAATGTCAGTGGCGGTTTTATAATTGAGTTGACAGGAAACGAACTTCTAACCATAACCACTAAAATACTGAAAATTGACAATTGTTTTAGTCACCTTTAGTGTCATCTTTTGATGTTTATCTCGCATAAGGAATACGATGCATGTGAAATGGGTTGTAAGCATGACTAGAAAATAGTGTGTGATGGTATATCGATGTAAAAAGTTATTTTCCTACACTTCGATGGAATTTGAATTTTTCAAAGAAAGAAGTAGATAGTTTATTGACGTCGCACATAATAGGACGGGCTATTGGCAACGGTCCACGATCAATACCTAAATGAAAGTTCTGAGGACATCTCGTAATTTTGAACCTCTGTCAAATAAGGAGTACACACCTGAGCTGGCATCGCACTTTCCTAACTTCCATAACACTCCAACGTGAGGACCTATGAGGCCACGACAGATTTGACATGCACCAGCCACAAAGTACACGACGGTGTTTGGTTGGACCTAGTTTCGAACTCTCAAACCTCCGATCGCTAATTCTTTACTCTTCCAACGGGGCTTCCGCGGTCCTTCATCATCGAACCAATCCTAGTAATGCGTTGTAATTCTGCTAGTATTAAATAAAAATACGAGAAAAACTGTGTTTTTGATATATCTTAGTTTCCTTAGGTAATTTATGCTTTAATTTATTTTTCGTTTATGTGTAAAATAAGAAGTGGTGCTTATATCAAGAGAAGATACGAAATGCAATTTTTAATGAGAAAGAACCAGACTGAAAAAGTCCAGACACGCCATGAATAAACATTCGTACATTTAATTTTAAATATCTAATGCTGGAAACGTGTGAAAAAGCTCAAAGTATGCGAAACATTTTAGCCTTGGGTTAATCCTCTTATCTTAATGAAAGTCATACCTTTGGGCTCTACCGTAGTTTATATTAAAAACATTCTGCGTGACACTTTGATTAAACACTTGGGAACATTCTCAGCTATTTGGTTTCTTCTCTCAATGGGGCTTCACAAATTCGCTGGTTTTGTGTAGTTTAGCCTCTTTTAATGAGCCCTGGAGATTTATGTTTTTTAAGATATTCTACTTTGCTCTTGTAAGTAATGTTGTTTTCTTGGGAATGGATGGATTTAAGCAGATTTTTTTACGGAAAAGCTTCAGGGTAAAAAGCAAGTACGCGTTGTCTTAGATTATTTTTCTTCCATTCTTTCTTTTCGTTTAATTTAGTTTATTAAATTTAGCTAGAAGACCAGGCAATACACCTGCGCTAAAGTTTCTTAATAGCTTTTAATAATAGCTCCTACTCTCCCCAAATACCACTCAAAAGCATATACCCTCTATAACAAAAGAATCGACGCACCAAGAAGGAGTTGTCCGATTGCGTTAAAAATTGATGGATGTGATAAACATATATAGAAAAGCAAGCGGTTAAAATTTCAGAACAATTGAATGATTTATTTCAGAGTTTGACCGTTACAAAGGGAGAAAGTTAATAAGGCGTTGTTCCACCTCTGGCCTGGATGCAAGCTGTCACCCGGCATGGCATAGACTGAAAAAGTTCCCGGATGGTGTCCTGTGGAATTTCTTGCCGAATTGTCTCCAACTGTCGGGTTAAATGGTCAACATTCCGGGATGGTTGCAAATGTGCTTTATGGGAGAGGGATCAGAAGACCTAACTGGCCAAGGAAGTGTTGGAAAAGTTTGAAGACAGTTCATAGCAACACGAGCCGTGTGTGGCCGGGCATTATCTTGTTGAAAAATCGCAAAAGGAACGGTAACACAACTGGTCGTATAATATCGTCTACGAACCGCTGTGCTGTAAGTGTGCCAAAAATGACTACCAAAGGGGTTCGGCTATCAAAGGAGAAGGCACTCCAGACCATGCCTTGTTGTGGGCATGCATACTTAATTTATTCTTACTGTACTTAATTTTTGATTAATGTACCCCTAACTTATTTTTTAGCATTTAATTTATTCTTGCTATTTTTAATTAATTAATTATTGTATTTTGTTATTTATTCTTTTCAGTACTATTTGTTTTCTCTAATGTGTTATGAAAATCGCACTTCCACAAATTTCTGACTTATTCAATCAATTAAACTGACTTGTTTAAGCATACATCTTAAGATTTAACAATTTGGACTACCTACTGTTACTTACTACTACCGATTTAAGCTAACAATTTAAATATAACAAATTGGAAAACCTACTAATGTAGTAGGAAGTGTCTTTTTGAATGTTTTATTCCTGTATTTTGCAACCGTTTTAGAATGTCTAGAATGGAATATTCAAATATAATACCTATCATAGAATTTCGTAAAAATGAGTTTGAAACATAATTCATCACGATAGGTCCTCTACACTGAGACAGTCAAACGTAACTGTAATAAGATAATTGCGTCCTCGTTAAGATTCTCGTCAAAACACGAAGTTGTATAGAAGGTGAATCCTTTGGGAATAGATTTTTGTCTGATACCATCTTCATCTAATGTCACGTAAAGACTCGTGGGATGCATAGATATTTATTCATCGAAGAAATACGATTATAAATGAATATCCAACCGTAATGAATAGTAATATCGTATTTGTATTGAGCGTTATTCATCTATTGCGAGGAGTGGGACGTAAATAGGGTTACCATACATAAGGGCAGGAAGAAAAACAGCGATACACAAAAGAACTAACTAGAAATGGAGCTTCGAAAAATTGTATGCTCGCCATCAATTTGTGCTTGTTTATGCTGTTGTCTGTTCGATTCTATACAGGATTTATAAAAGGGCCTTATTTTGTCCGGGAAAGACTTTTAAAGAAGTGTTAGAATTTTTTACATATTGCTCACTCAATTAATAGTATTGTTTATGGAATATGACATTGGTCAAATGACCTCTTTAAACCTCATTTTCCATTTCGTTTAGCACATTTATTGAATGCTTTGCTCAATTTCTTTGCGAATCTGTTTTACTTAAGCTGTTGAATCGTAGTCCGCTTATTAGTTCAGACTCTTTCTGTTAAGTGGCTCAATATAAAGAAAATACATACCTCCATTGTTTTCAATGAGATATGTCGTCCATAAACATTGCACCAATTTTGCTAATGACAATATATATCGTCAACAGGATATTGCCAATTTGTTATGATGACGAGACCAAGATCTGGTAAGTTTTCTTCTAATAACAAGACATCTCGTCATCAAGATAGTGCTTTTCGTTATGATATCAAGACCAAGATCTAGCCAGTTGCCTTCAAATAACGAGATATTTCGCCATCAAGATATTGCCAATTTGTTATGATGGAAAAGACCAAGATCTGGTCAGTTTTGCCAATGACGCGATACCTTGTCGAGTTAACCACCAGGATGGTTAACAATGGGGAACGAGGAAGCCGATTGACATCACCAGATTCGGACATTATTTGACCAGGTAACTTGTTCTTAAGAATTAATCTTATGGTTGGACGAGCTGTATGTTCCTCCGAGTTCCTGGTCTTATTAAAACGTGGGCTGTATATTTTTTATATCGCTCAATTTCAGACAAAACGAAGTTACTCAACGCAAAGTATCCTTCGCAATTGATGGTAACTGCATTTTTACCAGCACGTCGAAAAAAAAAGGTCTAGTAATGCCTACACTTCAATTTACATACCAAGCAGGTGTTGGAATGAAGAAATCGTTCACAAAATAACCTTGAATTTCCAGGTCTCAATAACGGCTGTTCTCTTTGTTCCAGTATCCATTGGTGTCAAAATGAAGCGGAAAGAAATTGAACGAATCTCGTGGTCGAAAGAGCCGGATTTTGCAGCGTGACAACAAACGTTTGTTTCGCCGATGCCATACTCACTACATCACCTTTAGTTAAATAAACATTGTATAAAAGAATTAATAAAAAATATTTCATTTTAAAGTTAATTCCAAAACAAAATGGTGCACTTGCATAAAAAGCACCTTGTTGCATATCGACTTTTACTCTTTAGACTACGGTCTGTACAGCAGTTGTACCTTGATCGCGCTAAAAAAAGGATTTAGACTACGACAAGGACAGCAGTTGTACCTTGAAAGTTATAAGAATTGTGTTAAGAAAGAATTTAGAATACGGCTGGTACGACAGTTGTACTTTGAGAGTTATATAAGAACCCCGACAGTTATATCTTTAGTCGTAGTCAAAAGGTTAGTAGAACGTAGGAGAGATAATACATAGTACGTCACTAGAGGTCCTAAATGTTGAACCAATCAAACGCGACTGCCAATAATATAATTGTGTTCTCGTCAAGATTCTCGTCGAAACTCGAAAAGTTGTACAGAAAGGGAATCCGCCGGGAATAGGTTTCTGTCTGATACCATCTTCCTCCAATGTCACGTAGAGACTCATGGGATGCATACATATTTATTAGTCGAAGTTGTGTGGTTATGAACTTTTCTCTACACTTAATAAATAGGAAAATTGTGTTTACATTGAGCGCTGGTCATGACTTGGGAGGTGTGAGGTAAGTAGCATTTATGAGCGTTTTGTGTTTCTGGTGAATTTGTTTTATAGTTAATATCGCTTATGTGATGGGGTAAAGAAATTTCAGCGAATTTAGAATACAGTTAATTTGTTAAAACAAAAAGATTTTCAGGGAAAACGAACTAGACGGAGAATTTACTTCCTGTTAGCCAAATGCTCTCGCGCGATCCATACCAGAAATGCCTTAAAATGTAATCTATCGCCAGTTTGGCGAAGTTTGGTGTTTAATCTTATTGTAACTGGTTAATCAACTATCCTATTGTGTCTTGAAAGCGAAATACTCTTTAAAATTCTCAAGACAGGTTTCCTTAGCTTTTTTAGCCCAGAATATGTTGATCTACAGATTGGTGAAAAATCGACTAAGCCATTTTATCTTTCCACAAAGCTTTTTTCTTGAGAAACTGCACTCGTTGAAATAGCATTAAAAAACAAGTCATGGCACGCTCGCTCTGCAAATCAAACAGGTAGAACGCTCCTCCACAAAAAAACTACCGACATCTACATTTAGCTTGACCAAGCTTTTTATTTAAAATTATTTTTCTTAATGTTTTTAAACTAAAGCGTAGAATTAACTTCGAGTACATTTTGGCTTCAGGCGACCTCGAGAAGTAATTTCTCATATTAGTCTTTCTGGAATTTTTATGCATTGTCTACGATAGATAGTTGAATCACTATTATTTGAGTTGTTTTTTCTGTATAGATATAAATGCAGATGGCGCCATTGCTTTTGTGGTAAAACCAGCTTCCGGTATTGTGTGACCGGAAGTAAGATGCTCATCGTCATTTAATACCAAAAAACAAACATAATAATTAGCTAATTATATCTTTATTAGATTATTAATTACTAGGGGGCCCGCCCCCTGCTCACTAACGCTCGCCAACCCCAGGAGGATTGCTTCACTGCGCGAATATACGCTCGCATCAATAAGACATGTGTCCTAGCAGAAGGAATTGTTTACAAAATATGATGTTCCAAAAATATATTTTTTAAATCTAAATTTGTTTTGCTGTTTTTCAGAAAAGAAATATACTTGTACATATAAAATCAGAATTCAAATTAAAACTTTGAGCAAATTTTCACTCGAAATGTTAGCGTTGATTTGGAAATTAAGTACCCAGCATGTTGTTTGTGTGTACATTTACCCCTGCACTCGAGCCACCCAAGCTTTTTCATTGAGTTTGTTGTCGAAAGTTGTAGTGCAAGCGTCTAGTTGAACTATAATTGTTGGTCCTGAAAAGGACCTTTTTTTAAATGGCCCTGAAAAGATCCTCCGCCTTCTTTGATTTCTATTATTAACTGCAACAGCTCGACTAAAATTCATTTTTTTTCCAATAAAATTTCATCCGATAACGCTATAAATTGAATTGAAGCGCGAGGCCTCGTGGTAAACAAACAATCGTATAATGTGGCCAAAACGCGATAACAAATAACGTCTTTTTTGCGTGCCGCGTAAGAGAATTATATATATAGACTAGGGGGCCTGTCCCCGGCTCGCTAACGCTCGCCAACCCCCGGAGGATTGCTTCGCAATCCTCATTGGTTCGCTGCGAGAACCTATGCTCGTTTCGCTCGCCTCAATGAAGACATGTGTCCTAGCAGAAGGGATTGTTTACAAAATATGTTACCAAAAAAATGTTTTTCAAATCTAAATTTGCTGTATTACAGAAAAAATATATACAGTATCTCTAAAATCTGAATTCAAAAGAAAACTGTGCAAATTTTGACTCGAAATGTGAGCGTTACTTTGGAAATTGAATACCCAGCATGTTGTTTGTGTATACATTTTCCCAGCACTCAAACGACCCACACTTTTTCATTGAGTTTGTTGCCGAAAGTTGTAGTGCAAGCGTCTTGTTGAACTATAATTGTTGGCCCTGAAAAGATCCTCCGCTTTCTTTGATTTCTATTATAAACTAACTGCAACAGCTCATTAAAATTTCCTTTTTTTTTTCAATAAAATTTCATCCGATAACGCTATAAATTCAATCGATGCGCGAGACTTCGCGATAAACAAACAATCGTACAGTGTTGCCAAAACGCGATTACAAATAACGTCTTTTTTGCGTGCCACGTAAGAGAATTGTATATATAGATTTGCACAATGTGATTGTTACTCTCTGAAATTATTATAACAATACACCAGTTACCTGTGGTAAAAAACTGGATTTTTAAAGATGAAAGTTAAATAAACAATCTTCTAGTGTATACGTACGCCTTAAACTATTAGGTAATTTTTTAGTTAACGTCGTACTAGAGCAACACAACGGGCTAATGACGACGATCCGGAATCAGTCCCTTAAGTAAACTATTAGGAGTTCGAACTCCTATTTTTTTAATGTAGTATAATTTCAATCTTTGGAGTGAATATTCTTAATTTGAAAATATTATTATGAAATTTCTCTTCGAATATAAACGTATACATTTTAGCCCACCAATCGGTTTCGACAAGGTATCTTGTTTTTTGATGAACAAATTATAATGGGTGGACAGTTTTATTCTAATGACGAGATATCCACCCCTTTCAAGATCCGATAATCTTGCTCCATAAAACACTCAATTCCATTCCATCAAAATCTGGTTGCTTTTGCTAATGAAGAAATACCTCGTCAAAACAACCACCATCAGTGTTGAACTAAATCGGCTGGAATGCTAAAAACGAACTAAAAATGAAATGATAAGAACCTTTCGACTTCAAAGTTAATTTAGTTAATTTTCTCCTTCACAGACTGTATGAAATAGAGAAGTGTTGCAATGGCCAGCCATCAACAGTTTCATTAGATTTGAGAAACATTCTAAATGAGAAAACTAGTCCATTGACGCCTGAAAAGTGATGAAGCGTTATGAAACTCTACTGCAAAGATAGTAATGTGTTTTACATGTAATCTGGAAAGACACGCGAAGTTAAAATTAGTTACCAACTAATCACGCTATGGAATGTGAAACGGTCAAGATTAAAATCTGACAAGGGTAATGCAATGATCATTACTAATGTGGAAACCCTTTAGTATAGGACATTCTTGTCCGATCCGATAACTTTTCTACGTTGGTGAAATTAGTTTTTGTTTGTGTAGTAATAAAGTTTCACACAATCAGGTATTAACGAGCAAAGACTCTAAAATACATTTTAATCGCTTTCGCTATCAAACAAAATCTCATTACGTTGGAAAAAATCTATACAATTTTGCACATATATTCGCGTGTGGAAAATATAGTTTTATAAAAACTTTTGATGAAAAATGCTGTATTGCACCATGGAAAGAATAAAAAGATGTAACGCATTTTCCTCCTATAAGTAAATTTATGATTCCGGTGTGATAAATCTCAGAGCACAAGCTTCAGCCCAAATGAATGAACGAAGTCTTTACGAAATCACGGAGGTTAAACGTGTATAGTTAATATTCATTAACTAATTTTAAATTAATAATTTCCTGACCACGATATACAAAGGAGCTCTCTTCAAGAATCTGGTTAAAAATATTTTATTTAAATATTGGTCTTACAACCAGTACTTGAACTGATGTTGGGAAAAACTTTTCGTCGTTGTCGTCTGTTTTAGAATTTCGATCTTATCCGAACATTTGGATACACTATCTCAATTAAAGAAACCATACATCTGGAAGTGATTTAGGTGTTTCCTTCAGTACTTCTAAATTCAGTAGTGCAAGAAAAAGGCGAACATTCAACCTGAACCTTGTCAGGTCAATTGATAGTTAAAAGGTAATCTTTTATACATACAACTCAGAATTATAGAAGTAAAGCAAGTTCTTTTACCTGTAACTTTGCTTATGAAGCTGACTAAGCAGAAACTTTGAAAGATTTGTAAACATCTGAAGCATATTTAAATTTCACCCGATGTGTTTTCCTAATTCAGTGCTCCCAAATCAAGGTAATAGTTGAATAAGGCGATATTTTTATGATTCTTAATTCCACCATTTTTACTATAAAATAACATTGACTAGATATGATATATTGACTGATATTTTAGGAAAACTATATTTAACGAACTATAGGAATAAAAGCGTCTAGAAACCAGTATTGCTTGTGAAGATCACAGAGCGAAAACTTATAAGGCAAAATTGTAAACATCTTAAGCACTCAAGCTAACTCGAAATGCGGTTCCCCAAGTACATGAAAATAGGGGGCGTGTTCATGGACAACATATTCACATGGAACGGATCAGTGCACAAAACAAAAGCCGGTGCATTCGAAGGCGAGTTGCTGATGTTCCTGTCCGAAGCGCTTGGATTCAAATATGAGATTATCCTCGAGCCCAAAGGTCAGTGGGGAACAGCGGATGAACATGGGAAAGGGACAGGTTTGATCGGAATGGTACAGAGAGGTGAGGTGGACATGGGTATCTCCTACTTGTCCATCACCGAAAGAAGGGACATGGCGGTGGCCTTCAGCTACCCTTACGCTGTCCTGGAGAGGACATTCGCCACCGAAAATCCAGGATTTGTGGACAAGTTCGTGGCCTTCACTTTCCCTTTCAGCAGGGGTGTTTGGATAGCCTGCTTATGCACCCTCCTGGCAGCAGCGTTCCTGTTCAAACAGATAATCTTCAAGAGGAGCTCCTACTTGAGCATGCTCATGCTGACGCTCAGCAGCATGATGTCCCAGTCCCTGAAGGAGCCGGGGAAGTCGCTGAGGAAGCGGTTCCTATTCGGCTCCTGGTTGGTGTACGTCACCTTCATCCCGTTCATATACAGCGCTCTGTTGTTGTCGTTCCTGACGCTGCCCATGCGACAGAGAGGCGTCAAGACATTTCAGGAGCTGTCCAACGCCGTGCAGTCGGGCAGACTGAAATGCTTCGCTCCCATCGGCACCGTTGACCTGGAGATGATACTGAGCAGCAACATCGACTACTTGAGGACCCTGGGGCAGTACATCCAGAGGAACAGGTGGGAGTTTTACCAAGGAACCAAGGAAATGGAGAACATCCTGAACACTTCAACCGCCTTTGTGGGGGCGAAACAGCTGATGATCATGAGGGTCGGTTACGGCCCGTTCTTGAATAAGTTTGTGTCGGATGATATCTTCGGCACTTGGCACGTGGGGGTTGCAGTGAAGAAGACGTTTTGCTGCAAAGATCGGTTGGATACCGTGATCCATAGAATGTTGAGCTCGGGTATATATAAGAAGTGGTTTGAACATGAGGCATTTATAACCAACATGAAGAAACATACTATCCAAGTGGAGAAACCACCCATTGCTCCTCTCTCACTGGAAGATTTGAAGGGGGTGTTTATTTTACTGCTGGGAGGATATGTTGTAGCTTTTACGGTGTTTCTCCTAGAGATTTTGACAAAAGCACGATGTCGACCCAAAGATGTATCGAAGCATTCAAAAGGGAAGTAGTAATACGTGTTCTCTTCACCCTCCAAGTGGTTTCGACGAGACATCTCGTCCGTTAAAGTCTCAACAATTTTGCTAATGATGAGATATATCGTCACAAAGATCTTGCCGATTCTTTTATCACGACGAGATTAAGATATGATCAGATTTCTTGTAACTATAGTGATAGCTTTTTGTTCTAGTGACGGGATATCTAGTTCAAGAAGATCTGGTCAGTTTTAACAATGATGAGGTACCTCGTTGAGGCAATCACAAGGAGAGTTTATGAACCATTGCATTGTTTGAATAATATCGTAACACTTAGACCTATTATCATAACACTTAACACCCAGACACTACCAATCACCTAACCTTTCTTGAAAATACTGTTTGTTTATTTATTTTCTTGGTGAGTAATGAAGAATGTAGACAAATTATACTCACTAAAAATTTGTAAAAAGGGCCAATGTCCAGACATTGACTATTTCTAAGTAAATTAATAGAAGTTTCGAAATTATTAAAAGAGTCAGTGCGTATATTGTTCCTTGTGAAATACTTGTACGATTGAAAATGAAAAGCGCTTTTTCTTTTTGTAAAAGATCCACCTCAGAAAGCATTGACATGAGGACATTGACCCTTACATTACTTGAAGTGATGATGGACTTAAATTTGGACATTGGATCCCTTTCTACCAAGGGACAGAATTACTTAGCTTGAAATGTGATGTGTGAGAGGCTTTTTCAGTGTAAACACAAACTATCAGAGAAACACTTCTTGTAACTAATTTCATTTATCGCCATTTTGACCATGTATTGCGTAGTCCAATTTTTAATATTAGTGTCAAGCTGAAATCGCATTTGAGTAATATGCAAAGCTACGACACAAATTAAGAAAGATGTTGCTAAAATACTAACGTCGTTTCTACTTATTAAAAAAATCCCCCTAGAAAGCATTGATTAAATAAACTCAATTTTAATTACATCGATTATCTAACTATTAACTCACTAAATTTTTAATATTTTATGATTATGTACATTATTTGTATAAGGTCACATTTTGTCTCCTATTTTTACTTAAATGCTTTAATTTATCATTGTAAAAGTGATATCAATAGGAATACCAATGAAAGTAGGAACTACTTAAGATGTCTTTTGGTGATAATTTGATATTTTATCAACAGCTAACATTTTGATATTTTCCCCATAATATTATGGATATTTTTTGGCCGTGCTTTCAATTTCATTTACCAGAATAGATGCTGCTTAATTTTTATATGCATGCAATTTATTAAAAATTTGAATACTATATTCTTCTAAATACTGAAAACAGTAAACATAAGTTACTCAAAAGCTTCAAAATATTGTTATTCAGATACATCAAAATATTTGAAAATGCAAGTGTTGTGACATTGAAATTTGATTATTAATAGTTTTGAAAACACCTGATTAGTTTATTCAGAAATCAATTAATTAAATGCAAACATTTCCAAATTATTTAAAATGCTATAAAAGTCTAGAATTATTCAGAAAATTATTTACCTAACAAAAAGTGAGTAGCACTCTACAACATATATTGTGTACAAAATAAATTAAGCAGATATGACTGATGTTTATAACTAGTAAAGTATATTTGATTGTTTAAATTAGTTACTTAAATTAAAAATTTATGTGTGTGTAAATATTAATAAGCTTTAGGACAATACCTCCCCCCCCAATTCTAGATATTAAATCTTTCCTTTCAAAGTTAAATTAAAAATTTATTAAAATGTTTACTGCAGGAATAATTCTCATTGATTCAGTTTACTTGTTATTTTACTTTTTCTGCAT